>OX384541.1:50595685-51140685 GCA_947538895.1 Neoitamus cyanurus
ACTAGCCAAACAAAAAATCGTATGGCAGGCACATTATTATTTTATAGGGGGCATCAAAACTCACACCAAACGACTACAACCTTAATATGCTTTCCACAAATGTCACCAATGTTGGTCAGCCTCTATCACTGTAGGTACAGTCACTTGCGAAAGTGAAAAAAAGCTCTGCAAATTCGTACAACTCACGTTTCTCCCAAAACTTTTTTCTCATATTCATGTAATTAATATCCCTCTTTCTTATTTTTATTGAATTGCCCATCTTATTGCCTATCTCAGGAGGTGTAACATGTCCAGGTAAAGAATGGGTATACAAAACTATGCCTACATAGAAACTCTTTTAATTTAAAATTAATTACAGTTAAAGTTAATACGTTACACAAGTTTGATTTGAAAAGAAAAAATCTATTTTCAGATTTTTTAATATTCCGCAAACGGTTTTCTACGCATAATTTTATATATCCTTTCTCTACCTAGACGCGTTCACTCTCTTTGGAAAGGCAATAAGATAGGTAATTCAATAAAAAATAAAAAAAGAGAGATGCATTAATTACATGAATTTTGGAGAAAATGTGCGAGGAACGTGAATTTTACGATATCTTAGAGCTTTTTTTCAATTTCGCAAGTGACTGTAGCTAGCTCTTGTCTTACGTTAACTGAAACACCCTGTATTTGGTGTGAATATGGGCTCAATCGGCCCAATGAAAAATATGTTAGCTTGCGGCGCCACCTACCGGGATTACACCTCACTATGAACCATTCCCGCAGTCTAACTAACATGTTATGTGAATATGAAGTCAATCGGTCTAGGGGTTTGGTCCGTGCAAGCCAATATAGGATGCAAGGAACTCTTTTTTCTTCTGATTTGCTTTGCAACTGTTGATTTTTCTACCTGAAAACATATACATAATTTTTCAAAATAAAATGTAGCCTATACTCAGGGATAGTGTGGCTTTCTAATGTTAAAATCATCAATTAGCGAATCACCTTCCCCTTATTTCTGAAATTATAGGTATGTACTTTAAATTCAATTTTATTATGCTTTATTGTTTCGTGGATTTCATGTTATAGTGTAGAAACATCAATTGACCACCTAGATCGTGCGTTCGACAACCTCTAGGCTTCTTCTTTGCGCCTATGTTAAAGATAAAGTCTATGCCAGTAGGAGTAAATGAGTGAAGGCTTTAGAACAACATCCGAGCTGTTATTGGAGAAATTGAGCCTCACTTACATATGTATGTAGCCATTATAAATTGTGTACTGTGGATTAAAATACAAATAACACAATTTTTCAAATAACATCCCAAATTTTGGTGAAGTTAAAATGTGAGTTCTGGTTGGATAACCTTGTATTTTGTATTAGAAATTGTGTGGAGTTTCAAACACACAAAACTGGGTAAAATGCCTCTTTAAAGCAGAAGTTGTTCAAAGGCACTCCCATTATAGCAAATGAAAATTCTGAGATCGAGTCTCCAAAGCATATTTAAACGAACACTCTCAAAGAAAAATCCTAAATAATATAATATACCTAATAAAAATTCCTAAACAACAGTGAAATACCAAAATCCACAATCCGAAAATCAAGGTGAGTCAAAATTTAAAAATGTCCAAAAAATGGTTTTCGTTGATATCTCAATTTCTGTTAATCCTGAAGATGACAATATTATTAAAATAAAAAATGCTTTTAAAGAAATTAAAAACTACCACCTCCAAATATGATCTCAGATTATAAAATAATATTTTGATTGCCTTCGTCTTTCCACTTGTTGAACTCGGAACACTAGGGTGCTACTTACAATTTACATTATCTATTATCTATAAAGACATGTGTGTATATGGGGATGTATCTATATGTTATATGTGTATGCTCTAGCATATCATAAATCATCCGTTCACGTTATTTTAGGTTGAACCACGTCATTTCTAAGCCCTCTTTCGATGATAGTTTCATCTCTATCATTCCCACCAGTCAGGAATGGGAAGAGTCACCACTAAACAAATTTAGCCTACCCTTGGCCGCATCAGGTCAAGTAACTCATTTTGCTGAGAAGGGAGACCATAGTAATATTGTAATAAAAGTTTTTTCAATATGGAAGCTCGAAATTTTTTAGGTTATAACGGCCATGCTGTTAAAGCAACATCTATCAAATTTATTGTGAATTGTTCAGTAGTGTGTGGCAAATCACCATGGAAAGATATAGCGTTGAAGAACGTGTGCGAATCATCAAGTTTTACTATCAAAGTCAGTGGTCCGTTCGAGAAACGTTCCGAGCAAGAAATGGTAGGCCTGCAGATGGATGATAAGCAACTTGTTGTAACCTGAACTGGATGATATGGATAACGACTACATGTGATTCCAACAGGACGCTGCTACGTGCCACACAGCGCATGCCACGATGGACATTCTGCACGAGCAATTTGAGGGCAACGACGCCTTTAGACTTCCTCCTTTGGGGTTATCTTAAATCACAGGTCTATACGAATATGGTAAACCGCAAACAATTGATGCCCCAAAGCCAACATAACGAACGCCATACAGCAAATTCAGCCAGATTTATGCGACAAAGTGATCGCAAATGAGACCTCCCGAATACGTGCCACCAGCCGCGGCGGATACTTGAACGACGTACTTTATATCCCAATTTTTAACGGTTTCGCATTAAATATTTACGGTTTGGTTTTTTCGGTACCGAAATTTTATAGCTATTCGAAGCGTTTTAATTTCCCATGATTGATATTAATTTGCATTTTAAAGAGAAGGTGCTTTAAAATTAGTTCAGTGTCTACGATGTTGAAAAGAAATTAAACGATTGCAGGTGGCCAGTGATCAGTTCAACGCAGCGATCTGACATTGCCTGCCAGCCAGTCCGGCAATATTCCAGCCGGATCTCTCGCGTTCCCCAATCGAAATTATAGTGACTCCGTTAAGATACTGCAATCATGCCATCAATCTCCACCGATTTAATTCGATTAGCAGAAAACCGTTTTAGCGAAATTTCCATCCATCATGCAATCACGATCTCTTCGTTAACGGCGACTTTTCGCATTCATCTTGGCTATCTATTTCTCGAGGACTGTTATTTGCAGAGAGAAATTTCCAAGATTCGTTTTGCTAAGGCACGTCAGTCCAGGGAACAAATTGTAGAGTGCCCCTAGAGGGGATAGTCTGAAGAGGAAAGTGATTAAAGAACTTGCAAGCCTTGATTTTAAGGTGGGATCACTTATAAGTGCACGTGGGGTGGGACACGTGGAATATTACAGGAATTCTTTTTGCTCCAAGCAGCTGTATCACATGAACTTTTGACCGAAATCAATCTGATCCAATCAAAAAAAGTTCACAGCACTCGTGATTTTGCATAAAAAACATGCAAAGCCGACAACCAAAGATAAATTCAGCCGCCCCATACGTCGCAATACATCTTACATCTGATTAATCGAAGTACGCCGTCGTAAAGTCGATGTCTCTCAGTGGTTCTACTTGAGTGAGGGCATATATCGCCTGAAAAAACGGTCCAACTATGCCTTTCGCGTTCGACAACTAGCGCGCGGCTATTATGTCTTTTTAACGAAGGTAAATCGTTGCCATTAAAGCGCTGCCCAGACTCGCAGACTGCTGACGGTGTAATTACGCACATGGGCCTGGTCCAGTTTGGCGCTGAGTTAATGAGTCGGGGGGACCCACTGCAATCGTTTATGATTAATTGGATAAAAGTTTGGACATCTGAGACAGCGGTTGATGGGGGCACCACGTAGTCCGCCATGATAACGAGGAAGTGCATTACAAGCGATTTGTTAATTCAAATTTGAACCACTGCCGGCGAGTGTTTCATTCAGCGAAATTGCTGTAATTACGAGCTTCCTTTCGCAATAAAAATTCATTTCCTCAACGGCCATAACCGCGGCCTAATTTCACAGCGGCAACGTCGGCAGGAGTTTTTCGTCCTGTAAGGGAGCGATGTGGAGAAGTAATTAGAGCGCGGCAAATCGGGAAATTTCTGAAAACTACAACTAATGGATTTTTAATGGAGCTACAATTTTGGAATATTTCTCTGCACAAGCATAGTTTAGGGTAGTTGCAGCAATTTATAGCTTCTTTCTTGGGTCATAACGATCCAGAACTTTGTGTGTGCACCTATCGCGTTCCTTTTACAAATTTTTACAGTTGAAATTTCTGTTACAGATAAAAATGCAGAAAATGTGTACGCCCCAATGATGTCAATCTACTTTACATATTTCTTAGATCAAATGTTTCAAATCCTGCAAGGTAAGACTAATGGTCCGGTTAGTTCGCAAATGTGTGCATGATATGTTAATGTGTGTATATCCCCATAATCTTTAGTTGGTCGATACCACTTAATTTTTAGACTTCCATCATTCGAATTCTAGCCAACACCAGTATTTTTCCAATATAATGACAAAAGCGGTAAAAATCTCAAAATCATTTTTCGCGGTGTTTTTTTATCTTTGTTTTAATATATTTACATATGCTAGCTGTTTATTCATTTTTAACCAAACCATTAAATCAGTTTCCAAGGTATTCAATTTTATAAAGAACGAAAAGACAAACCAACACATTACATACCTACAGTGTCGTAACATAGTGTTGTTAGTTAGTGTGGCCCTTGGAAAATCTTTAGACTGGGGTTGGTCCCTCAAAGAATTAAACTCGTCCTCGTTTTTATTAGGGTTCCGTACCCGAAAGGTGCCCTACGGGACCCTATTACTAAGCCTCCACTGTCCGTCCGTCCGTCTGTCTGTCAGCGGACTGTATCTCATGGACCGTAATAGGTAGAGACTTGAAATTTCCACAGAGTGTATATTTCTATTGCCGATACTGAAACACCAAAATGGCGAATTTCAAAATGACCGCCATGCAAATTAGAAAAAAAAATTTCGATTATGTGATAGTGCCTCTCTTGTTTCTTTTACAAAAGTATTTAAAAGGTATAAATGGTAGTGATATATCTTGTACGATAGTACGGAACTCTTCGTGTGTGAGTCCTACTCGCACTTCACCGTTTTTTTTAAAAATACCTTTAGTGTCTCGTAGAACTTCAATTACCTTAATCAGTGTTTAGCCCATATTTTTAAATAACAGAATCATAACATATGAATTATATATTTTCTACTTTTATAATTTTATTGACATAAGTGAAATTTGAGGGTGAAAAAATGAAAAAAAGTTGAAAAATGTGATTTCGCCATGATCTGGTTTTGAACCCCAGACTAACGTCTCCGAATTCTAAAAATTGATTTATTTATAGTAAAAAAGTATAAGCAATTGGTGAACGGCCTGCTTGGAAACTTTTGGAGAGCGGCAAAATATTTCACCCTTGCGATTGGAAATAAATGAAAAAATTGATTTATTTATAGTGAAAAAATGATTAAGAATAGGTGAAGGTTATGTATGGTAGACTTGTGTATTACTTTATGATTGATTTAATAAAACCCTACCTCGCTGGGCAATACTGTAGACAGGCTGCAGTAGGGAGGGAGTGTGAAATGAAACAATCAAAATTCAATAATATTATGGAAAAATAGCCCCAAAAATATGAAAAACGAAAGTGAAAAACAAAAATTGGGAAAAACTGAATATTTGGAGGTGAAAAAATCAAAAAAATATATATAAGAAGTAAAATTTCGCTACGAAATGGTTTCAATATATCAATAGTTGATTTTCGAAGCTTCGCAGAAATGTTCGAACATCGAATATAGAAGATCGGAACTTCGAAGTTTCGAATTATTCTAGCTTCAAAAATCTTTAATAGTTCTAAGCCGAGACACTGAATATGCCATTAATTTCGTTTGCCTTACATTTCGCATGGCCTGCTCTACTTGTCCCTCTCTAAAAATCACATTTTGTCATTCAGAACACCGCTTCACATCGGTTCGAACCACTGACTTATAAACTGCTGCACTGATTATGTTGCTATCTGACATGGGTCAAGTTTTCGCTGCCTTCTTCTTATTGAATTACGCTTATTGTAAAGCCATCATTAAAAATTAAACTTCAAGTGATAATTTTATTTTACGTTTTATGTAAAAAATTTATGAAATCTCAAGCCAGCTCTGCTCGTACTTCAAAATGTGTCGTTACCAGTTTTGCCAGTACAAAACGAAACGTATGGAGAAAATATTGTCTATTTTACCTGCCAAAAATAAACATATCGACTTCATTTTTCTTTTGTGCACATCTACTCGAGAATACCTTTCAAATGATGTTCCATGCATAATATTTTTATGTTAGGAAATATCTTAAAAAGATGGGACAAAAAATATGCTCACGTATTAATATATATAGATGTAGATAGATGCACCATAGATGTGGATGTCCTAAGTATATATCCTTAAAAGAAAAGTACCTTTAATTTGAGCCCCGAGGTTTTTTAGGGGGTGCATTCAAGTTGTTTGCTAATGACTTGTAAATTATCAATTATTCGAGAAAAATAGTTGTGAATAAAATTGTGGTTTATAAAATTCTACACGATAAAGGTCCCTGGACTATTTTGCGTAAAATGTGCATATGCAAATTCATATTGTTTCCACACCACCGCGGGAGTAGAGTACTGGGAGCGTGCTTTTTATGTAGTATCCCCAGTAGGCGAAATCCACATCGAAATACTATAAAAATGAAAATGTTTTTTCCCGGTCCGGTCAATTTGGCAAAATTATGAATTAAGTATTTACTTCATCAAAGTTCACTTTTCGGGCCAAGGAATGTTCGAACCTCGTTTGTCTCAAGGAATTCCTTAAATATGATTTTATTTATTTTAATTTTGAGAACGATTGTTCGACACGAGTGGTAGTGACAAGGATTTTGGCTATATACAAAAAAAGTTTTCAAAGTGCTAGCAAAGTCAGCTATCATAACTTAAGCTACTCGTAGTTTAAGGATATCTCTATACTATCCTCATATTATATTGCTTATGTAGTAGTGAGATATAATAGTTGATAGTATAGGAGGACTAGCTCGTGTAAACCCCAAGTAAGGATTATTTGCACTCGCTTATACTTATCAATCCATAGAAGTATTATTCGAGGCATCGCAGGAATTTAAGTACCCCTGGAAAATTTGAATAGATAGTGAATACAAACTTCTGTTGAATTTCCCGCTGGGATGAAGAACCATAACATAAATCAAGGCAGCCAGATAGACAAGCGGCATGCGCAACAGTAACTTGAATTCCACCATTAAGCAATCGGTTGAAGCTAAATAATCATGCACGTCATAAAATGTTCAATACTCGACGAGCACCGCACGGGCATACCAATTTATCTGATTTTTATTGATTTAAAGAAGGAATGGAAAACAACATGCCGCCATATAGAATTTCAACAAGTGCTTTATGTAGCTATCTGTTGGAATTGAAAACTTAGTAGCGGTTTGCTTTTATACTTAATTGCCAGGTGTGTATGTGGAAGGATAAAAACAATTTACTCCAACGACAGGAGGCGGTTGATTTGGAAGACATTAAGTTGTCATTAACGTTATAATTGCTCTTTTAGAGTCAGATAGCATTTCCTTCTCCACTTCAATTTGCAACGCTAACGACTCATTTTATGGTGCCATTTAAGTTGGGTAATCTCGCAAGATATTGTAACAAGCCTCCAATTTAATCTGTCCAAATTTGGAAATGGCATACAAACGTGCACGTTGCCGCACAATGCCTTCGGTGTTCTCGCACTCCCTAAGATATAACAGCACCGGGCTAAATTGAATCACGAAATTAGTCGGGCGTGAATTAGGAACTTTAAATTGACCCTCCTGTTGCGTCAGAGCTAAACCGGGGTGAAGACTTTCTGACACAAATCCTTCACTCCTGGAGTCAGCTGACGCATTGCAAATCGAATGAAATCAAATCAACCGATGAATAAATTTAATAAGTCGACGGCGCTGCATTGAAATCCGGAGAAATCCTGTCCCGCGGGGCGGGTAATGGATAAAACCAAATCAGGAAGCTCGCAAACCCACCAGGCTTTGTACACAAAGAGTCGGTACTGTACCTCTATGGGGGTGGCCAAATTCAATTCGCCTGAAATGCGACCTGCAGAGGGGTGACAGCTCCTTATCTTTCCGAGATGCAGGAAGCAAGGAGATACACTCGCATTTGCCGTTATATCGAAAATATCAAAAAAATTCTTAATCCCACTTAGATATGTAAATAATATCCTGGCCACCACGAGGGCTGTATTTAATCAATATTCAACCCCTCATGAGTCGCTCGTTATATTTGCAGACATGTTTACAATTATCCGAGTCAGTCCTCCGCAGGACCTACCCCAGCCGCCAAGGAGCCAGGAGGCGCTTTTGTTATCTCCGAGTGGTTGTGTGTGCAGGTTGATTTGACACACGCTCAGGGGCATTTTCAAGCTCCATCTCTCAAGGGGCTGGTCCCAAGCGTGAAATTTTAGGCCTCTACTATACTCCTCAACTGCCTCAGTTAAGTTGTGAGCTTGAGGTAAGAATACGCACACTGCACTGCACAGCCCTCGTCCACATGGTGCACTCATGCCCCATAGCCGCGAAAAGAGCGGGGGAGGTGGAAAGTGGAATCCCCTTTGGACCAAAGATTTCGATATTGCGTTTCACCCTTTCGTCGTTTAGCGGTGGACAGAACAAACCAAGTGTTGGTGGAATGTTTTGAAGGTTTTTAATTCAAAACATCGGGGTAAGCACCCTTCATTAATACGAGGCCAGCACTGGAGCTGCTAAGTGCTTTCCATTTCATTTTCATTCCTAGCCCAGGGGCGGCGGTGCTCTTCACTGATTTCAATTGTTTTCATATTTAAACAAAGCTGTTGAAATTCTATTTAAATTCATTTGAAATTATTTGAAATGTGGATTACGTTATTAATTTTAAATATTTATTAATTATTCTATTTTGTTAACGCGTTCTGGAGTACCGGCATAGGTTAGGTTAGGTTATTGTAGCTGTCTCTGCCTTCAGTAAACATACATATGTATGTAAATAGCCTCTAACTGAGCTATTGCGGCTCATATACACCCTGATATGAATTGAAAAACAAATGACGTTTTTATAGATCCAGTCAAAGCCTGAGCTAAAATTAGAAAATATACTGTTTGAGAAAATGGCGGCAGATCGAACTTGACTTTTTGAATTTGATTGAAACGATTAAAAAAAATTCAAACTATCGTCTTTATTCACAAACATGTTATTTCGCACAGTATCTGTCGTAGTATGTTTAATTATAAAAAATTTGAAAAGTAGATATTTATAAAATTATAGATATTGGCTTTGTTAGATGTGACAAGCTTCATTACTGTTTTGAAGCATATTTCGAGGGCTGCCAATATAAATTGAAGGAAGAATAATAGAAGTAATTCCCCAAAATTAATGATAATGATTAAGATATATTTTTGGAGATCACATTCCTCGCAAATGACGAGAAATAAAGAAATAGTTTTAAATTAATGCTTGACGAAAAAATATTATTTTAAAAACTTTTTTTTATAAAACCCATATTTGCATAAAAAATTTAAAAGGCGCCATCCGTAACATCCGTTGATAATCGGTTTAACTAACATGTATAACAGCTCCGACTAATAGCTGTCCTGCGTTTTATGAAGTTTTTAAAATAAAGGTTTATAACGAAAACATTGATTTTAAACTATTTGTTTATTTTTCGTCATTAGCGGGCAACGTAATCTTCAAAATGATATCTCAATCGTTAATTTTAATGAAATATTAAGGAGTATATGGCGTACGAAAAAAACACCTTCAAGAAATAATATATATGATAATTACCAAACAGGAAGATTCCAAACGGAAAAACTCGGAACGAAAATTGTTTTATTATTTTTTAAATACCTTTGTACAACGGATATTGTGTGTCTTAGTTGATGTTGGAAGTATTAATCGCAGGAGTCGAATTAGTAAAGTTCTGCGCACTTGAGAGGGAAATCATTGTCCAATGGAATATCAAAATCATCCCTATTTATAATACTCTTGTTGTAGATACTTTCGAGAAATTGTGGTATTTTGATTTGTTTTGAATCTATTTACTCGTATATTTGTTGTGTAGACTATTTTGATTTTATGGTATTAAGGTTTTGAAAGTCTAAATCAAAATTATTCTAATAACAAATGAAAGTTTCACCTGGTGCAAAATATCACGTTGGAATGTTGTTTATGTTTAAAAATTATGTGCACGATGAGTTGATTCCTTTCGGCCCTTTTCACACACAGGCGGTTCCCGTCTAAACGGTGCCGTCTGAAAAGTAGTGATCTATGAGGTATAATGATATAGAAGCTTTCACACGACACGGCGACGGTAGCCCATACATTTCTGTTTTCATACAGCACCGTTTAGAGGGAAACCGTCTGTGCGTGAAAAGGTCCTTCCGCTGCATAAATTTCTTGGATCTGCATAAGGTAAATGTTTGTCCCATCTAAATGGACTGCATTTAAGTACATAAGAGAATGTGACGAATCTATCAAAACAATTTCAACAACCTTTGTGAAGCCCCATTCCTTTCAAAAATCTTCTGGATTTGCACAATCAAAAACTAAAGGAAAGACTCCGCGTTACAAAACAGAAAACATTTTGGTACGGAATATTTTTTACTTATATCTTCAAAATATCTCCATAAAATTTCATGTGAAAAATGAGAAAATTTTGGGAGTTAAAGCCTCTAAACAGGCCAAATCCAATAAACTGCTGGCTCTCAGGCGTGACTCTATGAGCGTAGCTGTGGCTGTAATCACTGGTTACGTCTCATGAATAGTCATGCCAAAACTTGGAGCTTCTTCGCAGGACTACTGCCGAAGCTACCAAAATGTAGACGAGGAGGAGACCCTTGAACACCTCCTCTGTCAATGTCCGGCCATCGCTATGCGTAGGGCTCGGCACTTGGGTACTTCCTATTTTAAAGTCCTGACGGAACTGGGGTCCGTGGACAAACATGACCTCATATGTTTCGTCAAGGAAACTGAATGGTTTTGACTTGGGTTAACAGGAAATCTTCTCTGTGTGGTATCACACAGTATGGCCTAAGTGTGCCCTTGGGCAGCCACGGTAACCTAACCTAACCTACCTTACTCGAATAAACGTAGAACTATAAACGTTTTTTTTTGTGTTCTTATTAATTCAATCACACTAAAATTGTGTTTCCATGATTTATAAATATTACTTTACCGTTTCATGAACCAAACTCACTATAGATAATGAATTTGTTTTAGTAGAAAAAAACTAATTTTGATAGACGATAATAGAATTTCGAATTGAAAATTCATCTCTTCTTCAAAACATTTTTTTTATTTCGTTCGTCAAACAGCAACTGGGTATGTGTAAAAAACAGCGCTTTGCTTTTCTGTTTCAAACGTAACGTAATCGTGCCTACTGCTAAAACATGGAGGAGGAAATGCGATGGCAAAAAGATGCACACAGGAAAATGTGTGACGAGCTTAATTTATGTATTACTAGCTGAATTACCTGGCCTTGCCTTTGGTTTTCCGTACGTACTTGTAAATTAAAACTGTTGCAAAATGAATGAAACTGCGGCGCTTTTTTAATTAACAAGTAAAAAGTAACCTAAATCGTGCCCGAAAAGGACTCTGTTTTCCAGTGGAAGTCCTGAACCGATGTTCAGTCTTTCTCGAGATTAACCCGGACAAACAGTCTGAGAAAAATTTTAAAAACTTTGTGGCGGGCCAAAAAATCCCGGATAGTAGGTAGATTCGAGATCAGCTCTTCCGAAAGCCTCCTAATTTTACTTTAATGCCAGTCCCTTCAACTTTAAATTTTTTGGTCGCCATTTCGTGTCCGTCCTTTTGAATTTGATAATTTTGATGGCAAATTCGAAATCAGCACACCTAAAAACCTTCTAGTGTTGATTTTCAAAGTAATCCCGTGAAGTTTTCAAATTTTCGGTAGCCATCGTAGAACGATTTGTTAAAAATCCATATGTTGGAATAATAATTATTTACTTTTAGATTCACGTAGAACAATTTGGAAATGCGCTTCAAATGAGCACAGTTTGAACGCAAACCGGTGCAGTAGTTTTTTTGCCATCGTGTACACAAAGTCGAACAAATCGTTTCCGAGAAAAATGCATTTAAAGTTTTAATTGGAGAAAGCCAGTGCGGTGTGACACTGATGAAGCAAGATCAGGTGATCTATCTGGCCAGTTTACCGAACCAGCCCTGCGTATTGCAGAATCGATTTCATAGGTTCCCAGTAGGAGAATTGAAAAAAAATTTATTTTCGTCGATTACAGCGCCATATATCAGGAATCGAAAAAAAAAATTTCAATCAAATCCAATGTATTTTTAACAGTAGAACCCGAATAAAATAAGGGGTACATATTTAAAATTTCAAGGCTACCCCCGCCCCACCTACAAGGAGAGGAAGGGGGGACGTGTTTTAGCACTAATGTACTTTCCCCGCGGAATGATTAATTTTTGATTATGGACATTTTTCTTGTAGAGTGCTTATTTTTCGACATTTTTGAAAGTTGCTGGTTAAAATACTCAAGCTGATTATTTTTGTCGTTTCTACGCAAGTCACCAAAATTTAAGTAGGCTTCGTCTGTTATTATTTGCAGTTGATTACACTCTTGATAACGCAAACAACATTTCATTTCCAAGAGCGAAGTCATACGATATGAGCTGCTATGTATGTAGGTGTAAACGCAAAATATTTTTGCTTCATATTGGCAAATCTGATCTATGGTCTCTTGGAGCAGTAAAAAACCAACCTTGTAAGTCTTATGCCGCATATTTTGACACTCGCAAATAAATCAAAACCTATAAGGTATTTCCCGTTGACCTAGGACCATGAAATTTGGCAAGAAGCAAGGTGTCATTGTACAAGTAAAGGAAAAAACTGAAAATATTTAATTTGTAGTTACATCACGTGAAAAAATATTTTTTTTAAAATTAAAGTCATTTAAAGTGCGGCAAATATTCGGAAGCCATAAGGCGCGTTTATTTTTTAATTATATATATGTTAAGGATATATGTGAAATTATGTTAAAAAAACAGTATATAAAATCACAAGTTCAACATTATTTTTAAATGGAAGTTACCATATGCTAATTTTCCTTCGCACCCTTGATTGAAAATACTTTGTTAGTATTAAAAGAATTAACAAATTTCCTAAAACGCATGCTTCAATTTATTGTAATTTATGCGGAAAAGATTTACGATATGTGGAGACAAAAATGAGCTAAGATCTTCAAAACTTTTAATTTGAATAATTCCTTCCGCCCGTATGTGGACATGTGAAATATCCCAAGTTAGGCTTGTGTGGTCTCACCCATTGAAATGATGTCGCTCAACTTTGTCCGTAGTTGGCCCGTAGCGGCTAATTGAGTCCAAGTCGTAGACTCGAAATTAGGTAGACGTCTTTTTTAACTGAACACTCCATTTGTCACAATAATCCGCAACTTTTGCATATTTAATGATTTCAATTACCTGCTTATGGCAAAGTGGTGCTCTGCATGACCAGTTGTGGCCATTATTGACGACTGTCAACTGTTCTACCGGCTGTCCCGTTCGTAAAAAACCGACTTCACCGAGAAGCGTTACGGTCGCAAATGGTAAATTGCTATACAACGCCTAATAAAAAGTGTCGCTAACCAGCCGCTTGTAGCACGCTTCTGTGACGAAGACCAATGACCCGGTCTTGTCACAGCAATGACTTCATTATAATTTCCTATTCGCTGTATTTGCTTTATTAGACCGGGAGTGTTCCGTGTCATTTTATGGCCGCAAGTTTTATTGTTCCGCGTAGATGTCGCACGGGAAAAAACGCGAAGGAAACTATCAAAAGAGACCGCAGCTTCAATAATTCTCGCGTGCAGAGCATTTATGGTGTTGTTTTGAGGCAGTCCCTAAGGTGTTAATTTTACGACGTTGTAGACACCACCATTTACTTTTTGTTGATCCCGCTCTTGTGTTATATTTTAAAAAATTTTGAAATTAAAATTCTTTCGAGTGAGCCGAAGACGTCTTCCGGCCCATAATTACATTTGCAAGCACCGAGAGCCCTTTGGAGCAATTAAAACAGTCCTCGGAACAATTTTCAGGGAGCACTCAGGTACTAGCGAGCAAATGAATAAAAATGAGCTTTTCAAAAGTTCCATTCATTGCATTATGCCATTCACGGCCCGACAATTACAAGTTTTAATTTGTCGTTGTCCCGTGAAGGAGTCATGCCGCACGCCGCTACTGGCTACAGTTAATGACTACCACCCTCCTGCACTCACCTTATGCACTGACAATAAACCGACCCTTAGGGTGTGCACCTCATCTCGTAAAGTGGCACAAAAATGTTCTAAAATATTGCGCGGCTGTGGAAGGGATCCGTATTAAAAATCCCTAATTTCGAGCCACGTGGTCGGACGTGAAGCGAAATCCTATTGGAACCCTCGCCGGGAGCCGAGAAACCCCAAGTGGAACAGTGAAATCCACCCGGGCCGGCGAGGGTTAAGGCTTGTTTTGAATTTGTTAAACCCCGTGTGTTAGTGAGCTCGGCTGCAACCCCATCGTGTTTTTGTCTAATTCGAGTGTATGCTACCCTAGCTATAGCTGCACAGTATGCGATAAACGACCCGCTTGCTCCTTGCACAATGCGAAGGGACCAAGGGAGAGCCCTGGCGTCCTTAGTCCTGCCCAAACACTGTCTCAGCCATGCGTCCCTATGCTGTAAAGCGAAAGAAGGGATGCAAAATGTGAAATCTAGTCCACCTTTATTCTGATTAGAATTTTCTCAACTTTCTGCGCGAAAACAGAGTTTTTGAATTTGCTGCGCAATAAGCTATCGGAAAACGGCTAAAGCGCAAATGATGTGGACATTTTTTCGCGGGTGTAGTGTCTTTAGTGGTTTTGGTGAATTTGTGCGACGATGCCAGGTCCTTACAAATGAAGGTTTCTAAGTGAAGTGAAGTATGGATGAATCGGAGGAAGAGGTCGTGGAGCGCATGGAATTGCTGGAAGGCAATTACCAGCTACTTTCGAAATGGGTTCCACCTGCCCCTCGGTTTTGGGACGCACCACCGAAAGCTATTGTTAAAATTGCTATTGTCAGGTAATTCTGCGCAGCATATAAAGCCGCATATTTATTTGTTTTGCTACATAATTTTTAAAAAGTAGAGAGAAAAGCTGAATCTAACAAAACCATCTATTCATTTTGGATTTCTCAACCCAATTTTGTCATAATTCACCCCGTGTAGTGTTTGTGGCAGAAGGATTTGGTATTTGATTTGGACGTATAGCAACATAGTCATACATTTGCATTTTGGAGACTGGACTTAACCTAGCTTAAATAAATGGGATAAAAATACTTCGGATGCCATTTTCCAACATGATAATAACTACAAGCACGCGGCCAGGTGCATAAAGGAATGTTTAATTCTCAGGGAACGCAATACTTGATTGGCCGCCGAATCATCGGACTCAAATCTCATTGAGCATCTTTGTTTACATTTGAAGAAATCGCATCACCGCCTGTTCCGAACCAGCGGAAACATTAGAAGAACTGTGGTCAAGCGTTGCTACAGAATGAGAAAATATTCTTTAGAGAACTTTCGAAAATCTCAGAGAGAGTATGCCACGATGTGTTGAGTGTTAGTGTTTTGGATGCCCAAGGTGGATGTACTAAGTATTAAATAGTATAGGAACGCCTTTGTAGGTAAACTTACACCTTTGATCAAGTGACAATTTGTTTAATTTCAAGTTTGTTTGATCAAATATGTGAATCCTATATATACATATGTATGTATGTTCAGTAAGTGACACACTGGTACACTAGGGACGCATAAAGTCGTTCGCCAAATTGGGAACTGCGAGCGCTATGGGCGTTTATATTCGGTGACTCAAAAACTACTGGACGGATTCGGATGATTCTTTTAATAGCTAATAGTACTGAGGAAACATCTTCATTTTGGAAGAGAAAATTGAAGACGGTGCATTCAATATGGCGACGGAAAATTCTTAACAAGTTAACAAGTTTCAAAGAATTGCTATGAAATCGGTCCCTTTTATGTTTTCAGCGTCGTTAATATTGAATCTGGTAACGAAATTTGGAAATTCAAAATGGCGGATCCAATATGGCGACCAAAAATGCTCAAGTTAAACGGATTTCAATGTAAATGAACATGCGGGGTGTTTGGGTCTATCCGAATTTAATCCCGGTAATATTTTGGGTTTCCGCGGGAATAATGAATTCCGTCTCCGCGCATGAAATAGCTTCGTTCGTACTGCAAGAGTTTAAATTTATAAATATGGAAAAGCCCGCACAAGCACGGGACAGGTCTGCTATTATTAACTAAAGTACTGAAAAGTACAAATAATATCTTTAAAAAAACGACTTCAAAAAACCAAACCACTAAAAAATTAAAAAAAATTTTTTTTTAATTGGTGTCAAGCCGTACGATATGCGTCCGCGCAGTAGTGGAAATATGACTTTCAAAGACGTCTTTCCTAGCGTGTCTGCCTGCGTTCGGTTTGCTCACTCCACCACATTCGTCCCTCGCGTAGCAGAGCGCTGCTCGACACAGCACTACACAGACGCGTATCATACAGAAATTTAAACAGTCACTTTAAACTAAAAGCAGTAATTCAATGCTAAGTACAATCGTTACAATTCTCTGTGTACAGGCCGATAACACTTTTCACAAGCAATTCCAAAGGTGCTTTCACAACTTATCGTATTATAAACTCAATCAAGAACGCATTCATTCCCTCCTGTAGCACAGCCTATTTATAGCTGAATAAGCTTCTAGAATCCTTAGTGCTAGAAATCTCTAAGGTTATCTAGTACTTTCCTATTTCCATATTCATTTGCACACGAATAAAAAAAAGTGAAACGAAATCTTCAATGCGAACGTGCATTGTTTGTAAAAGACATGGGAAACGCAAAGAATCTTGCTATCAATGCAATATGCATACATATGTATTGTTGGACTATATGTTGCACCCTGTTTCCATTTGTATCGCATACTGCTGAATGATTAATTATTTTAAATATTTGTCTAAATAATAAGTGTCGAATAATTTTTACTTTTAAACTATTCTTTCCTTGGATTATTGAAATATTTGTTAAACACTTTTATAAATAAAAAAATTACAATGTATTATATTATTATATTGTACGACATACTAGAGAAGTGAAACTTCTTCGCAAAATTCACATTTTATCACAAAATGTACAAGTACTGGTAAAATAATCATATCAATACCTTAAAGTTGACAATTTTCAATCGCCATGTTGGATCCCTTATCTTTGAGTTCCTTTTCGATAGGAGATTCTAGATCAGCGACCCCGAAAATATCAAAATACCCATTAAACTTTTCAAATTAAGAAATTTCGGACGCCATATTAGATCTACCATCTTGAATTTCCAAATTTCGATAGATTTGAGCTCATCGACCACGAAAAATTAAAAGAACCCGTTTTTATAGCAGTCCATTATATTCAAAAATATAACGAGCTGCTTCGTTGCTTTGTTAAAAGTATATTTAGCACTGGGTGTGCCAGTGCCACATACTGTGGTAAATTCCGTCCATATAGGACACATTCGCCAAAAATATTTAGAACCGAAAGGGTTAATAAGTATATTTACAAAATGTTGTAAGAAATCATTCATGTCCAAGGGTTTCATGTAGCATTTTATAGAAGTTAATATTGCGCGGACGGTCAGATTGTGTACACGATTCCGCCCACCTGATTGGTAAGAAACACCGAAAGATATACATATGTATATGCATATACCATATGTATATAAAATATGGTTCCCGGTCACTTTCCCGACAAGCAATAATCTCGAAAGCCTTTCAATAATTTGCTTCACGATTATTAATATTTTGTGTATATACATATATCAAAAAACGAAAATTGACGTCAGATCATAACTATTATTTGTCTGAACATTTTTGTTCAATATTTCTAGGCGGTTCGTTAATTAGAGTCCAAGATATTGTGTACACCGTTTTGAAAAAAAGAGGTCTGAAAGGCCTTCATCTTGATCCGTTGAAAATTACATATTTTCAAAGTAATTTTTAAAGCAAAAAAAAAATAGATTTGTGAAAAATTTATTATGATCCGAGGCAAACGAGCGCACGATTCAGAGTTTCGACTCTGGTGGGAACGGGTCCGGAGTCAGGACACCTCCGTCGCAAGTCTCGGACACACTGCACACGTACACCTATGAATGCTCGCCTTGCCTCGCTTCCGATGTGCACCCGGCTTAAGACAAGTTTCGCATATCAAGTTTTATTCCGTCCCTAGAACCTGTTACAATTTAAAAATTACATTGAACAAAGAGGAACCGATCGTACTGGAAATAAAATAATATATTAATGGAACTCTCATCAATTATTCGAATTACTACTTACATTGTGTCGTCCCTTTCTGTGAATCTGAACGTCGACTCTGCAAGAAATTATGCTCATTACAGAACCTGGTAAAAGGAGGGCACTTACCGCTGGGATTCGTGCTTGCGAGTTGGCCTGGGCCTGAGGAGAGAAGAGAGGGGCGATCCTGTGATGGGCAGGTTGAGGGCTGGCGCTGCCCAAATTAACTCAAAGGATGTTATCCAACTCTTCGATGAACTGCGTAAATTCGAATCGTCATATCCACTATCTACGCCTGGGATATTAAAACTTACTTCGAAAATCAGAGAAGAAGAAGAAAACGAGAGCTACAAAAATAACACTAACATAACAAATAGACGAGAAGAATAATTGTACTAATAAGAAAATAAGAATAATTGGACTAAATAGTTGTTTGAAGAGGAACAAATTTTGATTAATCGATATTTAATTTTATTTACAAAAAAAAAGGGAAATAAGTACACTAGGTAGGTGTAATTCGCAACAAAGATGAAATAATAAAACATGGAATTGTTATACAAGAAATTAAACAGTAGGTGGAAAAAAAATTCTGTATATAGGAGTAGATAATAGGGAAATTAGAGAATAATCGTAGGATATAAGTACATAATTGGATTCATGTACACCGGTCAGGAGGAAGCTCGAGTCTCGGTCGAATTCGTTTTTAGAAGTACCTGCCGATGGAAAAAAAAAATTTAATATAGAGAGGGTATTTAGCTTGACGCGTTCTAAATTTTGGTTGGTAAATACTTACTTGGTCCCAGTCTTCTCCGAACATCACATATTATACAATACCACACCAATGATCACATCACAAGACGTACTACTTACATTGCACCACATAATACATCACTTCACACAACATTCATACACTACACTTACTTAAACAAATAACACCAAATAGAGCAGCCCGTAACCCGCAGTGTGACATAGGGTCATTAAGGAATGAGATGTGTAACATCGTAATGCGACATAAGTGGGATCTCTGTCCGACGTTATGAAAACCGCAACAAGTTAAATTAAATTGCGATCGACAACTTTACCAAAAATATACAACATTTCCGAAATGGAAAGCATCCTTAATCTACCATTTACTCCAATAACCGATTTTCGGAACATCTCCGCGGAAGTTGAAAACTGGCGACCGATGTCGGTAACTCCGGTAGGCGAAGCGGGTGGCTCTATCTCGGTTGGTTGGTAGCGAGCAAGGAGGAAGCAGCAGAAGGAAGTGGAAAAAGTGGAAATAAGTCAAAGGTGGTAACGAAAACGTGGAGGATAGTGGAATCGAGGCAAAGAAAATAGCAGGAAGGAAAGAAAGGATACGAGAAGAAAGTCCACGAGGGAAGATCTCGGAAAGAAGAAGGAGGATTGGCGGGAAGACTTTGGATTAAATCCCGACCGGAGGGTGGCAGCAAGTTTCGCGGAGGTGACTGGGCCAAGCTTTAATCTCGAGGCCCGGTACATCACGGAAAATAAAAGCTAAGTACCCATTTTCCATTATTTTCCACCGAATTTTCGGCATTTAATATATATGTATGTGTAACATAAAATATTGGAGTCACTGCGACAACGCGGCTCGAGGTGCCTTGCCGGCATAACGGTGCTCCAAAGACGGGGCTTTTGTAACGATTTCGTTTAAATTAAGTTCGATTTAATATACATAAATTATATCATACATTTTGCATTCTTCCTGTTTCCCCTTTCGCTCAAGACGGTTCTCAGTTCTCCTTAAACTGAGTGGCGCCCGGCGATTGATTCCTGCCTATTCCTATTCCTACCAACCAACCAAACTGAAACAGGAACAAGAAACGAATCATCGCGTCCATCAACTTTTGTGGCGCTAGGAAAACGCCACGCCACATTGTACATATCTAGGCGGCTGCATTTTCGGATATTCTCATTTTCTTTCTAGCTCCACAAAATCGAAACGCGTGCATTGTATGTATCTCCGCCTTATGATTAAAGGTGTTTCATTTGATGCTGCAAGTTGTGAACCATTGTATGAAAATTTCCTATACAAATGTTTTATGCATGTCGCAGAAAGTCATAAAAAACATAATTGGCAATGAAAAGTTTAGATGTAAAAAAATTACAAGCAATTATGAAAAATAGTTCTAAGCTCCAGGTAAGGAAGGAACTGGTATCACACCATATAAAGAAGTTGGAGTCGTGAAGCTGTGTAGTCATTTCCAGTTTAGTAAGAACAGCACTAATTAGCGGTGATGTAATGGAACTTTCTGCAGACACAAAGATCTATTGGCGCAAAACGTTCGGTCCCGTGCTTTCTTTTGCAGCTCATTAAGAAGACACAAAGCTTGTAACAGCGCGCTCCCAGAAGAAAGCGGCTCACTTAGGTAAAGAATGCCTCCGTTGGATCTGCGACGAAATCTAATTTGATGCCCTGCAGCAGCTCAATGGCTCACATGTTCCTTATAAAAAAAGGACTGATTAGGTGGGTACCGCTATCGGTCTCATTAAACCTGCCAGACTGTAACTAAACCAGTTCTCAGTTCTTACGCTGATTTTCTCGAAACAATAAAACAGAACGACGACCATGGCTATGTCGTCTGCAGTGAAAAGTCCCATCGCAAGTGTTGACATCCGCGACGTCGCTTTGATGTCTTCTCGCACAGAGGAGATTCATGCCATCGGAGGATGTTTAATCAACGCCTTCAATGCCCGCGGCTATTGAAATAGAATGCTCATGACACCGGAGTCATATTCATCTGTCTGGAGAGCCATTGTGCGTATTCTGCCCGTTGCAAGTGGATTCTACCTTTTTTTTTTAATTTTTCTTTTTTGCTTTTATAATAATCGCGCTGTTTTGTCCTTCCCTCTTGATTTATCATGATTCTGCTGTCAGGGACAATTTTAAGTCCTCAAATGATTTTCTGATTGCAGAGCATTTTCACTCGGCAGAACTTGTAGCAGCAATTTCTTGAGTAAAAAACATTGCTGAGACGATTGAAGTCGACAACAAAGGTGTTGCATGTGCCTTCTTGGAGATTACAATTGAATAGCTCTTTGCAAGGAATATCCATCGTTATGAGATATGTATTTCCGAGAAGATGCTTCTGAGCTCAGCTGTAGTACATTGTGTGTCGGTGAATTTTTTATTAAATGAAGTGCATCCACAAGGCTTAACAGTAGAGAATTAAAGCTAAAGTTTTTCCACCCTAGAATTTTCAAATCCGTTTTATCCCGTGGTTATGCAACAATAAAATCTTGCAATTAAATAACCCTGACTTGTACCTAAGCTACATACATACATATATGTTTTACTACTACCGTATCGAATAAAAAATAAATTTTTGAATCACCTTGGTAGGTTGAGGTTGCGATCCTCACATCTTGGTCAGGTGTCAGAATCCAATTAGCACAAGTAACGTTAGTACCATCAAAACTATGACCACCAATCCGCTTTTCGGACCCCTCGAATAATCAAAAATATTATAATAATAATAGATCTTTCCCTGTCGCACTTCTCAGTAATTTGCTGGAAACATTCACCTAACCCTGTACCTTTAAGTACACGAGTTTGGGCTCTGTCGTACCTGATTAACTTATTTCTATTTCTAATTTTAAAGTATAATTATAACCAAAACTGCTCCATCAGCTGGCTGCTGGTATTAGAGCTGTTTGGGTTTCCCTAAATCAATAATGAATAATTAAAAGTTATGTAAAATAGATGCACGCACACACTCATTCGATGAGCCTTTTTATTTGTCCTTCATCCGTACCTCATTCCCAATTTAATTTTAGCTTACATACATATATCAGCACCTCCCCTAACGTGACCTTGAATTGCCTTTTGAAACATCTTTATATCACTTATTCTTTTCATTTCCTCCGGTAGTTTATTGTAAGTTAAGAAATTTGTAGGTACTTTATTGTACTTTTATTTCACTGAAATCGAAAAGTTTCGTTCGCGCTTCTAGGTTTTTAATACCATATTCAGAAATTGCGATAAGCCCCCAATTCTTTTATTTAATGGAAATCTAAATATTACATTACAAATAGCAGATGCGAAAACACAGAACTCTTGAAATTATAGAAGCTCGATTGCCATTCTGGATCCGCCATTTTATATTAGCTCTTTCTGTTATAAAAATTCAAGATTTGCACCCTAAGAAGCCATCAGTATAAATTTTCCTGGTATTCCTTTACAGCTTAAATTTTTGGGTTGCCATTATGTGGTCCGCCATCTTGAATTTCGAAATTTTGGTAGATTTGAAGTAGAACGTCCCTAACGTTTTATTTGTATTCATTTTCATTCAAACTCCTTTAAGTTGAAGTACCAAGACCCCCTAGCTTTGAATTTTATATTATTATTTTAGACCAGCAACCCCGAGAACTCCCTAGTGCAGATTTTCAGGGCAATCCCTTGAAGTTTCACTTGTTCGGCGGCCATTTTGGGTCCGTCATCTTGAATTTTGGGAGATTTGAGTTCTGTAACCCCATGGCGTCTTCATATTAAATTTCATCAAAATTGCTTACAATTGAGAAATTTCGGTCGCCATATTGGATCCGCAATTTTGTATTTAGAAATTTTGATGCCAGATTCGAAATCAGCGACGCCGGAAATCCTCTAGTTCGTATTTGCAGGGAAATCCCTTGAAGTTTAACTAATTTAGCCATCTTGGAGTCGTTATTTTGAAAGCTTGCACTTTATCAAAATAAAATAATAGCCTATATGTTAAGTTGTACTATTTGCTACCTTGTGTCAAAAAATAATGTCTATCGAAGCAACCGTTTAGTCGTGGTTGAGTAACAAACAAACACACTTTCATTTTTATATACATATATGATATTTATAGATAGATTTAATGTGAGTCAGAATGTTGGAGTTATATATTAATTCAGTGACATGAAGTCTTCCTGTTCTGCCAATTGCTCCTAAGATTGGTGTATTTTTTTTTATCATGTAGGATATATGCGATTTTCAGCTGAGGTTTTCATTCATAGTGAGTCCCAGATACATTATTTCAGAGACTCATTCTATTTTCTTACCATATATTTCAATTACTGGGTCTATATCTATATTTATTTTTTACTTGAAAAGTCAAATATTTGGTTTTTCCAATATTTACCGTGAGTTTATTTCCTTGTAGCTACATTTTGAGTTCTACTAAAGCTGAGTTTACCTTTTTGTTAAGATCGTTTACTGTTTTTGTTTAATATAATAAGGCGGTATCCTCAGCGTTTGTCTTATATCTCCCTCTTAAATGTACGTTCGGGATATTATTTATATAGAGCAGATAAAGAAGAGGTCCCAAAATTCATCCTTGTTGGACGCCACATTTTTCTGTTTGTTCCTCACTGTTTTATTGATTTAATTTTGTTGTTGGTGTTCTTGAAGATAGGTAACTCTCAATTTTGTGAAGACACTCGTTAATTAGCTTTGCCAGTGGCGCTTTAATATATTCTACCAATGTTATGACATCCTCAGTTGTAATTTCATTTATTCCGGGTGATGTTTTCCTCTTTAATCCTTTAATTATTCTCTCCACCTTTTCCGAATTAATGGGTTGCATGAAGTTGGTTTATGATCTGGTATTGTTTGCTACCGCCGTTCGTTGTCTAATTTGGCGTTGGAAGTTCATCCCAATATAATTGAAATGCCTGTTAAGTGTACTAACAATTTCCATTGAAGATGTGTATATTTTCCGTCGTAGTTCAGTCGCTCAATTTTAGTGCTTCTGTTCTTTATCGATTTCTCAGTATATCCTTGTTTATTATCCCATAATTATCTGCCATGTTTTCCTGCTCGATTTATTCTTTCATTAATGTAGTAGTTCTGTTTAGCTTTTTTTACCACTCTATAAATTTCGTTTTTTAGATTCTTCAAGCTTTGAATCCATTTTATTCTTTTTCATTTTTTTATAGAGCATTCTTCTCATTTGGGTCCCCATAGCTGCGGAATTGACTGTTAAAGAGGATCCCTAGCCTAACCGCATATTCACCTATGTGCAAATTGCCCGTGTACGCCTTGCTATCTGCTATCTGTGCAATTTATTGAATTCCACGCATAGTCCATTCGTCCATCCACAGGTTTAGGACTGCAGATCAATTATGTTTTGGACAATAGTAAGGCCACTAGTTCGAACGAAAACACGAAAAATCCAAGGGCGGAATTGCAGGATTTCCCGTCTTAGCCCTTCCTCCTGAATTCAAAATTTAAAATTTTTTCTTGACAATTGACAAAGTAAGTAACTCATCTGTATCTAAAAGCGTCGTAACTTATAGAAAATTATGTCGCAGATGCAAATGGGTTAAGTTGTCGTAATATCGAAAAACTTGCACTTACAACTCACAAACTGTTTTCACCATAAGCTTACCAATACACCGAAAAAATTCTTTGAATATTTTGCAACTTTTAAAATTTATTACAACAACTGTGTGAAGCTCAGCTCGGAGAAATGCTGATAGTTTATGCGTTTTTTACGATCAAAACATCATTAAAAATAGATATATGGACGTTTGTGTAAAGATGGCCCAAATATGTATAAAAAGAAAAGGGGTAACCGGTTTACCATTAATTTGGAACTTGGACAATATGTTGTATGAAATTTTTTTTTCTACGCCCACCCATAGAATTTCAATGAGTGGGTGAAAGAATTCCTGAAATAAAACTCTCTCCCTCTATCTTAGGAAAGATTGGTTCCTTCCTACCTACTGATAATGAATTTAATGTTTATGAATTCTGCAAATCTGATGGTAGCTTTTTTTCTTTGAAGCTTTTTAGGTTCTTGTAATTCATTTCAGTTTATAATCAGAGCCTGATGATTTCGTATATCAGAAGAACATTGTTGACAGTATTTTATACAAACTTGTTTAGATGGCGTGGAGTGCGGGGAAAGAAAATTTGTTGGCTCTTGGTTGACTGGTCTACGCCAATAAAACACAGTTGAGCCACTTGGAAGTCAGCATTCGCCTCATTATTGCCGATAAAAAAATAAAATAAAAAAGTGATCGAATTGGACATCCAGATTGCGCTTCATTCGAGCCAGTCGCGACGGTCATACACTAGTGGGAATAGCTATAATTGCATTAAAGGAAAATGACGCCAGAGCTTTGAGAGAAGAAAGAATGGAATGAAAGCTGCACTTCTTGGTTTGGGCACATGTCAATCATGTTTTGCAGAATCCGTTTCAAATTGGTTAGTGTTAACGGGTTCTGCGTAAGTTTTAATCATTTTCATTGTGATTGCGCGTGGAAACAGTTACATATAATTCCAGAAGTGTTTTAGTGTCGCTGGTACATTAAAGCATACAGTTATTGGTTAACTAAAATATAGGGAATTATTTTAGAGGTACATATTTCAATTACTCTGCCAAGAAAATAATAAAAGAGAGTCCTATATTTTGTCCAGCTATGCTGAAAGAAAAATTACTAACCAAAGAAGAGTAGGCGAAAGTCATTGCGTTGACAACTGCAATTTATTCAATTCGAAGAATTGCTCAAGAGTTGGGAAATGGAGGAACTCACACAATTGCACGACATTTTCTGCATTTAGGCGAAAATTATGGCAAAAACAACAAAAAAGGGTCTCCACCAAATCTTACCAGCAGGGACCGACGTTCCATAATTGAATCATTAGGAAGAAAATACTTCAGTTCTCTTCAAATTATTAGCTTAAGTTGCCCATAACTTCCAAACGTGTTCGGCAGATTTCACACAACAGTGGGACGTTGGAATGGAGAAAAGGGATATGGAAACCGGCAATTAACAAACAGCATAAGGAAGCCAGATTTCATTTTACTAGAAATCACATATCCTGAACCGTGGAATGGGGGAAAGTGATTTTTAGTGACAAGAAGAAGTTCAATTTAGACGATCCAGATGGCTGTAATTTTTTTTATTTTTTTTTACACGATCTAAGAAAAGATCCCGAAGTCGCTATGAGCAGCAATTTTAGAGCCGTAACGTGTTCGGCTGCCTTTTGCGCACCGATCTGCTGGATATTTACCAGAATTAAATCCAGAGATTGTATCGACTCGACAGTATCCTACTTGACTTCGGCGATGATCATTTCAGCGACGAGTGGACTTTTCAGCAAGACAATGCTACCATCCACTCATCTCGCAAAATGAAATCATGGTTTCAAACCAGGAACATCCCTGTTTTGGTTTGGTCGTCACGTAGTCTTGATCTGAACCCTATCGAAAACTTATGGGGAATACTGGTTCGGCAGTTTTATGCAAATGGAAGGCAGTTTACCACGACACAAGAGCTTAAAGCAGCGACAAAACAAGCTTGGTCACAAATTCCTCAATCGCAGCTACAAAAGTTGGTAGACAGCATGCCAACGAGAATTTTTGAAGTAATCCAGGCTAATGGAGGCAGAACACGTTTTTAAAAAACAATTTTGTGATGTGTTTTATTAAAATATAAATCATGGAATTATAGCTATGTCCATGCTTAAAATTGGTTTTGATTATTAATTAATTAACATTTTGTTATCGACTAATTAATTTCGGTATTGGTATAAATTTATTTTTCCAATAAAGCCAATACAATGGCCATTAACATGATTTTCATATGTTTTGTTTCATTTAGTTTCATAGTTATATACCTCTATAAGAAACCACCCCTTATTGCCTCCATACGTAAATAGAATCAAACTTTTAAAAACATTTACATTAGAAAACCAGAACTGTCTTCGCAATGTACTGCTTACAAGGCAAACTTGAACCTTAAATGCATATATAGAAGCTGTTGGTTTCAAGTCACCTTTGATGAAATTAATACACTTAGTTTATTTTCCGCATATTTCCCCGGAGGTGATGCAAATCAAGATATGAAAGTGGATTTTAAATCTGTTATTAACCGTCTTTCAAACCAATCAAGTAATTTCCTAATGGGAGGTGACTTGAACTACCGCATTCAAGCCTGGGGCTGTCTCCGGGCAAACTGTTGGGGTAATATTTAAAACACCATTTGTAGCTGTCGGCTTTTAGATATCTTCTTCACTGAAAATCCTACATGCATCTCGACTAACGTAAGAATGATTACTCTAAGTTAGACTTTTTTATACTGTTTTCCCAACCAGTCACGGCTAATCAACTCTCAAGTGATTATCTACCCGTGCTCACAAAAATTCTATCGTCTCCCTCACTGATAAACAGTTCGATAATTTATAACTTTAAAAGGCAAACTGGGATCTTTTTAGACAACTTGTTTCAGATAGCACAAATCTTTCCAGCCGCTTTCTGTCAAATTTCTTATAAATAAGCGAAACTTCTTCCGTCGTAAATGAATAAGAAGAGGAAATATTTTTTTTATAAATCAGCTCAAAATATTGAATTATGAAATAAAAAATAAAATAAAAGTTCTCCGTAATTCAAATTGAAACACGCTCCTCTCGAGCTTTAGTAAGTCCTCAATGTCCTTTTGGAATGTTATTAAAATAATGAAAAATAAAAATAGAAATATTCCGACTATAAAATTTGGAAATGAACTATTTATTAGCAGGAAGGAAAAACAGAACTGTTAGCTGATACTTTTGATGAAAACCATAGCAACACCATAAACAATTTAAGGGATGTTGCCACTGAAAGTCGAGTATCTGAATCAATATCTCATATCCCACAGTTGTCCGCTCCTTCCTGATTCAACATTTTAACAAAACCGAGGGACATCACCAAAAAATCAAACACTTGAAAACAATAAAGTACCTCGTATTGATGCAATCTCAAATACTGTATTTAAAATGCTCCCGCGGAAAAGTTTAGTTTTCTTGATATTCATAATAAATTCATGTTTTAAACTACACGTCTTTCCTTCCGCCTGGAAAACTACGAAAGTTATTCTTATACTTTAATACGGGAAACCATCTGACTTCCCCACAAGTTATAGGTTTATAAGTCTATTAAATTCAATAAGCAAAATTTATCAAAAATTTTAAAACATGCGCTTATGAAGCATATAGATGAAAACAAAATATTTCCCATATTTCGGTTTTCGGCCATTGCACTGTTCATCAGGCTTACAGAATCAAGAAGCACGTCACGGAAATCTAGAAATAAATAATTATACTGGTTTCACTCTAGACATGGAAAAATCATTTGATTCTCTATGGTATAATGGTCTAATTTATAAGCTTCATAAATAAAACTTTCCCACTTATCTCACTAAAATTGTTAAGGACTTTTTAACTGAGAGACATTTTCGAGTATAAATCGGAGCTGAAATGTCCTCCTTGAATAAAATTCCGGCTGGAAAGTGCTTCAACAAGTGGAAAATCAAAATAAATTCCAGCAAAACACAAGCAATTTTCTTTACCCGCAGAAGGAAAGAAATTTTTCTACCTCTACCTCTCTGATAGCTAGTACCGGTAACACTAGAAAAAGTTACGATCAAGACTTTGTATCCGTTTATAAATTGGAACTCGAATGTAAGTGTGGAAAACAAACTAATAATAAAATTTAAAGTTATTTTTAGAGGTGTTTTACTATATGGTGTTCCTGTTTGGGCTGTCTGTGCTAAAACGCATATTAATAAACTTCAAAGAATTTTAATGTAATCAGTCATCAGATAAAACTTAAATAAATAAATACACAATAGTGAACAATTGTGAAATTTTTCTATTATATTGTTATTCTACAAAAATCCTATATTTGAAATGTTGAGTATAATTTTTGTCTCTTTTTATTGCAGGTACGTACCTAAGTCTTCTTAAAACTTGCCGTAAGCTTGGTGAGTAGAAAAGTGATGTGCTTATAAAAAGTGTAAAACAAATTTGGCAATTTCGTTTTCTTTAACTATTTTAAAATGCAATAAACCCTAAATTGGAATTTAGATTTCCCAATGCCAATGTCCAATAAATAGAGAAACTTTAAACTGTGCATAATGGAAAGACTTTATTCAATTACACACAATTAAATTGCTTTCACAATTATCAAATCGTGGATGCAGACCAAATGGTCCAAGTTTCCCCAGTCCGGAGCATAAATCGCCGCCATAAATATCCAAACTTTGACATTTCATTTAAAGCGCTCAATAGCTTTCGCCACCCGACTAGAGGCCCGGTTGCATGAATAAACGCAAGAAACTTCGCCCGGCCAGACTGCCGGGGCAAGCAAATACCGCAGGCGGAGGATCGATACCCACGTACCCGCCACCACCTCGTGGATGGTTGGCCTAATGGAGGGGGACTTCTGTTTCATTGCCGGCTTACTACCAGCCCCAACCCAAGTGGTATTCAAAAGTCACACGAGATATTTCAACGTCGACAGTAAGTTTCCCGACCTGCATCGCGGCCTGATTTGCATTTTTATCAAATCAATTCCCTCAGATCCAATTTAACACCCGAAGAAGTTCTGCCAGACGATCTGAACCGATTCTCTTGTTTTGCTTGCAATAAAGTTTAGCCGGTTCGTTCTCAAATATTCACCCTTAAAGGAATCACCGCGTGAAGACTTAAAAAAAAGCAAACAATAAGAAACGAGGATCAGGTGTGAATGGCTTTCGGTAAATTGAATTGCTTCCATTTCTGCTACAGCCCGAGATTTCTCTATTATTCTTGGCGCTCCTTGGGGTGACTAAGGGCAATATAATGGAAATAAACTTTGAATTGCGAACCTGTTATTTCTCCTCTTGAATGACTCCCGGGCTGCAGCTGCTCTGCAGTGGTGCTGTACTCCAGACTTTTCTCTATGTTAGCATATTTCTTGAGAAATGGGAAGAGGTAATGCAAACGAAGTGCCCCTCAAATATTATACAAGTATAGAAATATGCATGAGGGAGATTATAAGATAAATATTATAAAAAATTTTGCGTCAAAAGGGGTTTCCAGCAAGCAAGCTACACATAAGCAGCACAAACGTAATCCTATTAAGTCTTAACATCTTTAAGTTTTTTAAATATCTGTCTATACTTTGCAGCACAGGTTTGCAATATTTTAGTTATTTGTTTCTAAATACATACTAAACTAATGTTTCTTCATATGAAGCTAAACTTTTATTTTCTTTGTTTACAGTCGAAAGATACTATTTTTATAGTTTTATCTCGCTGGACTATCCTGCTTTCAGATAAAGTCACATGTCTCTGTAAATTCTTCACAAATTTATATTTATATAAAATATTGTATAGATGTGTACTTCAAAGTTTCGTGCTTTAAGAATGCTCATTTAATGAAGAAAATTCCAATATTAAAGTCACGTCCGTAAAGCGGAGTTTATGCATTAGCGCTAATAGCCATTAAAAAAGTTTTTATTAGCCGGAAAATCCGGCTCTAAAATCTAATCTATCTAATTTCTCTGACTAAATTATTGTCAACCCCTGTAGACATTGCGAGTCATATTGAGTCTCGCACTAGTTCAGCGGGTTTCAGGTATAGAATGGCCGTGCCATTGGCGGCTGTTTTTCTTATCCTTATATTTTAGTTATAGTTCAGCATGAAAATGAGGTGATTTTAAAAAAAAAATTTCTAGGTATAAGTCGAATCCAGGTTGTTCAGAATGATGGTAGGAATGTTGGGTTTCTTAGGCTTCAATTTTTTTTTTCGTGGGAAAAATTTTTATTAAACAATAAGTTGTGAAAAATGATTTTTTCAGGTTTCAGGGGAAAAAGGGTATTCTTAAAATTTGCTCACCTTCAAAAAACTACAAAATTAGACTTGTTTCATTAAAATTGGCTAATTTGTTTATGAAATATTGCAAAAAAACAAGACAAAATGGTTGTTTTTACAATTGTTAGTTAACAATAGTAAAACGTGTTTCATAAACTTCTTACCACAGAAACGCTCTTGTAGCATAGAAAAAGCACGCGAAATCGGGGAAATGATCGAATAGTTTTTGCAAAATAAATTGTTTAATAATTGTTTGTCTTTTTTGACGCTTATTTCTCACCAATCTTGCGCTTCTACAGCAATCTGCGGGTGCGCAATTTAAAGTTCAGGATTTATACTACCAATATAAAAAAAGACCAAATGATGTATTCTTTTTAAATTGTTGAAAACAATTATCAATGTTAGCGTTAATAAACGAAAATTCGAATTTTCGTTAAATTAGTAAGTAAGGGACTAAAAAGTATAAAATATATTTGGCCCCATACAGATAGTCCTGAAAATTTGTGATTGTTATATTTTAATAGCTATAAAAATACTTGTAGTAGATAATAGTAACTAGTGTAGAGAGCAGCTGTCGTTGAAAAAATTCACACAACAGTTCGTATCATTTGCAGTGCAATACAATTGTTAGTGGCTTAGGTCAACTATTCATGCATTAATTATATCTATTCCTCAATTTTAAGCAATTCTGATGAAATTTAAAGTGCATGTAATTAATTCTTTCACATCACGAAGTCGCATTTTTTTTTCTTGGTGCATTTGACTTAAATGAAAGCTTGTTTTAAAAAAATATATTTTTTGTAGTTATTTCATTTAGTTTTTTTTGTAATTTCAGTTTTACTTTTAACATCGTATAGCTAGGTAATCGTATTCTATTCGTCGAAAACTTTCATTTGATACTCATGTCAAGGGAGTTATGAATAAAAAGGTAATCCGCTATTTAGCGGCGTCCACAATATTAGATGTGGAAGGATATTGGATATACTGTATTGCATTGTCACCGGACTTATACATGTGTGCAAAATTTCAAAGCTCTGGCTAGATCAGAAATAATCGAAATTTTGATTTTAAGATTCCACCCGGATAGCCAAGAAAGGGAGTTAATAAAAAAAAAAAAGCATTGTAAAAATTACACGAGAATATTTTTTTTGCTACCGTTTTAGGATAGTTAAATATAAAATGAACATGGTTACAAAGTCGCGTTTTCGGCCTGTTGGGGATCTGAGTGTAAATGGTGGTAATTTGAAATCCTTACCTATATCTTGAAAACTGTAACAGATATCGGACAACGAATAAAATCTATAGATAGAGCACAGAAAATGCTTTCTTTTAGTGAAGCAGACAGTAGAAGCGACCGTAGTGTGGTTGACTGGAGCGGGTGGAATCACCGCTCGATTTGAAACATTTTGCAATTTTCAAAGATAACAACTTCTGACTTAGGCATCCTACGGTCTTGATAGGAAAGGTCTTGATGAGGTCTTTCACAATAATAACCATTTATAGTAAATTGATAAGATTGCAATAACATTTTGGAAATTTTTTTTGAAAAAAATATTATATATTAGGCATGAGAAAAATTAAGTTCCGTTTTCTAAAGATGGCGTAACTTTTAGTTTATGTATCACGTCTGAAGCGGTTTGACCTGTATTTGACAGGTCTAATATTAGTGTTAGAATTCATCATGTCTCGATCAGTAAAAGGGTTTACAACAGTCTTTTTTGCCGAAAGGCAAAAGGCTTCGCAGAAATGTTTGCAAAGTTTCGTTCCGATAATTTTGATGTTGAAGCTGCACCACGTTTTGAAAGACCATTTGAAGCTGATGAAGACAAAATAAAGACATTGGTTGATGGAAACTGCTGAATAACAACTTATGAGATCGCTGAAAGAATAAGTTTATCGAATTCGACCATTCATGATTATGTGAAAAGCCTTGATTTGAATTCAAAACACGACGTATAGGTTCCACATGGTCTTACAAAAAGAAATTTGCTCCGTCGTATTGACTTCTGTGACTTGCTTCTGAAACGTCAAAAAAATGATCCATCTTTTATCATCACTGGGGTCGAGGAGTGGGTTTTCTACAACAATGTTAAATGCAAGAAATCATGGAGTAAAAAGATGAAACGTCTCAAAGAAAATCGAAAGCTGATATTCATCCCAAAAAGGTGATGCTCCCTGCATGGTGGTTTTTCAAGGGAATCGTTTTTTTAGCTTCTGCCGGACAATACCATGATAAATTCTGAAGTGTTTTGTCATCAACTGGACAAATTGAATGATTCACTCAAATAGAAAAGGCCAGAATTGATCAATAGAAAAGGTGTATTGTCCCATCAAGATAATGCGATAAGTCATACAAATTTGCCAACTCGCCAAAAGCTTTTACAGCTTGGATGGTATGTAGGTACTACCACACCCACCATATTCTCCAGATCTGATACCTTTCGGACTATTACTTGTTCCGATCTCTACAAAAATTTTAAGACGGCAAAACCTTTACTTCAAAAATGACTTAAATCAGTTTTTTGCCAGCAAAGATCAGAAGTTTTATGAGCGTGGATTCATGCTGCTGCCAGTAAAATGGAAAATGGAATAAAATATTTATACAGTATAAAAAAATCATGTTTGATTTTCACTAAAAAAAACGAAATTAGGTACTTTCCGAACAACCCAATCTAATTATGGCTGCAAAGCTTGGCGTCCAATATTCCTACATGCAGCCAAGTTTCAGTTAGGCAGAGGATGAGGTATCGTTACATGAGGCCTGTTAGAGGTTGCCAGTCTTTTGTCCGCATCCGATTAAGGTTTGGGTAGTAAATCGTTAATTCGAATTTACTCTCGCAGGTTGGCGATGGTACCTCCTCCGAAATCCCAACGAACTCCCTCATCTAAGTACCAGGAGGGCAGAACGTTGGTTGATTCAGCATTTCAACAGACTCTTCTGGTACAATCAGTTTAAATGACGCGGATATAAAGTTTCCTGATTACCTTCGCCTCACAGAAAGATCACAATGTTTTTCCTATCTACATAACTAATTAAAGATGCAATTTTATCATCCCCAATATTTAAGGATTTGTTTGGGATGGTTGTCATATACCTCTCCGCAAATACAATCCTTATTCTTAGAATACGAGTAGGTACTCTTACAATTATACATAGTACTAGCTTGCCCGGACCCGGGATACTATTAAATTTGTATTCCTTAATTTTACAACGCCTCCCTACTGCACAGCCGCCTCTCCTCTGTGACCCAGCGGGGTGGGGGTGGTCTCATATTTGGAAATTTGAATAACAGATTCGAAATTAGTGATCCCGAAAATCCCCAACAGCGGATTTTCAGAGAAATCCCTTGAAGTTTAACTTTTCGGTCGCCATATTGATCCAGCATCTTGATTTCCAAAATTATGATGGCAGATTCAAAATCAGTGACCCCAAAAACCCAAACCAAAAACATGATTTTCTAATTTTCCGCGCAATATTCTTATTTTTTCTACCTTCTCCTGACAATAACAAACACAACAAAAAAAGAATTAGCAAACTCGGTCCAGCCGTTCACGCGTGATGGCGTGACCAAGGCAAATAGGGATTCATTTCTATATACATATATATGTAGATTACTCTGCTTCCTTACATATCGATCGGTGCAAAAATTATTCCAATTCATGCATACACTTTTCTTCCACAACCGTTTCAATTTTGTCGGCAGCCACCGAAAAAACCAAGTTTTCACTATTTTCACCAACTTTCACCAACCAGGCCCAATTTCCTATAGTGCCTCTTCTTCCTACCCCTGAGATACACTTCTGGGGTTGTCACCCTCCACCCCTCCCCCACAACAAAAACACGTTTTCACCAATAATTCCAACATTTTCAACAACAACAGTTTTCACAAACCTTTCTTTTACCAACACATTCTACACTACCTCCCCTTTCCAACGATACCCATAACATGGCACACGCATTACTAATAGTATAATTATGAATTTTTACAACAACTACAGCGCCATCTTCCCGGCTGATTTGTGAATCTGAACCATCCAGGGCGCCACTCAAACGCATACAAAAAAATGCATTCAAATCGGTCCAGCCGTTTAGGAGGAGTTCAGTCACATACACACATACAGTAGAATTATATATATAAAGATATGCAATTTTTTTCTCCGATACCACACAAAATAAGGTGTGAGTGTTGAGGGTTAAATTATTTTATGTTGAAATGAAATTTATTCTTGCATGGTTGTCGAGATACGAGTATGTACATACATAGATGCATAAAAACAACATTTTTTATTACATTCAACTCGAAATTGAACACACCCAGAATCATTTCCGAACTCCCAAGAGTATCCTCTCTGCCTACACGCACGCAGCAATTTGTAGCATTTGGTCCTAAAATTTGATTTAAAATCAGTCAGACATTAAATGGTGAAAATATGTTCAATAAACTCTTTCTGGTATTTGCGACATGCATTTTTCCGCCGGATGCAATGTGGGCCGGGCCGGGCCGCTCTAAAGACTAGTGAACAACAGCGGTTTGAACTTAAAATTAATTCCCCGCGGGTCTGTTTGCAATTCCACGTCGCTCCGCAGTATTGTCAAAACAAAACTACACAAGTGTCCTGAATTTGTCAAATGGATGTTTTACGCAAAATAAAAGCGAAAGAACAGTCGCAACAAAGGGCTTTGCATGCGGCCGCGATCAGCGTTTGCATGTTCGTGTCATTGCACTTTGATGTTGCTGCATTCGGTCGATTCCTCCGCTTTGGCCCAACATAAATTTTCCAATGATTAATTGCTCGGGGCACGAACAACTGTCTCATCTATTCGCGGGGCGCTGTGCACTTCGGCAGCGACTGCCCCGCTGGAGGAAGTGGCCTCGGAGTGGCTTTAAGATGGGCTTAGTGTACATACATAGCTCCGCAGCTGACTTTTGTGACGGAATTTCTGACGTCGGTTAACCACTTTTTTATTACCAGGGACACCGCAGACCTGCATGGTCGCGACGCCTCGCACACCCGTCGATTCCGACATCGTCATCGCATCAGTGAGATTTTTCCAATCGAATTGGCCCGTCCCAAGAGTCGCAGTGGCATGTCCAATCGCCTTAATCTCGCGTTCAGTGATTTGGACAAACAGCCGCCACCAGGTAGATTGCAGATATGCGCTAACCGCCAAGGCGAGATCCTCCACGAGGTGGTGGGGCGCTGGCGGGACACCTTTCCTAACTCATCTGACATGATGAAGACCATATCGGATGAGATTAAAAATGAAATCGCTTCCATCAAAACTAGACCGGGCGACTTATCCAGTGTCATGTTTCCCTCGTACTCAAATCATTTTCAGTTTTTTCACTCAAATGGTTATGGGTAACTGGCCTGTGAAGTACGCGGGATTAAATTAACTTCACTTCTCTTACCAGGGGCATTGCACCGAAGATCATGTGGAATGTTTTATAACAATTCTTGACCTGGATACATGCCATTCATGTCAATAAAGTTTCCAATTGATTTTCAAGTCAAGTAACATTTTATGAAGGACAAGCGACACGTTTTAAAACGTTATGTTGCAATGGTGAACACTGAAAGAGAAATTTAGAAAAACTCTCTTGAAACAATGCGTTTTAGGTAAATGGAACTGGCTATTGATTCAACAGTGAATTCATTGATAATTTCTGGCTCTCCTCTTTCAAGAATTATAATAATTTCTTTATCCAACAGTTAGAGGGTTTTTAAAATTTGTCTGAGCTTCTCTTGATTTCAAGAGAAAGTTTCTTCAATTGAGAAGAAACTTCTACAAATAAGGGAAATATTCTCTTCAAAATAACGCAGTTTTCACAATAAACTAACTTTACTCTTACAATAGTTTCTTCGAACAAGGGAAATACTATAGAAATAATCCAGATTTCTTGAATTGAGTTTAACCCTTATTTTTACCCAGAAGGAGTCCGTATGTATCTATGTATGTATGTATGCCCGTTCCATTGTGATCTCCTGTAGCCTAAACGCCTTGACTGATTTTGAAGAGTGAGGTGTCATTAGATTCGTATTCTTCCCCGGAGTGTCATAGCCAGGCGGGACCAATTGTATTTATTATTTCAACTGGGATATGGAATAGGTCCCATCTGCTTTACCTGCAATCTTAGTTGGTACTTACCTATACTTACAATATTAAAATGACCTCGTTTATGTCGGATTTTTTGTTTATTTTTTAGTAATTTTTTTCTGTGTATTCTTGGATCGAGAACTTGTTATCCGTAATCCGAGGCTCTGTTTCAATTTCATGGCACCTCAATATTGATCCGAACTACTTAGATTCGAACCGAGACCCCAAGATGATAGTCCTACATTCTCACCACTGGGCCTATGACGTCCCCTCAAATGTTAAAGTGATATATTTTCGCCAAAAACAAGAGAAATTTGTCTTAATTTTACTCAGAAACTGCTGCACTTTTCTTATATGAAGAAAAAGGTAGTTTGTTTTTAGGTTTTAATAACGATTTCTCTTGATTCTAGAAACAAAAGTTCTTGATAAAATATTATAGAAAAATATATTTAAAAAAATTAAGCATACTTGGGTTCTTAAAAGTAGGAAAAAAGGGTGTCCTTCATTAAATTTTGGAAGTGGCTATTTGCACCCAACTATGTCCATGTGGGTGTATCCGTACACGAGTGAATATTTGCCTTTTTCAAAATATCTACACACTGAAATGTTTTATTAACATTTTAAAATCTACACGGGAAAATAGGGTGCGAATAGACACTGCCTTATTTAAGGAAATTTTACATGTTATTTTGTTTCCCAACCTCCTTATTGGTTGCTATACATACATGCATAACAAAGAATTTTCGAGTGAGATGGAATCAACGATACATCGTTGATGTAAATAATAAACAATAATGGTCCAAGGTGACTACCCTGTGGTACACCCGACGTATTCTTAATACTGTTGGAAAACACACCACGAAAACGGACGTCCAGTCAGATTTGACGAAATCCAGTCAACAAAACAAGACGGGAAACCAAGTGAGGTCAACTTAAAAAACGCCTTGCTAAAGTCTGTGAAGAAGCAATCAACTGACTTGCCAGATTCAATGGCTGGAATGCAAAAATTGGATAATTCTAAAAGGTTCGATGTGGTTGATTTAGCCTTCATAAAGCCGTGTTGGAAGGGCATAAGAAACGGTTTACAGTGTAATTAAAGTGTATCACAGATAAGCGCTTCAAAGAGTTTAGCAATGCAACTTAAATTGGTAACGGGTCTATACATAGTTAGAAGTGTCGCACTTATTGCCCTTTTTGTACAAGGGTACAATCACAGAAACCTTCTATGGATTTGGAAAACCACCACCACGAAGTGATAAATTAAATAAATATCACAAACCAGGTACGACGGAGGTACTTCTTTTTAGGAAGCACAAGGCAGGCCGTCAGGTCCACACGACAAATTGTCAACTAATTCAGAGATTTTTCTGAGAATAATTGAGTCGTCAAAAATAAGGTCCTTAAATTGAAGTGAAGTCGGCGGAAGCTTCGTCATTTGCCTAAAATCCTTAGAACTAATATCACAGCTAGAATCACAGAACGCCGTGCTAAACAGATCAGCGAAAAGATTCGATATAACTTCTGGGTCGCTGCAATGTCATAGAAAAGCGGAGATGGGTATCCATCTTGTTTTCGTTAAGCGTTGACGAAACTCCAGAACTGTCTAGGATTTTCGCGTAATAAGATGAAGATCTTTCTGCTCAGAATAAGCGATGAAATCATCGTCACTCCGGGAGACACAAAATCTCCTCCAGGCTTTATTTCTAAGAATTTTAAAATGTGTTACAGAACTATTTATCCATGGCTGGAAATCATTTGAATTATTCGACTTTTTAATCGGAACATATTTGATAAAGCTCAGCGAAATGATTTCGTAAAACGATTTCCCACCCTCTCAATGTCGCACTCTTCAAGAACGCTACTCCAGTCACAACCGAAGAGCCATTCGTGCAACTTAGAAAAGTCGGCCTTTTTAAAGTTGTAACAATATTTATATGGCAAGGTAGAAGAATCAGAAACAGCATCAAAAGAAAAGGTTAATAGCAGTGGTGAATGATGACCCGACTCTGGTAGCAGAGGCTAAGTGCAGCGCTCAACCGTAGTTCCCACCGGATCAGAGGAAAAGACGAGGTCTAAATACGGCCAGATTCATTCGCCACTGAGTTGCACTGGCACAGTTCGGCGGAAAAGAGTGTCCATCAAAAAATGTGGATATGAATTGAGGAGAAGCCGCGGTAGATGGAAGTAAGAAGTCATCCCCATCATAACTCGAGTCTAGCGAATGCAAGTTGAAATGATGGGTAATCCAATAAAAATAAACAGAGGAATTTCGAAGAAAATTTGGGAAAATCTTGAAATTTGGGAAATTTCAGAGTACTTTTTCACTTTGGCAAGTGACTATACCCAGAGGTAAATCAACAATTCAACATAGTGGAATTTGGAAAGTAGGTACATGAAGATAGTGGTTGTTGGGCGCATGATGTCGCTGAGATCTATCACCCCTATCAATTTGGCATGCGTTAACTGAAACACCCTGTAGACAGTGTCCCTTCTTGTTGTTAGATATTCTTTGGTGTAAACAGTTGTGCCGACATGCAGGTCGTTCGTGCGAATTGGTGTTGTGGTGCAATTTAGTGATTCATAATCTCGTCGACGCAATTCCACAGGCGTTTTGCGCGAAAGAACGTAAATTTTTAACTCGGTTTTATTTAATTGTGGAGCGATATAATGTGAGTTTTATACGTTAGCGAAATAATATATAATATAATAGGAAGAATTATTTATAAATACCTGAGATTTACATGTCATTCTCAAAAACACACATAGATACCTATACTGGCAAAATTGCATTTAACTTAACGTGCCCAATTGCCAAGGGTGCACCTGATAACGAGCAATAACCGAAATCGTGACAATTTGATTTTAAATGAACAAAATTCTGGGCAATACTGCCATTTGACGTTATCCGGTTAGAGTATCTGAAATGGCTCCCTAATGACCACTTACGCAATCAGGCAGTGTCCAACCTGGCAGCAGCGCCCCCGCCTGGCGGCGGTCTCTCGCATTTTTCGGAGTGGTTAATCCCCGCTAATGGGTCGACAAAGGAACCCCAAAAGCCATAAATTCCCAATATTTAAATTGTTCCTCCTGTTTCTCGTTTCGCAATATTTGCCCAACGGAGTCGCGGCATTCATATGTGTGTGACTGCGCGGAATAACTCTTCGCCGCGATGTGCTCTCGTGTATGTTACCCATGGGCAGGTGCCACTTTTTGGAGCTTTCTGGCCTACATTCGTCTTCCATGTTCTCAGGACGTTAATCATCTCGAATGGAAGCTCTTGGAAATGTGAAATATGATCCCGCGCTATCGTGCCAAACTGCATTTAGACCTGCTCCGCTGTCGAATATGCCGGGCACCGATTCCTTCCGAAACCAATCAGCGGGAGCCTGCCGGGCCTGGGGTGAAAGGAACCCAGCCAAATAAGATGAAATATGTTGAAGGAGGCGGTCGGTGTGCTGCACCTGGATTCCTTAGAAATCGTCGATCCGGGCGTTAAGGTGGTGAAAAAAATTCATTATGGGGCTCATTTGGGCATGACATTTATTTGACGAAGGGATAAGGCATAACTTCTGGAGATTTTTGGTTAATTAAGAGATATAAACTAACCCATTGCGTCGAGATTTAGCGCCATTGAAGGGAAGTGGGCGTAAGAATACGAATGATTGCTACTTTGCATGGCTTTGGGCGATTAAGTGAAGTTTTAAAGTATATTTGTTTATGAAAATGTTTTTTCTTGGGGCTGCTTCTGCCCAGAACTCCTTCGCATTATCGGAATTTATTTAGAAAGTAATTAAGAAATTCTTTTAATATTGACAGACAAATAAACATAACTTAGAACGTCTTCCACTAATTGCCTAACCGAAAATATATAGTGCTAGATCGATATTGGCACGGAATTAAAAAGAGGTAAATTAAACACTATATGTGACTTACCAACAGTAACCCCTCTCTTAGTGGAACACTGGTGCAAGAATAAAAGTGTGTCTGTAAATGCAGACAAAACATTAGCGCTAGTCTTCACAAAAAAGAGGAAACTTGATGGCCTAGAATCCCTTAGCATTAACATTTTCGCTAAGACATCTTCGGGAAATATATGTACATACTTTAGGCAATTCCGAGCTAAGCAAACTTACATTGCCAAAAATAATGAGCTTTGCTTTGTTAGACGAACCAAGCGCCTATCGGCTGAAAATGAGCAACGAGATTAAAATAATGGCTGATCTTCCTCGAAGGTATTGCAAAATGGATCATATGGTCTAAGTGTTGGACTCAGACCTAGTCCAGGCGACAGGTTCCATTGGTCTGGCCCTAATTTCGAGCTCTGGGCTGCTCCAGCCGTGAGCCGGCTACTACGTTGTCCGTTCTTAGTTGTGTAGACTATCGATCGATCCCTAAGGTAGTCATCAATTATCAGCAGGAGGTACGATGGCACGTGTAACCCGCGCTCAAGCGCCTTCAATATATCAGTCCACTTCGCAGAGCTAAAAACGTTTCTGACGTTGAGCGTCACGAGCAGGACGATCCTGCAAGAGCGGCGATTGTGGTATCTGCACCTTCTACTGCCTCGGTCACCTCCATTATCGCATCTATTGTCGACTGGCCCCACCCCGCTTGTGGGCAAGTTCACATAGCTGGACTAAGCGACTTTAAACACTTTTAATATGTCATATATAAAGATTTTAAAAATGACTGTTTATGCCATCGACCCCTGGTCTCTCTTACAATACAAACGTTTAATTTGAAAAAAAAATGTTGAAATTCAGATTTTTCTATTATTCTTCTAACGGTTTTCTACGTAAAATTTTGTATATCCTTTCTCTACCTGGACGTGTTGTACCTCTATGGAAACGCAATAAAATGTGAAATTCAATTAAAATAAAATGGGGTTGTATTAATTGCATCAATTTCGGAGAAAAATTGAGAAAAACGTGAAATTTAGGACAATTTTCAATTTCGCAAATGACTGTACCTACAATGAGTAGAGAGAGATCAACATTGTTGGCATTTTTAGAAAGAACATTAATTTAGTAATTGTTTCGCGTGAGCTTGATGTCGCTGCGTTGAGTAAATCAAAAGATAAAAATAAATTAAAAATAATTTGTGTCCCGAATTTATGAATCACCCTGTAACTCGAAAACGGTTGGGATTTCTCCCCTCCTGTCATACGATTTTTTGCGTGTTTAAGTGAAATCTATCACTCCTATCATTTTGGCATGCGGCAATTGATACAGCCTGTATTCAAGGTGTTCCAGAGATAGTGATCTAAATTGCACCTACAGACAGGGCAACATTATCAACTCGTTGAAGACGATAAGGCCAGCGCACACGGCGCGTTTCTTAGAGGTGTCACGATACCGTGCAGCTGATGGTTCGGGAAGGGAATTTCGAACAAAAATTTGTGTGCAAACACAAGTTCTGGCGTTGTATTTCATGAGTTTTCGTTAGTCTGTTGCATTCGAAAATCACAAAAGTACCTGCCCCAGCCAAAAGGAAACAAGCAACCAGAAGTTTGGAGGAAAGAGCGCAAGAATGAATGCTTCTTGTCACATCGATCCAGACCGGGTATTACCAAGATCACGGCGGTGTGATGCACTGCATGCGCGTTGTTCATTTCTTACCAGACGAACCCACTAATACTCCTACCTTAGCGATCGTGGCATATTTCGCTGCCAGGCAAGGTGATGCTGAAAAGGTAACAACACAAGGATAGTGGGGCTTCGCATCTTTCCTTTACCTCATTTAACAAATTTTAAGCTAAAGATGCAAAGGCAAGAACCCTCCAGTGCAAGTAGGATAGGGTAAACAAATTTTCCTGCGATGCAGGGTCCTTTCATTCATGATCTTCATTCATAAATATATCCTGCGCTGCCTGATACCTAGTTGCATTTCGCTTTGGCAAGAGCGGGCAAGAAGACACATTCAGCTGTAAAAACTCTTTCATAAACGTACGCTGGGGGTTGATTATCCTACACTGCCTGCTTTTGGCGTTTCGCATAGGCAAGGACGGCGAGATGTATTCAGCTCTAAAAAGCAGTAAGGGAATATAAAGATAACGGACTCCTTTCTCTGAATTCGTCTTGCACCGGGCACATGCTCACACGAAAATCAGGACGCGTCGACTGCGACTTCTCCTGCGTACCGTCGCCGGTAGCCGTCGCACATGGGGAGGCATCGCTGTAGAGCTCTCAGAAATATTGGTCATCTTTATATTTATTTGTCTATGCTATCCACAAATCTGATAATGCCTACGTATTTTCTCCTACTTCTCCTACTAGTGAGAAGATATTACGAAATTTAACATTTCTTCAACGTGCCGAAACCTTTGATTTTTTTATTGAGGCCGTTAAATCTTTAAAAGACATCCAAAAAATCAGGACTATCCAATCTTTTGCAAGGTGACTTCACTATGCTACTGACAACGAGTTTATACACCCAGCAAAATTGAATCCGTCAAGCTACACACTTGAACATTAACATGAGGAAAGGTGAGCATTATTTCTATTGACCCCATAGACGGATCATGGCCACCAACATACAATAAATCTCGCTTTGGCGTCTGATGAATTTCTGTACTAACAGAGCCGAAGGAAGAACTATAAAGTTTAATAACTGCGCAGAAGTTTATTGCCTATAAAGTCTCGTACTCGGAGCTGAGAGACATTTATGGCAAATGTGTACGTTGATCTCCTTTTTCACTGAAGCATTTTAATTGTTCAAACAATCACCAGTTTTTTTAACTGACTATCGGATAAAGCTGTAAAAATGCAGATTGTAAAGTTCGCTATTTCGTTGCTGAATATTATTGCATAGCAAATTTCAACGCATTAACAAGCATCTTGTTAGAAGTGAATATAATTAAATTAGGCTTTAAGCGAAAATGACAGTTATGTAAAGGGTGGCCCATTTAAAAATTGGAATTTATTTTTGTTATAAAAAAAAACGGCTCAATATTTTTTAATGGTTGAACATTTATTTGAAAGGTTGTTTTATGTGATTTATTTATGAAAAACAATTTCGGTCAAATGACCACCACGGACTTGGCAGTAGACCATTCTGTCCACCCAATTTTTGAGCACATTTTCGATTGTTTCGGGCCTTATGTCAGCAATAGCAGCTGGAATCTCGTACTTGAGGTCTTGAATTGTTTCTGGTTTGTTGGCGTAACATTCATCTTTCACCGCTCCCCAAAGATAATAGTCCAACGGCGTCAAATCGCAGCTTCTTGCCGGCCAAATCACATCACCATTTTTGCTGATTGTGCGATTTCCGAAGATAGGGCGCAAAAGATCGATTGTGGCGTTCGTTGTATGGTTCGGATGGTCAACCCACTTTAGCTGCTGTACCAATTGATCTTTATATGGCTTCATGGCAAGGCTTTTACGCAAAATTCGCATCAAAGAAGTGCGTGCAATGCCCAATTGTTGAGAACGATGACGAGTTGATGTTGATTGTTGCTCACGCACACTTTACGCAACAGCAGCAATGCTTTCGATTGAGCGCACCGGACGCGTATGTACACGGGTTGGCTTATCCACTAACATTCCAGTTTCACGAGATCGCTTCACAAATTGATCCACAAATTGGGTTTTTGGAAGTTTTTTTTTCGTCAAATTTTTTTTTCAAATTTCTCAGTTTGAGTAGAAGGCTCACCATTTTTGAAATAAGAACTTAATATTTCCAAACTTTCTTCAAGCGAATTTCGTCCAATTTCGTAAATGTCAAACCTTAAACTAGATTTCTGTCGAGTCGAGGATGAAGTATAATCAAATAAACTTCAAATTACCGGTAGTTCAAATTCCAAACACTAAATGGACCAACCTTTATATAATTATTTCCAGTAGGTGTAGAAAGTGACAAAACTGTTGACCTGTAAATTTATTGGGAATTGCAAAAACATTTCATTCTTTACTTATCCGAATTGTACAAATCCAAGGTGAAAAGTGTTCCCGTAGGGATCTGTTGGAAATTGTTTTTGTTTTAATTAAAAATCGGAGCAATATCCAAATGTTTCTGGTTAGCCATTTAGTCTTAGTCAATGAGGACAAAAAGTGCAACTTGTTTCCATTTGGGTCATTTAGAATGCATCCACAAAGAATGCAATTAAGTGTAACTTGTTGGTGCATAAGCTCATACAATGTTCCAAATGTCGCCGAACACACTGGAGGGGACATTTCAGCGTGCGTAACGAGATTCCTTATTACGGAGCAGTTTAGAACAAATTAAATGCAGCCCCATAAAACTAGTGAAAATTCCAGATCACCAATCTAAAGCGAGGCATCTAAATTGTGTTACAGGGTTACATCTCTGTGAAATTAAACAAAAAGGTTTTTTATTGAATAATACGTATATCGATACATACGCTGACTCACATAGATGATGCAATAATCCCTGCTTAATTAGTGCAAGCGCCTACAGACCAAATAAAAATTTTATAATAAAACTAACACTATACTAAGCAAAGGGGTTATTTATCATGGTATTAAAAAATAACAAAACTATTTTCTGTGAGTTCATCAACAACCAAAACGGGCCTTCTTCAAATAAATGTAAATAAATGTTTTAAAATGGCCTTTACCTTTAAAAAACATCCTGAATTTGTCCGGTATCATCTTAACTCGGTGACCTTGTCGGAGGTTGCCCAGTTTAAAGACCTGGGCGTAATTTTTGACAATAAATTGAGCTTCGATGCTCACATTGATGACATCTCCAGAAGATCCTATAGACTGGCTGGGTTTATTTTACGTACTTCTAATTATTTTAGTAATTTATCAACATCTAGGCTACTATTTCTGACGCTCGCTCGAAGGGTCCTTGAATATTGCTCGCCACCAAAATAAAATTGACCTTATTGAAGGTGTACAAAGGAAATTTACCCGCAGTCTACTTAAAAAATCTAACAAACCATGTCTTCTTTATCCAGACAGACTGTCCTTCCTCAAACTGTCCCCGGTTGTTGACAGAAGACTCTACCTTGATGAATGCATTCTTTATCGTATTCATAACGGGATCTTGCATTCCTGTCTGACGGATGACGTAAATTTGCGTGAACCTGCATTCTGCAGTAGAAACAATGATATATTTAAACCACCTAGAGCCTTGCTATCAGTATATTATAATTCCCCGATGGTAAGACTTCGAAGAAACCATGATAGGCTTCAAATTGGTCCTCTGAACTGCACGTTTAGCAGATTCAAACATGCTGTCCTCGAGAAAATCAATCTAAACTTTTAATATATATATTGTTAATTTTGTTGTTTTTTAGATGACTGAATTTGTATTTGTATGTTTGCTTTTCTTTTTAAAACTGGACAGCTTACGTGTAATCGGAATTTTTTTATTTCTGTACGAAGCTATCATTGTAAATAAATAAATAAATAAAATAAATACTGCAGTTTTGTGTTTTGCATTGATGAATTTTAATGTCTCTAGTTAATTGAGTGTATCCTCCTCGACCGGAAATGCACTCCGCAATGTTTTTAGGTGTCTAAGACCTGAACATCCCATCTGAAAATAGAAGCCTTCTATAAGGCATATTTCAGCCCTTCTTGGGAGTGCAAAAGCCTTCCATTTCGTATTCCAATTCATATCCATTTTATACATACATGTCCGCAGAAGTAAGGTCTTCTTTCAAAGAATCTGAGAAAAAATTAAAACCGTTTGTTCTTGGTAATTTTCCCGCCATTAACCATAAGACCTTTTCAAGATTCTTATAGTTAGAGATGGGAATTAATTACTAAACCAATCCAAAAAAATTTAAATTTGTTAAGAGAATAAAGTAAATAAACTTCCGCACGATGCGCCACTCATTGGAACACTGGTGAGTGGTGACATCATCGAGGACAATTTTTCACATCTCTGGTATCTATCCTTTCCGATTGCTTTGTGAATTCTGGGAACAGTGCCCTTCCAAAGGCCTTCTAATGGAAGATCTTTTTTAATTTCCGACTGGGATTGTTCATTGAAGACTAGCGCATGGATCTATCAAAATGTTTTGGGTCTCTGTCTTGCTGCATCAAAATATTTTTTTTTTCGGTCACAAACATCTCTAAATTGTCAAGGATGGACGTTTTGAGGATGTTGACGTAGTTGATCCGGTTGGGGTGGTACCCCTCATGCACCACTAAATCATAATATTTCCGCCACCAAACTTTCTGGTACCATACACAAGATACGGATTAAGTCGTTTGGAGCCTTTTTGCCATACCCACTTTCGCCCATCCGAGCCAAATTTGTTAATTTTTGTTTCGTTAGTAAACAGCAATTTCCTGCTCCAGTCTTCAAGTGTCCATTCAGCAACAGATCGCGCATAATTTAACCTTTTGCCATGTGCTGTTTGTTTAGAAGAGGTTTCCTAATTTTAGTTTTAGCTTCAAGGCCTTGCAATCACAAACTCCTACGAATTGTTTCCACACTTCTAAGGAAATCGGAAGTGTTACTAATAATTTTGTGAATATCTCCTGCTGTGTCCACTTGTCAGTATTGAATAATTATTACCGCGCGCTTTGACAGTTGCGGATTAATGATGGATGGACGACCCCCATTGTTTTTAGCGAAATCTGGTAGCTTTCCTTTCTAATCCTATCTGACAGAAGAAAAGTAGATTCCAACTTTCTCTGTAGTCTTCCCAACCAGAACTCGTCAAATTCTCTAAAATGCGCAACAAATACATTGGTATGGAATTTTTGGGTGAATTAACTTATACTTGCAAAAATAGATACAGAAATATTGCCTGCAAATCTTACTTTAAAAACAGTAATAGGAGCAACTTAGCGACGTTAACCTTGCTCATACGTTTTACGCACAAAGCTGTTGCAATCGATTTCAAAGCAAATGGGTGCTTGTGTTGTGAGTCGAGTGAACATTTCTCTCAGCTATTGTGACATGAAAAGGCAAGTTATATTAATACCGAGAACTGTTTTTCAATGGGTTCTAAAATGTACAGCGAAAGTTACAGCACTTTTGTGAGTCAGTGTACGTATGTTCATATAATATGAAAATATTGTTGCAAAACTGACCGAGACTTCGCCCCGTATCAGACATTTGTGGTGATTTGGTTAGACTTCACCTTTAACTCTCGCTTAACCAATGCCAGACCGTACACCGTTGGCTGAATGGAGAAGAGTCCCAGTTGCAACTGGTGAACAGATCGGCGCAGATGGCCCATCTACGCGGCTTAGCTTACGGCAAGATCTGAAAATTTTTTGTTTAAATAAAAGTAGTAGGAAACGCTCAAATCTGTGATTTTGTTTGTTTGTGTACATTATCACTTCGATCAGTGCTATTGCCAAATTATCGCATACCCAAGTGGTGAAGATAGTTCGAATCCGGTCCGATCCACTTTTTTATTTTTCTGTACAAATTCGTCAGCTAACCGCTCGGCTAGTGAATAGCAGTATGTATATAAAAATTGAACTGTTGTATTCGTGTCTGAAGAACTGCGATAAACTGCGAAATTTTCACAGGTGGTGTATTTCGAGCAGGTAACGGTCGTAAAGATAGGTAGGTACCGCTAAAGTCTCATGGATACTAAAAAGTTAAACTTCAAGGGTTTGCCTTGAAAATCAACACTAAGGGGTTTTCGGGACCGCAAAGAATGGAAATCAAAGATGGCGGATCCAATATGGCGGCCAAAATTTTCAACTTGAACGGAATTCTCTGTAAATTAATATACAATGGCAATACCAACCATTTGAGAGTTACAGGATTATATAAATTCGGTATGCACAATATATGTAGTTCTATTTTTATTTTTTGAACTAATTAACATAGCGACATCGAACTCACGTCACCAGTGCAGGAGCTTTAAAACTTTCTAAAATTCACGTTTCTCCCATTTTTTCTCGGTAATTCATGTAATTAATGCACTTTTTTTTATTTTTGTTAAGTTAAATATCTTGCGGCCTTTCTAAAGAGGTAGAGCGAGTATATACAAAGGACCCCGCACTAACTGCATAAAAATAAATTTTCCGCGAATTTGTCTGATACTTGTAGATCTCGTTATTCTGAACAAATGTCTCCATGGCGACAACACTAACCTATGAGTAGATTTTTCGCTACAGCTCGTTCAATCTCGGATTAACCCATTACCGGCCAACGCTCTGGGTTATGCAAAGACTGGTAATATTCGATTCTAATGAAGAATGCATAACCCAGGAGATACAAAATATAAAAGTGTTAGATAAATTCGCAGAAGGATTTATTCATTCAATTAGTGTGGGGTCCTTTATACCTAGATTCCCCTTTGCAAAATTTTAAAAAAATCTGCATTTCCCACCAAATTAGACGAAATACACCGACGCAATTTCACAGCCAAACCAATGCATACATACATATATGTCAACAGTGGGACAACACCGCTTAGGTAAGACGTTTCTTTCCAAAAACCCTGGCGGTAGTGACTCTGACAACATTCTCCATTTTGCTTTGTACGTATGTAACCTGAAAACACTTTTATAAAGAAACTAAAATTTTTCAATTAGAATTAATTTTGTTGGAAAAAATTACTTTTAATTTCTGTAACACTTTTCAGTATTCCCATAATCCCAACCTTCAGTTATATTTGCAAAACACTTTGAAACGAATTCTACCATTGTGATATTTCATAACTTATCGTAAGTCATCTATTGTGAATCTTATTCAAAGACACAAACCATTTTAAAGATGAGATGAGAAGCGCTCTAAAAAATTTCCCGTCGTTAGTCTCTCAGAAAAACGCAGGAATTTTCTCAAATCACCACGCCTGCGCGTTATGCAAGCTCAGTGCAAATGTTCACAGCGGCCCCCGACGTTTAGGAATTTCCGGACCATCAGTTCTCGCATTGCAACCCGCACGCGAAGGTACTGTTTTTCACGAGCCTGTTGAGCTGCTATACGCTTCGGTGTTTGACATTTCTTACGATTCTGCTTACAATTGGGAAAGTGCTGTGAACATTCACGTTGATGATTGATAAATTGCATATTTCTAGGTGCAACGGTTTAGCGCGCGTTTTAGTTTCAAACTGTGAACGTTAAATGTGCAGTGCCCGCCGACGCCGCCACAGTTCCAGTTCATAATGTGTAATTCTCTGTGAACGTGCAAAACTATTTCCAACGTAAGCATTTGATAATTCATTCCCAGGTTAATTTCAAATTATGCTCGCAACTCATTTAAACTGTACCTAATGCTCCCCAAGCCCCCGGTGCATCGTATCTCGTATCCACTCCGGAACTCAATTCCGGGCGGAGGTGGGAACTTGGAGCATAAAGGGCTGCCTCGGTGCAGATAGAACTATATTAAATGCGGAGCGACTTCAAAGCGAAACTGCCTCTGCAATCAGAGCAACAGCTTCGCGGGGGCCAAGTGCCTACCTCAAGCTACATGTCGGCGATAAAAAGAGATGGATCTCCCGGTTCCCGATGGCGTATGTGACTGGTAAAAAACATATGAAAAGCGCACTGCATAGAAATTACCCGACTTACCGGGCCCACCGTCAGACGACAGAGGCCTCCTTTCGGCGGGAACCTTACCCGGCGCAAATATATTCCGTTTGTGTGCATTGCCGGCTGGGTGCAATTCCATCCCTCAGAAGCAGGAGGGCCCTCACGGCATCTCTGCACCGGGAAAAGGATAATTTCTCAACATGCGGACGACATAAAAGCGCTGAGGTGGCCTTTTATCTCGGTTTTCTTTTCCATTTAGGCGTTCGAGTTGATGACGAGGACTTTGAGGACGTCTCACGTTAAGCGAGCTCATTCCGTCCTTGTTGCGGGGCGCTCGAGTGCGAAATTAAGTAAAAGTAACGAATTTCTAATGAATACCTCATTTGGGGCTGGCACACTTCAGTAACTAGAGAAAGGTGTACGGGCTCAACAGCCTCGCAATTCCCCCATTATTAGTTTCCTTTTCTTCGGGAGTGTCGTTTCTTGCTAATTTTCACACATTACCCTCAAAGGGCCTCGGTAGCGCTTTGAAGCTTTATGCCGTATCTCTTTAAGCCCATCTGGGGTTTCTGTGCTCAGGGACCTTAAAAGAGCAGGGTGCACGCACCCAGTATTTAACTTATCGTTTTCAGCTTACATACGGCTTCTACATTTTGTACAAAATCATGAATTAACGGTGCATTTGAGCGTAACGTACATACTATCTCGAAAGAGCTTGTAAGATAATATCCTAAAAAGTAAGAGATCGAAAAATCTGAAAAAACTTGCATGCTTAATAATTTCATTGAAATTATTTTTCTATTCGCGATCTATTTTGTGGACAAGAAAAACAGTTCAATACCAAATCTATTTATTTATTACTATTTTGCAAGTTCTGTAGCAATAGTCGACACTATACGACCTTGGAGGCCAGTTTACAGGACCATTTCTCGAAATTGAAGGTTTGACTCACTGTATGGCACGTAGTGCCACTTTGTTGAAACACATCTCACCAAAATCAATGTCATCCATATTTTCGAACAGATATTCATTGATGGTAACGCGAGCTCCTGCCTTATTTGAAAAGAAATAAAGACCGATTATGTCATCGGTGTGTAACCAAAATCAAACGTTGCAATTTTTGCTTATTAGCATATGCATTACGTATTAAGCGAAAAATGATCTTCGCCACTGAACACAATTTTGCGATACTGGGCAACTGCTCCAGAGCCCAATCAACGAATCCTGCACCAACTGGATCTTTTATGGGTCCACATGTGTAGTGGAACACAATTCCAATTGCTGCGACCGGCGACGAATCGACTTTAGATGCTCTTGCACACTTTCGTTTACAGCGATAACATTTGATTCAGTAACTACACATATTCCGATGACATGTTGGGGCTGTTGCATCATGTGAAGAGTAAATTGTACGAAATGTATCCAGAGTTCGACGGATGGCTTGCTTTGATGGATGATACGCATTACAAAATATGAATTCGTCTATAACCCTCGCGAATTTTCAAAGTAAATTTGGATAAATTTCAAAATTTCCTTAAGCAGGGCTCAAGCCAGACTATACTGGTCATAAATATCGTATATAAAGAGCTGCCAGAATAACAGCTTAAATTTGAGGATATTGCTATCGGTAGGTCTATTTAGGCTAAAAGAAATCTCTAAGTTTGCCAAGAGAGTTTTCGTACCGAAATACACAGAAAGTGAAAAGTTGGCAAAAGTTATGCAGTTTGAATGAATGCTTTAACTGTTTTTATTATATCTTTGAACTCGCAGTGGTAAACTTTTCGTCTCCCTGCCTACATCCTAAAGAATAGCAATTTAAGGTAGATTCACAAAAATGGTCCAGAATCCGCGAATCGTCGACTGAGAATTAACCCTAGAGGCACCTATTTTAATTTTACAACCAGCCGGCACCATTGGTGGTCTTTCACGACCCCACGTTTAAAAAACGTTATAAACTAAGGAATTTTCAATTTTAAACTTCATAACTGTGCATGAATGTTCACATCACGATTAGTTGGGTCGTTTTCAAACAAAATTTTGTGCCACATGAGGCTAAGCTTGGGTATACTCGAAAAATCTCATCTTTTAGAAAAAAATTCGAAACGTTTTTAATACCTAATATATTTTTACCTAATAATCGGGGTTTACGCTAATGAGATACTATGTTTTAAGGAAAAATTCCCTCATATATATTGTTTTCCAAAAACCATATTTATTCTGACAAAAACCTATCGTAGAAATTTGACCTTTTGAATTTTTCGTAAATTTCACATTTTTAACGATGGGCAAATGATGGTATAATTTTTTTTTAGTATGGGGATAAACAAAACCAACAAAAACCACCGTCGTGTCGTGATTACACGTGCTCGGAGATTAGATACACGAAATTTCACAACTTAATTTATTTGGTTCTTTCTACAATAACTCCACAACAGTTAAGTATTCGCTACCTTCCTTTACGATCAGACAGATTTGCCTACTCAACCCAAAAAGGTTTTTTTCATTTCTATCATCTTACAAAGAAAAATTCTTACAAAGCTAAGGGGTCTGCAGGGGTCATAAACCAATAAAATTTTATTCATATTAATTTGTAAACAATAAACTCAATACATTGTGGAACCTCCTTTTGCTCCAAATGTAGTACTTCCAGTATCCTTGATGGCAGGCAAGCAAGTAAATTTTGAAGAAGCCCAGAGTTTCTCTATAGGGTTGAGATTTTGCCTATTTCCTGGCCATTTGATTCGAGGTATTCCCAGATTTGTAAGAAAATCCCGAACGTGGAAATAGACAAAAAGGATGCATCAATAATTGTGAACTAATTTTGTTGAGTTAACACAAAACTTTTCGAAACTTACGGTTTTAGATGTGTGACATGGCGCACAGTCGTCTTGAAAAAATTTGACCTTGATCGCCTACAAAAGTGCTCTCCTATTGATGGCAACAACCTTCCCGTTAAAATATCTTTGTACTTTTTGGCATTAATTTTTAGTAAAGTGGAGATGTCCCACGCCATAGTATGAGAAGTGCCCCTACACCATGGTGCTATTGATCTTTGCAGGCAATCTTCTTGGAAGGATTTCCTAAACCTGTAGCTTACGTACGGAGTACCATCAGAGCCAAGCAAATTGAACTTGCTTTCGTCTGAAAACATGACATTTTTCCAATCCAGCGTCCAAATAGCGTCCAGTTCCTATGGCCTTTTACCCACTGGAGTCTGTGCTGTGCTGTGCTGTCTTCATTTTTCGTGTATGAAGAGGGTTTTTTGCAGCTCTTCTTTCAATTAATCCGCCCTCATTAACCTCCTGCGAATAGTTTGGACACTTGGATGCTGACGTCACACTAATCCTGTAGTGCCTTTCTTAAATCGGTTGCAGAATGAAATTAGTTTCTCAAACTATTCCTCCATAAAAGACGATCTTATATCAGCATTGTCTTCCTACTGAGACTTTTTCGTATTGGTCTATATCGATTTTTCTTCAACAAATGCACTATGGTGGAATGACTAGATCCCACAATACTTGAAATTTCACGAGCAGACTTTCTGACTTCAGATAACGTAAAAATTCGAAAAATACTTGCATCCTGCCATATTTTCTTCCAATTTAAAAATGTCCTTTCACAGAGCAAAAGTTAATCAACAAAGGACATCGAACATACATTTTGTACTAATCAGTTGGAAAATGTGTCGGGTACCTTCTGAGAATTTAAGGGAATCATAAAATTTACGGGTGGTGCAGTTTACTTGAGCGCTACTGTACATACCTTTCTCCTTTTGTTATTGTTAAAAAACATCTGTTTGAATGAAATTGACACAGCGGCATTTTCGAAGTTTATTAGTTCGAAAAATGACTTCAAAATTGCTGTGGGATCGTTCACGACCACATGGTGCCACACACAAGGGTGTATCGTAACGTCATTTTGTCGATTTTTAGTTCAGATCATTTATGGGGGGTTTTCGACTCAAATTTTTCAAATTTCGCACCCTTGTCTTCCTATCTATTACTTAATTATATCATTAATGAAATATCCAGTGGCAATGTTGCGGCATATAAGAAATTAATAATTACAGCTGTTTTGCGGTCGCTATCCTAGGGTGTAAAAGGCAAAATTTTAGTGAAAAAGTATTACAGCCCCTGTTCATCGAATTAGGAACACTCGTAATTTTGTTGAAATGTTCTTGTCATAGATTAAAAACGACATGCAGGAGAAATAATAATAAAATAAAAGTTCACTTTTTACATAGTATATTCAATGGTTAAAAAATAACGGACACAATTTGTTATAAAACATACTATTATAATATATTGTAGAATCACCCTTCGCATCTATAACTGCCATAATTCTATGTGGCATGCTTTCAAAGGACCTTTCAATCATTTCTTTTATATCGTGGCTATTTTCCCACACATTGTTTATATTTTCCTTCAGGACTGCTATAGTAGGATTGGGGACTGAATAAACTTAATAGATTTAAGGAGACTCAAACGTTCTCAATGGGATTAAGGTCAGGAGAATTGCCTGGCTAAGGAAGAATAGGGATACCAGAGCTGTTCAATAAATTTCTGATTGACCAAGCAATATGGCAGGGTGCGCCATCATGCATAAAGGTGTAGGACATGTCGCAGGTTCTTAAATAATTATAATGCGGTTTAAAAATGTCCTGGAGCACTTCCTCGTACAAGTTCTTGTTCATAATTCCATCGACAAAAAACAGTGTTCCAGGTCCATCCAGAGATACAAGACCATATCATCTTGGTTAGTGGGTGTATCACGGTTCTTGCAACGCAACCTTTATTGTACCGCTCTTCTGGCCTCCTCCGGACGAATTGAGGGTTCTTCGTAACAGCTTCCAGCCTGCACTCGTCGCTAAATACTATCTGAAAGTAAAAAAAGTAATTGTTTTATCAGACATTTGGGTTCTGAACGCAAAATAGTTCCAAAATTTGCTGATTAATTAATAATATGATAATTACCTTCTTAAAATCTGCTACTGTATAATGACGATATGTTTTAGCCCACTGAAGCCTCGCTCGTCGCGTCCTCGCCGTGAGTTTTGGCTTTTTTTGCAGGCCGCCTTGATGTTAGGTTCGCTTTGTATAATCGTCTCCTTAAGGTCATTGCTGATATTTGAATTCCGTCGCTTTATATGTTCTGGTGTAATGTGATAAGAGATGCAAAACGATTTCCGCAGGCCTTTTGATGATTCTACAGTCTCTTCGAGTTGTCGTTTTTCTTTTTCCGCGGCAATATCCTCTGGATTTTACCCGTAGTCCTTTTGATATACTTATAACAGTTTGAGGAGATTCTTCCTCTTTTCTTGCGATTTATCGAAAGAAAAATGTTCTTGTCTTTAGCAAGGCAATGATAGCTGCTTTTTTTTTCACTGCTGATGTCTTTAGCCTTTCCCATTTTTGCAACTTTGCAAATGACCGCAAAAGTTTGGAAAAAAACACATCTTCCAATTCCTTTAAACACACAATCGCCTTTTAACGCACAGATAATCACTTGCCAAACACTTTTCAAAAAGTGATGAAATTCATATTTTTCACTTAGTTTTTATAGTGACACAAACTTTTCGAAAACAGCTATAAAAATGGTCAGGTAGAAAACGCGTCCTTAAAAACTATTAAGGGACAATGGTGTGTACTAATTATTTTATGTTCTGTTTAAAACATTAATGGAATCAAGACAAAACGACTCTCTTCGGAAAAACCCACAATTTAAATGTGTTGCAGGTAGATATATTTCCAAAAAATAAAAAAGTGTTAGTGTTCCTAATTCGATGAACAGGGGCTGTATTTTTTTCCACATATTAACATACGTATTCTGTATACGCATCTCCAAACACATACGACCAAACTACACTAATATTTCCACTCATGCTGTAAGATATAGGCAATATCTACAAACACGTATGTACATTAAATAGCCAAAAGTTCCTATAATTCGTCGAAAACTGTTTTGCCGTATATTTATATTCCAACTGAAATTTATAAGCTGCATCGCAACATTTCTTTTTAGTGCACTAAGGCACTGGAGTCATACATTTAATTAAATTAACTCCGCGCCCAATTTGCACGACTAAATCTTACGGTGAAGTGAAGTGAACACAAGCAGCGGAGCAGCGATGCACCAAAAATAGCGAATTTCTAATTAAATCTCTGGTGCTTCCTTCCTTAACACAATTTTCTCTTTTTATTAAATTCCTAATTGGAATACAGCCCCGGAGTTTCCCTTTAAGGGGCAATTGCCCTTAAAGCAACATGCCCAAGAAACGTTGAGCGATAATTTACTGCAAGGCAATCACTTTTCCTGTAAAATCGTAAAATCGTAAAATCTCAGCTTTATTCGCAGCATTAGGGGCCGCCCGGCCCGAACTTGCGTATCGATTTTTCCGAGCTATTTTTAGACGGTTGCCTTCCTACGTTTATCGGCAACAAGAGTCGCAAAGAAGCTCTTGTCAATCCATTTGACGAGGGACTTAGGTTCGCCTTGTGCCTAGGGCCTAGAGCTGCCCTAATCCGGAGAAAGTAGTTGTGTCACTTAAGATGATTATCTCCGTCGGTCGGCAAGACTGAAGAAAGTAGAAGTAGTCCCTATCCCGCTCTCGCCCCGTCTAATCCTTTTTATTTGTCGATTTAATTAATCAGCTACGCCCGAAGACCTTAAAGTCTTGGGTGCGTTGCGATACCGCGACCATAGGTAGACTAATCCGACTCGCCGTCTTGTTCAGCGTCTAACTCGTTATTTTTCTCTTTCCAGGTAATAAATAAATTGCGCCCGCCAGTCGAGATGGTTTTGCTTTAAGGTGTAAACATTTTGTCTTATGCTGCTTTATCAGGCGATTGATTAAATTTCTCACGCCAGATGAATTATGGTAAGCTGTCGTATTTTGTTTATATCTTTTTTCATTTCTTGGGTGAAGCTCCGCAGGGCACTGGGCGTCGCTGCCCCAATTTACATGCCATTCTTCTACCTTGCGGGCTGGGATTATTCTAATAATGCGGAAGTGCCCCAGAACTCTGTTCGTATTTACTAACAATGCCTGCGTCGGGGAGTGTGCTCTTTAAAGTGTCCTCTAAACACTGAAAATCTTTTAGCCAGTCGCCCGTCCTTACTACGGACCGGACAATTGTCGTGTTCGCCCCGGCAGCCTTGACTGGTTGCGAAAGATGTTGGTACACATTTCTTCACTTTGTAGGTCTTCTAAAGACACGGATTTCTAATTAATGGTCGGTGCCGCTCTGAAACTGGTTTGGGTTGAACTAATTTCATCGTCATCACTCGTTCTCCGTTGAAGTCCTCGGTGCCGCCTTCCCGCATAGGTACGTACATACCTACCTTCAGCTCACCCCGCGAACGAAAGATATTTCTAGATAATCCTGTCCTTAATAAGACCGGGTAATTGATCGACAGGTGCTCGCAAAGCATCCGCTGTTAGTTCTGACAAATTTTCTTAAGCGCGCGGCCATTAATGTGAAAAATGTCTCGAATAGCGATGATGGAACCATCACCAGGGGGCCGTGGGAAGCAGTCAACAAATTTGAGATCATCGAATAATACACTAATCCAAACAGGCAAATTTATTTATTCGTTTCCAAACTTGGTGCCTCTAACAGAAGCGATTAGTATGTTATGGAGATTTATCGCTGCCAGGAAGAGTTAATCTTTTGTGGGTGGATAGAAATGGCATTGGATGGTTAGCTAATGGTATATACTGAATTGGGATTCACCTTTTTGGAAGCAAAAACAAACCAGACCATTTTAGAGCAAATGAAAATAAAGAAAAATATATTTTCAAGACCATTTGTGCCTTCCTCGCCTCAATACTGCATGCAATTAATTTAAAAATATTCGCAAAGTTCTCTTGAGGGAGGAAATACTAGACATATTTTAAGGGGGTGTTCTAGTCTAGGAGTACAAATTTTAGGTGTTTTTTAAAATTCGATAAAAAAAAACTAAGAATATTTTTATTAGCCATTTTTTTACTGTATATTTATTAATATGTTAGCAGAAATATATTTGTAGTTTTTGGTAAACCCGATATATTAAATTTTATTTTTAAATAGTTGTTTGTTACTATCCATTTCGATTTCCACCAAATCCGACTTCGATTTTAAAATACGCAACTTCTAATCAGCTGATTGTCAAAATTCTCCCTGTCACAGTTCTCTCCGACGGACTGAGCGAGAGATGAAAGATGAGCATTTTCAGCCTTTCTGCCACGTTCTATATGAAAGCATGTGTTTCAATAGTTGTGTGACAAGGGAGAAGATGAAGTCGACCGATGACGGATTCTATGGGCGCCAGCCTCGCTCTGACTTATGACGCTCGAAGTCTGACATTGTTTTACTTAGGCTAAGATGTTTACACATAACAAAAAATTAGGGCGAGAGCTAAGATGTTTACACTTCCTTACACAGGAACTTACGTAGGTAATTTGGTTTTAAAAATAAAGCGAAATTTTTATTAAAGCAAGCCCCGCGTGGAACCTTTGAGGAGAGAACTAAAGGAGATGACTTGTTTGGAAAAAAAGCGTAGTCTCTTCTGATCTTCTTCTTGGCCAGGGGTGGCGTTAGAAATTGCTTATGCCGTTGTTGGTAAGCAAGTACATTAACCGAGGGTTACTACTTCTCTGCGCCAAGGGCCCCACGTATCTTTGCCTACAAAAATGTAACAATCAAATCCCCTTGAAAATACAAGAAGAAGCATGGAAATGTCACAGCTGATATCAAATATGTTGCTTAATTGTGAAAATTAAAATTGCCAAATCTAAACTCGATTCTTATGAATGGGGGGTATCCCCATAATTAATCATTTCCATAGACGCAGAAGCGGGATTCATCCGGAAGCAAGACAGTGTCCCGCCTCCGTCCCCAATGTTCATTACTATTCGTGTGCTTGATACGAGGTCGATGAAGTTCAGGCACTTGGAGAGAACTCTTAACCCCTTGTGCACGCATTTTTCCAGAAAAAAATGCATTTCACAAGTCACGCGTAATTCATGCACAAGGGGTTAAACGGCTTCTGTTGGTCTGATAAGCAATCGGGAATGGCCCTCGTTACCTGCGCTGCGGTTGTTAAACCGCTGAGAAATAACTCGGCAAAATGGCTCTCGTCGAACCTGTCTTTTGAACGCTCTATGGCTCTATCATCTCTGTAGGTAGTTGCACATCTAGTCTAAGTTTAACTTGCAATTTCCATGTTTCGCGTTCCGATCTTCAAAAACTCTCTTTGTCGCTAAGGACTTCGGAAATAATGATCTTCTTTAAATATTACACCAGCTTTCATTTAAACATATTATTTAAATGAAAATAGTTTCACAGGCGTATGAAGATACCTCCCTGCACCTTGACTTCATATTTATAAAGTTTGATAGTCTTTAACTAAGCTATTCCAATTATTATTTTACGGACACATTACAATTTGGCTTCTTTGTTCTTGAAAACAAAACTTAGATTTAAGTGTTAGTGAAGGCCAAGTTTTTATTCTCTTTTGATTTCGTCGACTACACAGTACACAAATTTTACCTAAACTTGGTCGACACAATTTGTGCAATTAATATTTACTTTCACCAAAGTTTAAGTAGGTAACATGAAATTACACAATTTTGGGGAACTGATTTTTCCATCGAATTAAGTAATTTGTTAATTTACCTATAAATGTGTAAAATATTTGTAAATGTTAGGGAATTTTTACGGAGTCTCATTGTAAAAATTGGTTCCCGGAAAGTGAGTTTTTAATTCACCGCCAACCACTCAATAGATTTAAAAATAAAAATAGACGCCTTTCCAAGCTCCTTTTTAGCGACCATTTGACTAGACTCTTATGCATAGGTACAGTTCCAATTCCAAGTGTGGATTATATCGAGGAAAAATAATTCGGAGAACTTCACTTTCAATTTTGAGCATAGCGCTTCCACAAAGTCCCGCCCGAGGCTTTACTTCAGTATCTCTAATCGTTTCTTTTTCGCCATGCCGAGTGATTAGCTCGCAGTGGCTATCCCAGCTGATGGGGCTGCCATCTATCGCTTGCTGGAAACAGCGCCTCCCACAGCTTTCCACCAAGTTGGAGGTGACTTGGGTGGGAATCGAACGCACGACCCGTGGATTGTTAGTCCAGCGCTCTACCGTCTGAGCTATCGTGCCCCCACATTCGTAAGCATACGTCTTTATATGTTTATAGGCAACCGCTCTGATGAGTATCTACATATATACATAACATATATGCAGAGTGTGATTGTAGGACGTTTTTTGCGTTCTATTTTTTCCATTTACTCATTAATTCTTATTTCCTTTAGATATTTTGTAAAAAGCAGATGTACAGTCAGCAGACATTTTATGAAAGGTAAATGTTCAGATATGGAAAAAATAATGGCTTAAGTTCGCGAGCGCTCCTTTTTTGAGGTACCCTAAAACCTTATGGAAATGTTCCGTTTGTGGTCGGAACTAGTGTATTAGGTAAGTATTGTTCAGGGCAAAATTAGCTTGTTTTAACACAAAAAATTGCAAAAATAAATTGACTTTGACGTCTGTTTTCGAGACATAAAATTATTCAGAGTGGCTATTCGCATCGTCCTTGCTTTGTACAATCAAAATTTGTGCGGCAAATAACTTTTTAAACATCGGTACGAAAGAATTCGTAATAAAAGTTCACTTTTCTTAAAAAATAATTTTTGACAGATGATTTACCTTTTACAAATGGAATGGAAATTTTCAATTTTTGGTGTTTAAACAAGCCAAAACAAGCTAAAACAAGCTAATTTTGGGGAAATTATTGCTTGCCCTGAACAATACTTACCTAATACACTAGTTCCGACCATAAACGGAACATTTCCATAAGGTTTTAGGGTACCTCAAAAAAGGAGCGCTCGCGAACTTGTTCCAAAATAATTGATTGAAAAAATGGACTAGTGGAAAATTTAGAATGGAAACGGTGACCACTTACCACAGGGTGTCTCGTATAGTGCAAGGTGATAAATCATTCCTCTGTATCTCTATTAAAAGGTAACAAGATGGGCACTTCAATAAAAATAAAAAGAGGTGTATTCATTACATAAATCTCAGAGAAAATGTGGGAGAAACGTGAATTTAAGAAAATTTTAGAGCCTTTTTTCACTTTCGCAAGTAACTGTACCTGAAGTGGTAGAGGTAGATCAACAGGTCGAATTTTTGGAAAACAAATTAAGATAATAGTTCCTTGGTGTGAGTTTGATCTAGCTGCGTTAATTAGATCAAAAGATAAAAATAAAATGAAAATGTGCATCCCGAATTCATGAATCAATCTGTCACTCGAACACTGCTGATATTATTAGTTATTATTTTGCCACAAGTTTACTATTATACAGAACTAGGCAAACACTTTTCCTTCAATATTCATTACTGCAAAATTGCATGTGTGGAAGAACAAGTCAAACAGACACTCACTCACAATTGAGAACGTCTTTTTTTTAAAAGTCGAAAGTAATTCAAGAAAATATCGAACAAGTTAGATTCTTTAGCTTTATTCTCAGTTACCATTCAAGATCTAGACTGGACCTGATTTCTTAGATAAATCGTTTGCCGGCATCAGTCGAGCGGTGTTGGTCACTTTGCTGCCAGTTGTAGGAACAAAAATAATTTTCCGATGGGTACGTGAGATAATTTTTGCTTGTGGATACGTGCATACCTTCGTAGCATATCTTTATGCGGCACTGCGTATGATTAATAATGAGTAATCGTCGTTATCGATCTCAAAGTCTAATCAATGAGCGTAATCGATTTCGATGCTCGATCAGCAGCGACCGGCCTTGAGTAAGCTGTGCACCTGAAAGAAATCTGCGAATCGTTCGTCCCCTCGTCGTCCCATAGCTTCACGTCTATATTCGGTGGGCTCCTCCCTAGTGAATCTCTTGCTCCTATAACTCGGATAATTTCATCGGAAATCTTAATTAATTTATTTAGAGGGCGGATGCGGCTATTGAATATTGTTGTTCCTTAAGGAATTCTTACGCTATGAATTATTGGACTCATAGCAAAGGAAAAATTTTCCTTTCGCTTCTTTTGTAGGTTTTAATCAATAGTGTAAAACAGAGAATAAATGTGATGTAGAAGGGCAGTTCCCAGCGTGGCTGCTGTTAATTAAATAATGGTGTGCCGGAGCAGAAACTTAGTTATTAAAAATTTACAAATTGATTTTGAGATGTTGTCGGTTTCATCATTTCGACTGAATTTACGGATCAAAGGTTCAAATAGATAGATAGTTGTTTTAAGATCTTAGTTGGTATTATGGGATACCGCCCAATATAGATATAAAGATATAAACCTAAAAAAGTGGAACCAAAATTAACTTTTTGCCGATGTCAACTGTATTTCGATATTCCATAAAAAGTAAACTAATGTCTGCTATTCTTTTTCCCCTTCTGATTTGCCTTTTTAAAGTTGTAAAATTTGTAGTCATAATATGCACATGTTTCCTCGCCACCTATGAGGTAGTGTACTTAGCGATTTTTTTGTAACTTTTTGAATCGTTATATCTCAGAAACGGTGGCTCTTAGGAAAAAAAGTATTGATACATATCTATATCTATACATATGTATATATAAAAGAAAGTCGTGTTAGTTACACTATTTATAACTCAAGAATGGCTGAACCGATTTGGCTGAAGATTGGTGGGGACGTGGCTTAGAACCAGGAGACGGACATAGGACTTTTTATCCCGTTCGTCCGCGTTCCCGTCGCGTCCAGGAAGAAGAAGAGGAAATTTGTTGTAAAAATTCATAATTATACTATTAGTAATGTGTGTGCCATGTTATGGGTATCGTTGGAAAGGGGAGGTAGTGTTGAATAAGTTGGTGAAAGAAAGGTGGGTGAAAAGTGTGAAATGTGGGAATTATTGGAGAAAACGTGTTTTTGTTGTGGGGGAGGGGTAAGGGGTGACACCCCCAGAAGTGTATCTCAGGAGTAGGAAAAAGGGGCACTATAGGAAATTATGCCGGGTTGGTGAAAGTTGGTGAAAATAGTGATAACTTGGTTTTTTCGGTGGGTGCCGACAAAATTGAAACGGCTGTGGAAGAAAAGTGTATGCATGAATTGGAATAATTTTTTCACCAATCGATAGCTAAGGAAGCAGAGTAATCTATATACATATATAGAAATGAATCCCTATTTCTTTTAGTCACACAATCACATGTAAACGGCTGGACCGATTTCGCTAATCCTTTTTTTTGTGTTTGTTATTGTCTGGAGAAGGTTCTTATGAAAGAAAAAATTAAGAATATTGCGCGGAAAATTTGAAAATTATGTTTTTGGTTTGGGTTTTTGGGGTCACTGATTTTGAATCTGCCATCAAAATTTTGGAAATCAAGATGCTGGATCAATATGGCGACCGAAAAATTAAACTTCAAGAGATTTCACTGAAAATCCGCGCTGGGGGAATTTCGGGATCACTGATTTGGAATCTGTTATTCAAATTTCCAAATATGAGACTACCCCCCACCCCGCTGGGAGATATAGGAGAGGGGGTGCAATAAGGAGGTGGTGTAAAATGAGGAAAACTAAATTTAATAATACTTTACAGTTTACAGTTAAAAAAGTATAAAGAATAGGTGAAAGTGATGTATGGGGTGTATTGTGTACGAATTTATGGTTGATTTAATGAGACCACCCCCACCCTGCTGGGTCACATAGGAGAGGCGGTTGTGCAGTAGGGAAGCGTTGTAAAATTAAGGAATACAAATTTAATAGTATCCCGGGAAACGCCGGGTCCGGGCAAGCTAGTTTTATAGATAATTTTATGATCTTCTTTCTTTGTCTGGGGTAATTTTATGATAAAACTTACCGTTTTGCTGAAAATCGCGAAAAACTCATTTTTTTTACCTTTGACCTTGAGTAAAATTTTTTCCATACACGGGAATGATGGGGAACTTTAAAATTTTATTTACAATTATGTTTTGAACAATTTTGCTAACTTTCAGCTTGTTGGGAATTTATGTACCCTCACTCTTGTTTTTTTGTCTAAATTGACCGGACTATATTTAAAAATTATTTTTCACTCGTTCGTTCACAATGCTACAGAAGCGTGTTTTTTTTGGTTGTTCTTTAACTATAATTTAATTTATTTTAGTTATAAAAACAACTCAAGTGTAAAAGTAATCAAGAGACTCATGTCTTTGTATTTCATGTATAACACATTCCAATTTTCGTAACCTAGCCATTTTAGCTAGAGACATTTCAATATTTGATGGCAGATTCGAAATTAGTAACGCGTATAGGAATCCCTTGAAGTATAACTTTTTTGGTAGCCATATTGGATCCGCCATTTTAAACTCCCAAATTTTATAAAATTATTGTATTGTTATCGGTTCAAATTCTGGAAGGGTGTAAATTAATTAGAAAGATTTCGTTGCATACATATTATACATACAGGTCAAGCTAAATAAAAGCGTATAAAAAAATTACAAGACTATATTCCACACTGATTAGATAAATCTACATACAAAGTTTGATTGAAATCTGGTGCGATTTGACTCAACGCTTAAGATAGCATAGTTTGACGTACCCCTTGTCCAAAGCGTATATGTAAGTATGTCATTGTGCATGCATATATACTCATATGTGATAATTAAAAAAAATCATGAAACGAAAATAGTAGTAAGTTACTTCGCTAATAAAAATCCCGCAAAGAAAGGAGCCTAGTAAAAACGTTAAATGTGTTACTGGGCGGCTTATCAGAACTTTTAATCACCCTCATCCTGCCCACTTCTATAAATTGATTTTTCTACTATAATTAACACTAACGGCGAAAGCTCAAGGTCTATGAGTACAAAAACTCAAACTAAAGCTTTCCTAACACCCCCGCATATAACCCCATCGACAGTTCTATTGTGGACGGTTTGCTGGTATACTCGTAAATATACATATATTCTGGGCCTTTCAATAAGGACGCTCGACTTTTAAATGTGATTACAACAAGTTATGTGTGAGATATCCACTCCACTTTTATTTTATTTGAAAGAATATTTTATCGCATTACGTATGGAATGTAACGTCGTTCAAGTGCCCACTGCGGCTTTGGTTGGTGGCACGTATTCAAGTGGTCCAACTTTTAGATGACTTTGTCACATAAATCTGGCTGAATTTGCTAGATGGCATTCGTAATGTTGACTTTGAGGACATCAATTGTTTGCAGTTTATTCGCATAGACCTGTGATTTAAGACAGTCCCAAAGAAAGAAGCCTAAAGGCGTAAAATCGCACGATTTCGGCGGCCAGTCTCAAATCGCTCGTGCAGAATATCCATCGAGGTATGGGCTGTGTGGCACGTACCGGCGTCCTGTTGGAACCACATGTCGTCGGTATCCACATCATCTAGCTTAGGTCACAAGAAGTTTCTTATCATCGATCTGTAGCGCTCCCCGTTGACGTATCTAAAGATGATTTTTTCTTTTGCGAAATTTGGGTCAACTTCCGAATACTTGCCATCAAGCAAAGCCGCGGCGGACATTTGAACAGCATTATATTCCATACTTAACACCATAGAATATTCTGTCAAATAAAATAAAAAGGGAGTGGATATCTCACACACAACTTGTTTTATTTACATTTAAAGTCGATTTCAATAAGTACGAAAGACCCTATATAAATCGCCATCTCAAAGGGCTTTTCGAAAATTATTTCTTGCGGCACATAGACAGATAGATATGCAGGCACTTTCTTATATACATTGTGCAAGGTATATTTTTAAAATATTTCCAAACATAATTTATGAAATAAAAAACATAAAGCTAAAATATTAGCACAAAGGTGATTTTCTTACTTTAGAAATATTTGCAATTAACCCACTTCATCACAAATGCTTTTTAAAGTATTCGAGCTTTGGAAGTTTTTCCTTCAAGTGGATTATGTGGATTAAATTCGCTCCAATATTTTTATAACGCTGAATCGATCTCGCAGTGCCTGAGCTCTGCCGAGAAAAGTGCTATGAACAGTCGGCTCCAAAACCGGCTTCCTTTACCCTCCAAGACGGCTCTCAGAGTTACCCAACACTTAAGGTGTCAGTGACAAAGGAAACGTGATCGCGTTCGGTTGCACCTGTTGGCCAGGTATGATTGGAATCGTCTTCGCGGATATCTGTGAGTGAGCTCGCTTTTGGCGGTTACCTCTCCGCCAACTTTTTGCGCCGTGTGCATCCGTGTTTTTGTGGATGAGGAGGCAATTCAGTTTGTTTTGTGGAATTTTCCCTCTGCACGTTGTGCTCGACCGCTGCTCGATCGGCTGGGTGGAATCGAAAGATCATGTAATTTCAGTGATCGTGCACGCCTTCTTCCTACACAGTTATAGTGCGCCGTTCCTAGCCGAGTCCGCGGATCTGCGGAGCTGTTTGAATAGTGAAATTGTTGTCGCGCAATTGTGGAATATCGAAAAATTGATCAGCGGCGAGGTGAACCTGGAGCAGCGTAGGGAGACCTCGAATTGGGATACCTGGGCTGCTGCATCGCTATCATGTCGCCGCTAGGCCCAACCGCCCGTTCACGGATAAACCCCCCAGTAGTGATTAAGATCGCTCTCTGAATGGATAAGGAGACCGAGAAGGTGGTATCTGCCGCGTTTGGTGAATCCGTTTTTAAAATGCATGAATCGTCGCCATGTGGCCGAGGTTCTGAAGAATTCCCTTGATTACGACTACACGCGTTTTATGCTAATCGCGACATTGTCTTTGGGAAATTATTGTACTGGTAAAGGTCCAAGTTTACGAGCCGATCTTTTCTTATGTTAATCGATGTTCTTTGTCAATTTATAATTCCTACTACCCAACCAATGGGAGTCCCATAAAGCATAACTAGCCCGCGAGGCATTCCGGAGCGGAGGTGAATTAACTGTTAGAATCTTTTCAGGTAGATTTGTATCGACGGTTATAAATAGCTGTTACAAGTAGGCTCGGAATATTGCATTAGTTCAGGGCCAGACCTTTGAGTCGCTCCGTCCAAGCGGCGATTCGTGATGGATCTGCGCGGCTACACGCAGGGACAGGCTGTTAAAACGTATTACACATTTTTATTGCGCGCAAATTTGAATGTCCATCTCGCGTTGGGCAGCCGTCCGTCCCGACATGGCGAGTGCAGATAATAAGCCATTTAAAGAGATCTTCACAGATCTAAGATAAATTCGAGCGCATGCACTCGTGGATGTCAATGTGCAAGGCTGCCGTGACATTGAATGATGATGCCTCCAAACGGCCGGAGGATGGATTGATTATGTGGAGCAGAGTTGATTAAAGGCTTCAACTTATTCGCTGTGGCGATCCCGCTGATAGCGCAAACCTGATTCGCTTCATTTGCAATTATTTACACCCACCCATTTGGTGTGGACGTGACTTAATTGCGATTACCCGACAGCCTGGTCTCTGGGCTGTGGGACAGCTGTGAAGTGGGTTATGCTCTCTGATTATCGGACAAGAGTCATAAATAAATGCGATAAATAAAAACGGTACTCCATCTTGCAAAGTACCTCACAAATCAAAAGAATGCCTTCTTAATGGATTCAGACCTTTCGGATTTATGTACAAATTGGCAGACATGATTTGTAATATATTTATTTACCAACGAGTTCAGTTCATATAAGAGTTAGAAACTTATTATTTTCTAATTTCGAAATAGACTATTGAACATTTTTATTTAATTTTTGGCATAATGAAAATGATTGTGTTTTAATTGAATGAATTTTTATTTGGAATTATTTGGAGACCCAGCGACTTTGAATTTAGATAGATAGATATACATTTCAAACGATAATATACACATGTTTATACAATTAGAATCTTGCAGTTAGACCCAAAATTTAAATTCATTCATCTATAATAGCTTTGAAATTAAAGGGTTGTCTGGTTTCCAAAAATTTACTAGCAATTCTGTTTGCTTTTGTGTTTAAGGGGGTATTCTCATTGAGCAATTTTAAAAAATCGTTTTTTTTTTACATTTTTACATTTTTGTAATCTATATATATGTAAGTACAATTTACCCTGTGAAAGGATTTTTCGGAATTCGATCTCTAACATTGCTTAAATGACCTTTGATGTCGACATGTAAAGCGCGAACAGAACCGAAATGCCGACATTGCAAAACTTTAAACGCGTTTTTCTCGAGAACACGTTTTACAAAATGGTATGCAAACTTCTGACGACTGTAATTGACCGATCGACTTGGAATTTCCACAGAAAGTTTGAAATACATTTTTGCAGGTACCCACGTACGGATTTTTGAAATCTTAAAAATTCGATTTTTAATCCACGTTTTTATTCGAAAAAAAACGCGAAAAATAAATTTTTTTTAAAAATTTGGCGCCATTCTGTCAATTTTGAAGATATCGAAAAAATCGTCCGTGGGTACCGAGAGGATGCTGATTGATAACATTTCAGTCATTTCTGTTTGAGACCACTCAGGGAGGCAGAAACCTGCATACCATTTGCCTCTGTAAATTTTTAGACCAATTTTTGGATTACAGCCAGGGACCCCATTTTGAATTTTTATGTAAGTCAATAATTTTTTTAATTGTATTAAATGGTCCTTTTGAACCTCCAAAAAACTGCAAGTGTTTATCTTTATTCGTTTTCCCATAAAACCAAATAAATGTAAACCCTTCAAAAATGGTGCTTTTCATGAGAATACCCCCTTAAAAGCTCTATTTTCGCGATGTCGTGTAGTTCCCAGGTGGAGAAGTGCCATGGCTGATTGAAGATCTTCTTAGCTATTTTATTTTGTGTGGTTTGCAACTTATTGACATGTCAACGCGCGCCGCATTGAAACCATATGGGGGCACCATATAACATAAAAGTTTTGAAAATTATTGTACTTTGTGTATTATTTATTTATTTTCCAAATTAAGAGTGGACCGACTACTAATAAATGGGTATATACCCTATCTATATGCTTAGAGTAAGGAAGGGTCTTATAAAAGGTTTACCTAAATACTTTGCAGAATCAGTCCAAAGGATGTCGCATCCGTTTAAACTTATATTACGGTTAGGCAGAAAGCTAGTATGTTTTCTGTGTGTAAAAAACACGGGTTGGGTTTTGTTTAAGTTCACTTTTATCTTCCAATCATGAAAATATCTACAAAGAATCTCAAGGCCCTTCTGTAGATTATCACAGATATTAGTGGCGTCTTGATGTGTACTAAAAACAGCAGTATCATAAGCAAAGATTGATGTAAGAGAGATCATATGTAAATATATTATATAAGATTGGTCCCAAAACAGAGCCTTGAAGAACCCTTGCTAATATATTTATGGGTATGGAAATTTCAGTGGCGAGGTATACCTTCAATTGGCGATTTTCTAGAAAGCTTTGAATTATACGAGTTATATGATGGGTGAAATTAAAAACCATCATTTTGTGTACCAAAGCATCATGCCAAACTGTATCGGAAGCCGACTGAATATCAAGGAGTACAAGTCCTGTGGATCTTTTTCTTTCAAAATTGTCTTTGACCTGTCTAAAAATCCTCAGAACAGGTTGGGAAGCATTATGTCCTGATTTGAAACCAAATTGTTCGTTAGGTATTGTGTAATTCTTGTCTGTAAATTTTACTATTTTGATTTTAAGGACTGTTTCTAAGATTTTGGAAATATTGCTTAATAGGCTTATTGGCCGATAATTGACTGAGTCACTGCAGATTTACTTGGTTTAAATAGTGGAATGACTTGCAGATCCTCACGACTCGAAGACACTGTTTTTCTGCCCGATTTCGGCCTATTCTCATGAAAACCTGAGAGCGCAAAGCAAACCATTTGATTGTGAGCCCAACTGCGAACACTTCACTCCCAACTAACCTGGCTTTCAAATTTGCCTTCAAATTTAATGCTTTATAAACCGTACCTGATGCATTTGTAATAAATAAAATCACTGATTACCCGTAAGAGGTACATATGTTATATGGTTATTTCGCATCCTTTTCCGAGTAATGTTGATTACCCTTTTATAACTGCGACGGAAGCAATAGTTACTTGGAAGAGTTTATTAGTAAAATTTTTAAATGGAACACTTTTAACAGCCAAGTTGCCTGGCAACTGCCTGGGTTATTTAAAAATTCATTTATTTACAAGTCAACTAAAATTACAAGTTAACCAAATTCGAATAGGTTTTTGTTTTTGCTTTATTTGTTATAATGGCTTAGCTGGTTTTCTGGCGGCATTACCGTCATAAAGAGACAAAAACGAAGACGAAGACCTGGATTCGGACAAGCCCTAAATATCTTAAATTTTAAACTAATGTATATATTCTATATTTTTATGTTAGGAGGGTTTCCACAGCCTCTCCATTTCGGGGCTCTTTTTCCATTTTTTCAATCGTTTATGTTCGCTAGGTAATTAGCCTGCCAGTAGCTATCCTAATTGATGGTACTTCTATCTGTGCCTTGTGGGATTTGAACCTGGAACTTATTACTAGACTACTAGCTGGAGGCATAATTCATTCAAAATCCCCTTCAAAATAATAATAAACATGTAGTCGAAGTGTGAAGGTGTGTCTAAAATAATTGGCGATAAAATTACGAAAAGAGTGTCACTTTTATTGCACGTCAATTCCCATTAATTTCCAAAACAACTTGCAATATTCCTGTATTCTCCTTATGTTGAAATAAATGCATTTTATGCATTTTTGGTAGTAACCATATATGCATGACAAGCACACATCGAGCCATACACTGATGAGATCAGATTGATGATAAAATTGAAAAATCAAAAATGCTTCACGCTATTTTATCCCGCAATACAAAATCTTCACGATATTAATAACACATTCCAAAAATGTATCTTCATTCGCCATGCTGTTTGAATTTCAATTGTGTGGTTGTTCATTTTGTCAGCGATAAGTTAATTGGCATGGGAGCCATTGTTTACTTTATTGCCTTGCTAAAATCGTAATGTTTTCTCAGACAATCATTACAGCCAGCTTCGCATGTAAGGTGTCGATGGCCATAAAAAATACCAAAACTCTCTTTTCAAAAAAATAATATGGACCCACTTAAATATTTTTGCCTGAAGAGTATGGTATTCCTAACTGTGGTCTCGAATAAATATATGTAGATCAAGTTGCAACAGTTTCAGTTAGATATTGAATCAGGGTTTGATCGAAATTCTAGCTTAAACTAGACGTGAATGCTATCTCTGTATAATCCCGCTCTCCGCCACCGTTATTTTCGGCGTCTTCGACCGTTGAAAATTCGATTCGGTATGCACATTATTATTTTATTTTTATATTTTAATCTATTCAACTCTGCGTCGTCAAACACATGCCAAACAAGGACTGTCTCAATGTGCTTTCGAAGGCACAGTCACTCGAGAAAGTGAAAAAATGTACTGAAATTTCCCACAATTCACGTGGTCATTCAAAATTTCTCCAAAAATTCATGCAATTATTTTTCTTTTTTTAGTAGCTTTTCTTTACCTTAGTCTGTATACCTAAATGTATGTATGTAGCAGAATCTTGCAATCAATATTTCAACTAGTTCTGATTAATCTTGAGCTTTTGAACTTTTACACACGTGTATAAGTCCAGTGACAATTCCATATAGTATTATGTATCCAATATCCCTCTAAATTCAATATGGCGGACGCCGGAAGATGGCGGATTAGCTTTTTCTTGACACCCCTTGGTGTGGATATCAAATGAAAGCTTTCGACGAGTAGTATACGATTAACTATATGACGTCATTAAAATCAAAACTTTAACTAAAAAAAAATAATTAGGTAATTAAATGTTACTAATAGTCTTATCATGGGCATCTACTCTGTACAAAATGCTAGGTAGTTCCGTAGACCACGCCGTCATACACTTAGGATCAAGGCTATTTGCAGAAGGCCAAGCATATGTCGCTCTTAGCAGAGTAACAACACTCGATGGACTTCGCATTGTAGAACTTGACCTGAATGTGTGTAAAGGAATCTTTCAAATTAATTTTCACCGACTTTCAGACTCCTGCATATGTTGAATTTTTGCATACGTATTAAGAACCAACGACAATACAATAATTTTATGAAATTTTGGAATTCAGGATGGTGGGTGGAATATGTTGACCGAAAAAATTAAACTTCAAGAGATTGCCATGAAAATCCCCACTTGGGGGTTTCTGGGGTCACTGATTTCGAATCTGCCATCAAAATTTCCAAATAAGGGACCACCCGCACTCCGCTGGGTCATATAGTAGAGGGGGTGCAGTAGGGAGGGGGTTTAAAATGAAGAAATATAAATTTACTAATACTGTTGAAAAATATCTGAAATATGTGTCACATATAATGCAAAGACTTGAGGCTCCTCATTACTTTTAAACGCGAGTCGTTTTAAGACTTAAATTTAAAAAATAAAATTATAGTTAAAAAGAATAACAAAACACGCTTTTGTGATAATGTGAATAACTAAAAAGTAAAAAATAATTCTTAAATGTGAATATTTTGTTCAACTGCGATAGAAAGTAAAAAATAGCATGGGGTGCTTGATATTAATTGTTTTGAATTTTTCACCACTATAGCTATTTGAAAGAGTCTAGTTATTATACAAATGTTGAAAGCATCCCAAGCCTTTTTTACATTAAAGTAATTTTTTTGTCAATCACTTTATTCTCATTTTATGCTTATTTAAAAAAATTGAATTTCATCGAGTTGGGGGACTTTCAGTCGCTGTTGAACAAAAAATTTACATTTAAGAATTATTTTTTACATTTTAGTTCATAAAAGCGTGGTTATTTGGGTTTTTTAACTATAATATTTATTTCTTATTTTGGTTAAATTCCTGATCTTGTTGCATTTTTAAAGATACAGGTACAACATGCCCAGGTAGAGGAATGATACGTAGAAAATCTATTGCGGGATTTGAAAAAAATCTGCATTTTACAAAAAATGTAACGGAAATTAACACCAAAATAACTTTTCTTAAATTAAAAACTTTTTGCACTTAATAAATAAAGTACGTTGCAAACGTTTAACTTGAACTAACATTTTTATAAATTAATTGACTTGTTATGGAGGCATTTGAATTGTATTAATTAATAATAATAGCTTGACACCTTTACGAAAGTTGTATAACTGGTAAATCAACCTCCACTCATTTTCTTTGCAAAATTATTGCTATTTTAGTGTTTAGTTCGTAGATCTATGAAATTATACGTCCATTCTCAAGCAAGTGCTAATTTTCGTTAAGAAACGAACTAATTGGGTTGCTCGGACTCCAGTATGACATAAACTTTTTAATCAGAACTGATCCAACCAATTCTGTTGAAGGTGTTCAGAACAAATGTTTCTGTGACCTTCGGGAAATTTATCACAAAATTATTCCATCGAAACCAACTGCCGCACTCGTACGCAGTTTCGAAGTTGACCAATTTATTAAGGGAAATTATAAATAACCGGCGCAGTAAAACAGCAGGCTACTGGGAATTTATGGCCTGCCAGACGGTGAATCTGTTTAAATTCATCGTTCAAACTGCCGCTGCCCCGGTGCCACATAGCCTCCTTACAGGTGACTACAGTTGGATCAGACCTGTCTTCTGAGCAACCAAAAGTCTTCCGCGGTTTTATTGATAGATTTCGCCATTAAAAATAAATTAGAATACACTAAGGAAACGGTTTGATTTTTAGGAGATTTTTTATGGCTTCTCAGAGGCGTGCCCTGACCGCGCTGCAGTTCTGCTGTGGTTAACTGCCAGGTCTAAATCAATCGGAAATGGCCCTAAACGAGCACAAATTCCCAAGACGACTCCATTTATGTGCCAGTTAAGCGTGCGAGTTGCTAGTTTGCGACCTCTTCAAATCCATTTAAACTCCGTGGCGAGACGATTGACAGAAAGCGTCGCAAATGATTTTATATTTCGCCCCGATCAGCCGGTGACTGCTTAATTGTCCAATCAAAATTCACACAATGATAAAGTATTCACTGAAAAAGCCGGTCACACTATGGGAGAGGTGACAAGAAGGTGTCAAGACCCGGCAGGTGATATGCGAAGAGAATTCTTTTTATGGAACTCCCGTTGGCTACGTGACGTACAGGTATGTCAGCTGCTCGCTTACTGCAGGTAATTAGATGCCTGTAAATGGTGAAATCGGCTCTTAGGCATTCCAGCAGTCGTGCTTTTTGCAGTCTTTCGAAACCCGGCGTTGGCTCTGCAGTATTGCGTAACTTTGAAGAATTCAAAAGAAATGTGCAAGAGACTGGGGCAGCAATGCTACCCAAATTTTAGCGCCAATTATGCCTTTTGTGATGTGAATTGATTTATATCTAGACCCATAAAGCCGTCAGTGCATTCCGGGTACTCAGAACGAATTGCGTACCGTAAGCGTAAATCTAAAAACGCTTTATGGCCCGGCCCCAGTTTGACCCAGCAATATAAGAAAGGCAATAAATTGGTAACAGCTATAGCGAGCCGTTGCGGGGTTGATTTAGTCCTTCGTTTAAAGTCTTTACAGTTGGGACTTAACACAACTCTCTTCTATGGACTTGAGTATTAACTTTGACCTTAAGACAACGCTCTTGTGGTTTACTGGCAATTTATTTTCAACTCGTTTTATTGTTCCGCTATACATTTTTAGTAAGTGGATGGACAAGCAATAGATTTTATGTTGAAAGAACGGAAAAACTGTGCTTTTAAGGAGATGGTGATTATTGTGAGGGATTGTGGTAATACGGCAGTTAAGAATGTAATCATCCCCTGGAAAATTTAATTAAACCGTTTGGATACAAGGTGGATCACGTTCCAGAAATTATCGATTTTGCATATTAGGTGTGTCTGTTTAAAATCTGATGCGGATGAGGTTTAGCAGTAAATTAAAAAAACAATATTGAATTGAATTTTTAAACCGTTAAAACCTATAGCAAAGAAATTTGAATTTGCATCAAATTGCCATGATTTGTGCTCATCAAAACTTCAAATCTTGAGCTGAAAAAATTTTTGGATTTATATTTGACGCAAAGTGGGTGGATACAAGTCCAGGCAATACGTTGTTGCTCTCGCAAACATATGTACAAATTTATTTATTTAATTATTTCATGAATAAACTGATTACTGCAAAAATTAGGGCAACAATTAATCTCAACAAATCTAATTTTTAATTTGTTCTCTCGAAAAATAAAAGTCGAAATTTTTATATTATAATTATAATGTTTTAAAAGTACGTGACATTTACGTCAAGGGTTCATTCGTACCGTAATCAGTGCGATGACAAGGCACGTAGAAAAAACCTTGATCTGTAGTCGAACGGGTTGGAATAGAAATATTGAATAGCGCAACAAGCTCCGGGGAATTGATTTTTCATAGCATGCAGTCGAATGTGAAAACTATCTTAGCACTGTTGTGATGTTCTTCAACGATTGTAACGAGATCAGTTTGAGCCTGTCTGCACAAGGAGGCAAAAGTAAGGGAAGAAGAGGAAGCCGCAGGGCAAACCTGAGAAATATTCGCTAGGCTGCCTCGCGGTTAATATGTATCTTATATCCAAACCAAACTAGCGTACTCAAGAATGGATTTCACAAAAGTGCAATACAGAATCCTCGCAACGTAAAGATCATAGAATTCTTTAGACCATGGTTTCATAAAACTGGGGGTGGCGCTGGCTTTGCTGACTAAGGCACTGAAATGATCCTCGAAAGAGAAATGGCTGTTAAGTTATGCTCCCAGATCCTTCCTTTTGTCAACTCTTTCTAAGGAACAACCCTAAATAGCATAATTATAAAAATTGACACTTTTCTTACATGAAAAGCATATGTAACTGCATTTATTAATATAAAATGGCAGACGATTTAACACACACTATTTGTGAAAAGCATCTAGGTCAGAATTTAGAAGGATGCAGTCTTGATCGTTAGACGTACCGCGAAAGATCTTGGCTTCATCAGCATAACATGGGATTTTAAAATAAGACAAAGACATGAAAACATGGTTAATGTAATTAATAAATTGGTCAGAGTTTGTTCGCAAAGCTTTCGACAGAGTTGTTTCTCAATCGTGTTTTTTTCTAATTTGTAATCCTGTCCTAGAATGTTGGCTGTTTTCCGAAACACAATGATACCGCAATACTGCGCGACTCAGCACAGTAGTAGCTGAATTGTGCAGCACTGCGGTTTGGAAAACAGACTAACTGCTTTACTGTCTCCTGCATATTATGACATCATATACAACATGACATTTCAGTTATAATTTTCATGTCAAAAAACTACATACAATTCACCTATGTGTATATTGCCGCGGCCCTTATTAGGAATATAAAGTAGCATTGTTCTCCTTCAAAGATTCAAAGATAATGAAAATTTAGATACAAAGTTTCCCGATCCTATTCAAAATGAGCGACAACGTTCCCAATTGCAATAAAGAAATTACTAAGAAACTGTCAATGAAAAACCATTGTACATACACATGACACCACCATACCTGCGTCCGCCTTAGTCCAAGAGGCCCTTCGGTCGACAATTCATGCATTTTAAAAAAACGCGTCCCCTGTCCCTGCAAGACCAACAGCGACTAATTATAGATTGCACCGCAGATACGAGGCGAATCAAGGACACACTAAAAGCGGCCGATAAAGAGCAAAATGTCATCGAGTGAACCGGTTATTCCGCGCACTGCAAATTTGTTAGCATGCAAACAATGGTGGCGCGTATGCTTCTTATATGGCGATCAGCAGAAATACTATCGACAGGTCTACAGTAAGGCGGCTGCCCAGCGCTTAGCATTGTCTGCGCAGCATAATCGCGGCCTCGCAACGAAAGCACCACCCGATGGCGCAAGTAGTCCACCTTTGTTCCCGTTGAGGCAAAATTCATCGCAGAGGAGGAGTAAGAAATTGCTGCGGTCGCCACGAAATAATGACCTCAGCAAATGCGAACCGATTTCTAATGATGCAAAGGTGACGGTGCTGGACGACCCGTTCCTGTTCGGGGTGGACGACGCGGATCATGTCGCCTACCCACTCCCACGAACTGGACACGACGAATGTGATCCGAGTCAAAGTGGCGATTACCAAGGTGCTAATGCAAGGATAGGTGAGATGAGGCCAGGTGCATGCGGTGCGAAAAGTGCAAGTGATGTCGTCGTTAGTGACGGTGACTTGCAGATCAGTGAAAGTGATTTACAGTTTCTCAACGTAAGTCGCACTCGACGGTCGGTGTTCTGCAAAAACACCGACGCCGCCAACGCCAGTTTCACCTTCAGCGAAGTGGACACCGCGCTGGACCCCAGGGACTGCGCCGGAATACCTCCGGACCCCGAGAGCGAGTGAGTAGTTTTATCGCCTTTTTGCCCCTTTTGACGGTCAGTGATAGATTGATCGGTCGGCTAAATCGGCCTACCTAATGAGTCGTTCCAGAGTGAATGCCCCGGCACAAAGGAAGGCAATCAGAATGCATCTCAGTCCAGTGACCAGCACCACATCCTGCTGCGGTCTATGATGAAAATTCTAGGCGGCGATGTCGTAACTCGATCCTTTCTTTTCTTCGCGCTGACCAGACACCTCCGAATATATGCGATGCCTGCCCACTGCGCATTCTCTGGAGGTTTTGTTTGGCCAGACTCAGTGTTTGGGCACAGTCACGGAACGTGAAAGCATTCACAATGTGGCAATTTTTTACCGGTGTCCTGTTGCCTCTTTGGGTGTTTGCAATTCAATACCTCGCATGGATTTACTTACATTAAGAGAATTTTTTAAAAGAACGGTTAAATTAACAAGAACCGTACACAATGAGTTTGTAGAGCACCTTTTTTATGAATTTCTAGGCTATGCGGCATCTTGGGAAATCATCCCTTTTGCTTATGAAATACAAACTTTAATATTATTTTCCAGCTGCTGGACAACAAACAAGTATTTTTGTAGAAAATGTGGTACATATTATTAAAATTGTCACAAAGTATAATAAATATAAAATCAAATGAAGCAGGTACACAGATATAGTACGGGATTAGGTTTATCTGATACAGAAATTGCACGTTATGAAATAAAACATAAATCGTTCATTCAATTGTATGTATGTTAAAAAATTCGACAAAAACACAACACTGTGTGTGCGTCCATTTGGTTCCGTGTCGAACTAAAGCTCAAAATTAAATTTTAATTCTTTAATATTTTTTTGAAAAATTATTTTAACCGGCTTTCTTTTTACTCCTTATTACTTGGTATCAAACGCATATAACAATTTTTAAGTAACGGTGAAAAACTTGGAGTTGAACTTATAAACGTCTTTTTTCTCTGTTTCCAAAATTTATCATTCTAAGTTGACCATAATAACTTTAACTGAGAGTGCTTCTGAAATGCCATTTTCGCAAGTTTAGATCAATCGCTGGGAAATTTAGGGGGCACATTTCAAGCCACTTTGGAGGCTCATATCGCGCGGTTAAACGATTTTATTGCACAATCGATGATATACTAAAAGCTAGACAATAATTATGGGTCACCAATCTGGGCAACGATCAGACTAAAATAAAATCGTGGGGCGCATTTTGTAGAAAACACAAAATAATATATGTATAAGAGAATAACATAATATTATGATTTCCACAACCTCCAACAAAGAAGATAATGACTTTCTCACCCCATCAAACTTTTCGTCGAGATCTGAGTGCCTGACTATTGATACTGCATTTAGCTATAATCTTAATCAAGTTAATAATTTTAGTAATTGCATTGGAAGGTACCTTTCCTAGATTTAGTATTTGTAAGTAGTGAATTAATGTATAGTGTTGTTGAGGTTTCGTTACCATTAACTAAAGTTGTTTACTCCAAATTTAATTTACTAACTTCTTGCACTGTGGCATAAAACGTTATAGACCATATACTTTTCCTTCTTCGGCTTAACATCCTCCTGAATTTAATAAAGGGCTGTTGCTGAAAAACGCAAAAAACAAAGCGCATAGGGTGTGTATGATAAACAAAATTGAAATCCACTTCTCTACTTTTAAAAGAGTATTCAAAGAATATCATTGCCTGAGCTTTTTATATTTCGGTTGAAAATTATATTAAAAATAACAGTAAAACTTTTTTTACTGTCATTAGCGCAAAACGACGTACTTCATCTATTCATCTAATATGGAATTTAATGGAGTCATATTTAATAATGTGCAAGAAAGCTGTGACCTTTTTGCTGACTATTTTGAATCAGTTTATACCAATGAAAGACAGAATGTATCATTTGTTTGATGTTGCATGGGATACATCATCTACGGTTAATCTTGGATTTACCTATTCAATTAGATTGTTTTGATGTTGAGCTATGCTCAAGTATGGTAATCTTGACAATAGTACATTTCACGGACCAGATTTAATTTACAACTTCCTTCTAAAGAGCTGTAATTTATCACTTAAATCTGGAGTATTTCTTGAAAATTGGAAATTCTAATTCATTAAACCACTTTACAAGTCTGGTCGATAAAATGGTTGTCGGTCGACTACAGGGATATCGCCAAATTGTTGCCTTTGCCCGTGATTTGAAAGCTTAGTGAAGGTTCGGATATATCTACTTCGATGTTGTGGGTTCTATTTGTGAGGAGCAGCATGGTTTTGTTAGGTCAACAGCTGCAAACCTGACTATTTTTAAAAACTGCTGTAAATGCCATAGAACGTGGAGAGCAAGTCGATGTAATTTATATCGATTTTGTTAAAGCTTTCGATATAATTAATATAGTTATTGCTTGATAAGCTTCAACACATTCATCGCTTTTGAATTGGTTTGCTTCTTATCTGACTTGTATGTAGAAAGCAATGTATTATGATTAACTCATCATTATCAAGTATATTTGAGAATTGGGCGTACCACAGGGAAGCCATCTTGCCCCTCTCTTATTTATAATTTTTATAAACGAACGTTAGTAAAATTTTCACGTTTGCATCTTTGTTATTGTTCACTGATGATTTGAAAATATACTCAGCTATTTCGCCGTCGTCTGATTGCATTTCACTTTAGTCAGACCTTGATGCACTTGCTAATTTGGTGTCAACGAAATTGTCTTGAGCTGAATCCATCTTAATGTAAAAAATTCTCCTTTCATCGTCTTTTTAATGCTGTTTTCTATTCTTATGAAATAAGTGGTGTCAGAATTTAGGCTGTTATGTGTGACCTTGGAGTGACGTCCAAATATTCATATTGTTAACTTATGTTCTAAAGCGTTTAAAATGCTGAGATTTATCAGAAGAAATTCTACGGATTTTCGTGATCCTATGATACTAAAATATTATGTTTCTCTAGTACGGTCCCTATCGGAGTATGCTTCCATTGTATGCAATCCATATACGGGTATTCGAACTACTCGGATTGAATTAGTTTAGAAACCATTTACCCATTTTGCTGTCCAAAAACTCCGGTGCCAGGAGGGTATTCCATCGTAAAGATCAAGATGTTTGCTTCTTTGTCTGCAAACTCTTGCATCTCGTCGCAGAGTATCCTGTATATGTTTATTCGTGATATTCTTTGTTTTCGTATTAAATCCACTGCGGTTGTCACATTGATAAATATTTATGTCCCTGGTTTATGTTTAACTCCATGTTAGTAGTCGTAGAACGATTTATGGACAACATGAACCATTAACCCATTGCCCCCGTCTGTTTAATGGTGTAGGTTTATCGGAGGACAGAGCAGGCTTTAAATCAATGGTAGAGTTTGAATTGAATTGAAATATTTGAATTCATGGTGTTTATACATTGAGGTAATAATAATGATTGAATACATAGTAGCTTTCTAGTTGCAGTTTTTTTGCTTTTATTTTTATAGGTATAGAGCTTAATTTAAGAAATAACAAAATTAATTGAATTGTAGTCTGCTGGAGATACTCTCTGCAGACTGTAAAAAAATAAATAAATAAAGCTAAAGTGTTCTACTAAATGAATTTCAAGTCATGCAAAATTTACTACTAAACCTGATCCGGATCAGATAGTGAACAGAACACAGTAAATGTTTCAATCTTTCATCACACTAATCACAATCAGCAGCAAGTTTTTTGCACTTATAGCGACTACTCGATTTGCTAATACTATTACGAGTATATATAAATAACATCATTTCATATTTTGTGGTATTTTCTAAACGGTTTAAATTAATTTCGAGTATCCTTGGGCGGCACTGAATACACCACAATACACCACTGTATGACAAGAAAGTATGTCGAATATCAAAAATAAGTGTGATTTGTGCGCCATTTCTTAGAAAAGCCACTGACTTACCAAATGCCCCTTGTTGACCAACAAGATATAAAAGCGAATGTTATGAGAGACTTTAATTTGCAGAAGACTTTTCTTTGCAGAGGATTTTATGATGTATAGCTACTACTACTACTGTAAAACTACTCCTATAACTTATGTGATTAGTACGCGATAATGCTAATAATTAGAATAAAACATTAAAAACAAGGAAACAAATAACTATAGGTACCGGTTTTATGTGAAGACGAAGTAAAATTAATTAGCGGCTTACTATGGTTTTATGCTATTTTCTTACACACTTTGACTTCTTCGTGCGAAAGTTTACTAATCTAACTACCTACTTATCCAATTCGGACTAATTTATTTAATTGATTTCGAAATGTTTGTTTACTTTACCTCATTGTGAAGATTTTATTACATCCGACTCGAAGAAATTAAGAATTAAGATTGCAGGGTGCATGGGATTGTATTACCTGCAAATTCGTGGAAATTCAGGCAATTTGTCCAGAGACACCTTAATAAAAATTTAAATTCCGAAAGGTTCCCTGCAAAAAGTGCATGTCCTCAGGATCCCTGGGGTCTGAAAAAAGAACAGCCGTCTGACCAGTGACCATAATTAGTGCAATAATGGAAGAAAAATAACCCTGCAGACGAAGTATGCACTGGCTCCTCCGGAGCTAATGATCTCATTTCGTGCGTGCTGGAGGAAAAAGTTCCTTCGAGAAGGAGACCAATAAAAAAGGCGGCCAGCAGCCGCGGCAGCGTGTGTAGTTTAAGCGGAGATGAGAGACGGTGGTGCTCGCTTGAGGTCGGGCTAGACAGTGCTGCGAAATGACCAGCAGCAACAAAGGGAGAAGTAGCAATCGCCACTTCTGCAGCAAATACAGCCAATTACCCCCGAAGAACGCGGGGGAGCGGAAATCCATTTATAAGATGATGGGCTAACTTGAGCGCCTCGGGAGAGAAGCGTCTCAAGGTTTTGCGCGGAATCGTTTCATGGAACTACAGTGGGCTACAATCCGCCTGAGCCGGGCCTGTTGGGGGACGAGCAAGGCACCGGGAAGTGCACATTTTAATTAAAACAGAACAACTTGTCCTACGGTTGGCATATCGGAAGGATTCCTCCTCTGGTGACACCTTGGAATTGCAAAACATGCCTAACTTTGATTTAGACGAAAGGTGCACTGTCGGACTGTTGTTCAGCGACCACAAATCATCGCTGTCGCGGGGCCCCGTGTAAACACGACCTTATTTGGTGCAAGAAGTGCTAGCGCAACATGCTGGTATACCTGTTGCTCGGCGATCGCCACCAGATTCATTCAGCTCGATTAGTTTTTTGCGCGAATTGCGAGGTGCATAGGTTCCGTTTTTACTAGTACTGGGAGCGATTATATACGGCCTCACTATGCTGCTCCCCGGCAGTGGCCAGGTGAGGAGATGCCTGATGTATTGCCCCCTAGTCTTGTTCAATTATGCTCGGCTGCTTGCCTCCTGGGCCGTCCGCGAAGATGCCGTGCTGCGATAGCCGAGCAATAAATTCCCTGCGCTGAACCAAGTACCTTCGTTTTCTACTTTAGCAAACCCTCGCCGACCGACCCCATGAATTAACACGAAATTATTAGCCGGCTACAGCCCCGCAAATTTGCAAATTACGAAGCAATCGACAGACGATTCGTCCAAATGGAAAATTGCATTTGCTCGTTTTCCAGCGAACGAATGTGATTAGCCATAGTCGCGCTTAAACACTCCTTAGGTACCGAATTTGCGCCTAGCATTCCAGCGGTCTTCGCCTTATTAACATGCTAGGCACAGTCCTTAAGCAGGATAGCTAATTTCCCATTTCGCCGTCGAGCAACCGCAAGAGCAATAAGTTTCGAAAACATCATGTAACTGCCATGTCTCATATACGCGGCTGAGGTATGCACCGCCAAATCTACTGGTAATCCCACTCGAGCACGATCATTTGCGGAACCTTATAAACAAGTTGTCAAAGTCTTTACGATCTTGTCCGCAGTAATGATCCTCTAACTATCTAAAGATTATCCCAATGGTCAATTTTTAGCGTATTTCTCGGCCAGCAAACCACTGCAGTGGTGGAACCGGTTTTCTGGGCACTCGCGTGGTCAGTTCACGATGCGCCGCTTTTTCGTTTATTTTGCATTCGCTTTTTTGTTCCTCCCTTACCCGCGTACAGCGATTTTTTCCCGTTTTAAATGGTCGACCAATTACTACTCGTTGAAGATCGCGGGGGAATATCTCTTTGCCCTCATGTAAGAAATTGCCAAGTCCGTGTCGCATGCATTTATGTTTATGCAGCCGGCGACGAATGTTTTTGCCCTTTTTTGATTTCCCCAGAAAAATGATAAGATGCTTTTTTTTGTTTGGAAATCGCTGTGGCTCTTGGAAAGTTGTAAGGTCCGATTACTTCGGATATGAAAAGGCGATTGAAACTTTGAAACAAATCGTAATATATGACACACATACTCGTATACTTTGAAATTATTTGTTTTTCTCGTTTAACTTTCAGTGATTGCAAATTCTGCATACGGATGAAAAAAAGTCATAAGTTGTGAGTTACGCAAGAGATACAGTTCTTAAGTGAAATTTCAGAACTCATTATGGTTTTTTCGAAATGATAAATTTTGAAACAGCAATTACGGAAACTCTAAAGCCGATAATCAGATGCGACTAGAGTTATGAAATTTTATTTTCAAATTTACCCAAAAGTATAGAGGTAGTTTAAGGTAAAAAGCAAATTCAAGAGTTTTGATCTCAGAAGCCTAGCTGATCTCCTCAGAATGGCGTTTTGCAGGATCACATGATATTCACTAACAACAAGCGAAATCAATGGACTGTTGAAGTTAGACGCTAAATTTACCAAATATTTCTAATTATTGTGAACGCGTTACTTGCGTAGACGAAACCACTGTATACAGGTGTGACCAAATTAATATCACCTATAGAAATTTTTAGTGAAATTGTATGAAAACGTAGCTTTAAAATTCCAAAATAAAAATGTTTGTTGTAAATACATTTAATAACATTTTGTGAACATTCCCGTTGCATTTTTCAAGGATTGTATCCTACGTGGCATTCCAGTGATAGCGTTTTTAGCTGTGGTGACCAAATCGGCATCACTTTATGACTATATGATGGTGATAACACGAAAGCACACGTCATTATTTAATTTCATAAGTAGTACTATCTCCCCTAGCTGCAATGACTTCCCGAACCCAGCATGCCTAAGTTAATTAATTTCCAGATATCTTCTATATATGTCGTTCAATTCCTCTAAACAGCACACACTAAATAAACTTAGCATCGTTTCGAGATCTCGCTACGACATCAGCAAAATCAATATCAAGCTGGACCCAATCAGTAGGTCCCAATAATTTAATTAAAATATTACACTAAACAAATGCAACAACTTCAAACAACCCAGTGAATCACTCATCTAAAAACTCCTTGAGAACCTCACAAATATTCACTTTTATATAGTTTCAACACGACTGAACTCTTAATGTTTCTACATTAAAATCGCAACTTGAAATGAAGACCAGGCGCTAGAGGTATTTGAGGATGAAAAATATGTTGACCGGATTCTGCCAACGGAAATGAGTTTAGTAGGTCCTACATTATAACATTTTGGATCTTGCCAAGCAACTTAATGCTCCAATAATTATTTACAAGGTGGTTATTCGGAAAAAGGGTTTCCCCCCTTGATTTCGATAAAATTGAAATATGTCACAAAGGAAGGCATTCTGAGAAACTTTTGTTTTGGACATATTTTGCAGGGACCTACAGGAAAAAATATATAAGCAATTTTGTATATATGTATGTAATCTGTTCCCCCTGCCCGATTTTGATAAAATTGAAATATGTGTTAAAGTAGATCATTTTGAGAAACTTTGCCTTTAGAGGTGTGCCGCGGAAAAGAAATATTAGCAATTTTGTATATAGCCGCTGAACCTACTGAAAGACTTGCATCATATACTACATATGTATACAACATTTCTGAATTCATAAAATGGAAAAACCCGTCTTGCCAGCAGCTGTGATGGCCAATTCTAGTCCCAGTCCGTCCCATGTTAAATGGATTGGTATAATTTTTCCTAAAATTCATCACTTAGAAAATAGACGAAAAACCCGTCAAATTTAAAAAAAAATAATTTCACCCCCTTAGGGTAGGAATTTGGAGAAATGCTTTTAGCAGTTGTTGGATATTACGAAAAGGAGACTACAAACAAAATTTGAAAGCGATGCACAGTGGCCGATTTGTCGAAAAAGTTGGCCAAAAGTCGAAAAAAAAATAGTTTCGTTCTGTTCAAGCTACCATCATATGTCATAAAGAACCTTTTTCTACACATTTTGGCAAAATAACAGTAATGTACTGGTAAGGGATTCAGCATTAGAGCAAGTCAAAGTGACTCTCTTCGACGCTCATCTGGCACGCTACTTTAACCTGGATTTGTATTACGTCGTTTTGAAAGTGATAACAGCTTTTCTAGTGGCTGTTTGCAGATCGCGTTCAGTTACGGGTGTTTCTGAAAGTATAGAAAGTACCTACTAAAGTTTCGCTGTGTAAAAACTTTTTTTAAACACAGTCATGCACGTCAAGTTTTTTCGTGTTGACATTTTATAAAAATGAAGAAAAATAGTTAGAAGTTCCGCAGAGTTCCACGATAAGATCATTTTTATTATATATTATAAAAGAAAGTATTTTCTTTCATTTTACGAAAAAAGCAGCTGCGATAATTTGCGATATTTCATGAAACATAATTTTCAATCTTGCGGACTGAAGCTGGCCGGTTCCCGAAAAAGCTGGCCATAATTCGAAAAATGATAGGAATTACACAAAACTTCGCAATTTTATGTTTTTGAGGTCGCTGATCACGAACATGAAATTTATTTTTCAAAATTCAAAATGGCGGATTCAAAATTTAAGTAGTACACGTCCGCCATTTTTAATTTTGGAAAAAATGTCATATTCGTGATCAGCGACCTCAAAAACATAAAATTGCGTAGTTTTGCGTAATTCCTATCATTTTTCGAATTATGGCCAGCTTTTTCGGGAAATCGGCCACTGTGCGATGGCGCAATTGGTGTCGGGGAAATCCTTAAAATAAATCAAATCAGCCGTTTACAGTTAAATAATAAAATTGAGGCTGCCTCGTAATTGGTCCAGCCCCCTTGACATTTCGATAGAGGATAAGTAAGCTTTCATTTGATACCACTTTCGACCTGTGTGCTTATCAGCCTTTTGCACCCTAAAAGCGCACCCGAAATGGGCAGTTTTTGTGGAATTGGGCCATTAGCGCCCATGCACCGATGCGGCATGCGATAATTTAATTTGCTCACGTTAAAGATTTGTTTGCAACAACATTATGTATACTCACATCCTTCTAGCGCCCGGTCGGGCCTCGCTCCTAATTCTAAAAATAGCACAGACCAACCCCTGAAAGGTTGAACTGTGCAACTGTTCTGATCTACCTCTTCTCTCGGCTTGGTTACGCCAGCAAAAAGGGTAAGCGCATGACACACAATCTTTCCCTACAAATGCGCTGCCGCCTCTCAGACTTCAGCTGCGCGGTTCGTTCACGAAAAAGACGGAACGATACAAAAATGCACCAACATAAAATCGCTGTGCCTGGGGCAGGCGAAAACGAGTAGCAACCCAAGGGAAATGTGGCGCTGGAAAAAGGATGATCTCATCCGAGAAACAAAATTTTAGGTTATTAAAATGAAATTTTTATTCGTTAATTCATGGGGAAAAAATCGATGGTTTTACAAAATGAAGGAAAAATGTAGCAAATTCTCATTGTTTAAATGCAAATATGTATTTGGAAACCACTTGTGCGCATAAAGCACTAAAGAAATTCAAAACATGAAATAAATCTCTGGGTAATGTTTCCCAGTAAACCTTCAGTATCTCTGACTCTATGATTACATAAATGTTTTCGTTAGGAAAAATTGAGGAATGCTGTTGATTGCGCCTCTCGAAAAGTGAGAAAGGCTGCCATAAGCAAACAAAGCACGCGCAAAATCATTACCAGGTTAACAGCCGTTCAATTAGTGAACCTCTGTGCTGGCCTAGACCTCACATACTTGCGTGATTCTGTCCTCCGGCAAATATCATTTTTTAGTCATTAGGCAGCTTCTTGCGAGAAACTCGTACTCCTTGCACGGGTCGGCCTCTTGCTTTCTAAATCAACATCATCGGCAATCCGCGGCGAGGTGGAGCTCCCGTAAAAAATTGCGCGATTCGAGTCATACATATCTGGCGGAGATTGTGGCGTTGGATATTACATCCCAGCAGACAGATTTCAAAACGAATGACCGGGCCCGTGGTGTGCCCTCGGGTAAATTAATCACCGCCTTCTGCCGCAGTAAATTATTTGGCGTGGTTAATGTAGGCTTATCTGCAGCGGCTACTATCGCCTGCGTCGGCCGAGTGGAATCTAATGGTAGCCGCGAGTTGACGGCCAAAAAAGAGCTGAAAACCCCAGCGCAGTCATCAATCAAATTTCGATTTGGAAGGTTTTGTTCCCCCCAGCCTCCGCAGCTCGTCTGGAGTTCTTCTGCCTTGGAGTGCTTAATTGTCGGTTAGCTCCGTGACCAAGGGCCGTAGCAAACAAAGTTTAAAGCCATTTGCACTTGTTTTTCACTTATTCACCTGCCCTGGCTGTTACCTGCAGTTTCTTTCGCGAGTTCCGGGCTGCTCACATAAAAGGCACTCGACCGGCGGCCGACACACGACCACCTCGTCGGAAGAAAGTCGGAAGGCGCCTGCAAGAAGAACGAGCGCCTTTTGCGACAGGTGGCTCATAAAGCGGTGTCTCGGAATTTGGCCCGAGAGAGTCATTGCCGCATTACGAACTTGAACAACTGCTTCGCCCAGCGTACCCCGACTCTTCTTGGCTTTTGTCCTCAAAGGGATGGCAAATTGCCTTTGAGCTCGTAATTCGTGGAAATAACGCGTTAATAACATACCCGGGATGTCTAGGGAACCTGCTCCGGGAACAGCAGGAAATATGGCCAGGACTAGACAAATCTTGTGGGACTTCTTAAAGCGAACCGTTTTGCTTTAGAAAGGTTTCTTGATTTGGGTTAAAGAAAACAACAGCTGGTGTCAGCACACAGTGTTTACCTGGTGCTGAGAACATTAGGTATCACCGCAATTGGTTCCCGCAGGTGTGAAGCTCGCCTCATTGTTATTTTTCGTTCCTCTGCTGAAGGAAGTGGAAGTCATTGAGAGGTCTCATTGCTTTGGAAAGTTGTTCTTCGGCAGGTAATTGATGGGAAACACAAGTGCTCCAGTAGAAACTCTAATTATTCGTCATGATATTCAGGGCGATTGTTCCATTATAAAGCCATTTTCGGTGTTGTTATGCTAATTGCACTTGGAGTTGTCAGAGAGTCGCCTAATTTTCACAAAAGAAATACAACTAATTGTCTCGAATGCCTCGAGTCGTGGGAGAAGAAATCTGCTAGATGTTTTTGAACTGAAACGAGAACATAAATTTTAAACAATTTGTTCCCATTTACTTCCCGAATTTCACTGAATCTAAGTCTATACTATCGCTTTATTTACTTTTGTACTATTAGTAAAAAATTTAAATAAGGCCTTCTTATTTGCGTCTTCTGGGAAAAAAATCTTTAAGCGCTGCTTCATTACTTCATATAACTGAAATCCATTGTCATTTGCTCCAATTACAATGCACTGTCTCTCATTCGCTGCTGCTGGCCAAACTATCTAACTTTCGCTTGTCGGTTGAGGCTGTCTCTTGCTTCCAGTCGTAATCTGAGCAACCGTACGCTGGCTGTTAATTGTCGTGGTGGCTCTCTCACCTCCTGGAGATCCACTAATAGTGGGGTTCCTTAGGGCTCAATACACGGCCCGGTGCTGTTCTCTATTTTCATTAATGGCTTGGGTAACTATATTCGGGAGGCTTCTTATCTGCTTTATGCTGATGATCTGCAGACCTACCGTAGCTGTGTGCCCTTGCTGATCTTACTTACTGCCTGCATCGTCTCAACCAGGATATACAAGTATCAATGACGGGGCTCTGGCGAACAGCCTTAACCTCAACTTTGGCAAAACTAAGGCAATTATATTTGGTGCTCGGCGGTTAATCAACAGTATTAACTACAGTTCTCTGCCTTTTCTGGGATTGGATAATGTCCCTATTCCATTTGTCAACACCACCGTGAGGAATCTAGGCGTGATATTTGACTCTAAGCTCAGTTTTGCGCGAGCATGTTCATCATGTCGTAAGGAAGGTCAACTCGGTGTTTCACCAGCTTTACAGCCCTCGTCGATACACTGATCAGCATCTCAAGAGAACTATCGTGAATGCCCTTGTGTTACCTCACATCCACTACTGTCTTCTGGTACTCCAAGGTGCTGAGATGTTGCTCGACCTCAAGCTGCGGCTTATAATTCGTGGAGTTCGTTTCGTCCTAGGCTTGCCGCGTGATGCACCTATTTTGCAGGCTCGCTGTGACCTCGGCTGCCTGACTGTCGAGGAATAATGCTGTTTATTTACGGGACCCATCATCCACCTAGCTCTTCACAGTCACTAGCCATGTTATCTGGCTGAGGTACTGGCAGTTTGCACCGCCACTCGTCTGATCATCCCAAACTACCGTACGGACTCCTTCAAGGAGGCATTCGCCATTGTTGCGCAGCGGCTCTGAAACATCCTGTCTGACTGCCAGGCTCGCCACCTCCATCTCGGTATTCAAGGTTCTACTACGGGGCTGGATCGTTGATCAGCGCAGGTGTTTCTGGTGGCTGACCACCTGCTACCCGCCTCATTCGCTAGGACCGCTTACTTGCCCCACTAGCAATTTGCTCTTAATTAATACATATGAATGTTAATGCTTGGGCTTATCTACCTTGAAACTTCCAATATTTGCACCTGATTGATCGATTACTTGATTTCCTTTATTATACTGTGCTTACTATACTTGTCTCTTACTAATGAATTTTCTTATTTTATAACTGTTCCATATCACTATATACTCTGTATTTATTTGATTAACTACTTAAATAACTCGGTAAAATGAGAGCAAAAAGATAACAAGCTGCGATGAGGTTTATTGCCGGAAGTGCTACTTGCTAGCATGCAAAAAGTTGCGTACCTAAGTTAAAGAACTCAACTAAAATTCGCCAGTGCAAATGCAATATTGCCATGCGTAGAAAGGCGTTGAGGACGATTGGTGAACAATAGTTTTTTGTATTTTATTAAATTTTATTATTAATAAGAATTAAATTCTAGTTCTTCTTCTTTTTCAAGGTTCCGTTCCTTTTTGGAGATTGGTTATCATTCTTCTTATTCCAGATTTGCATTTTACTGCTTTAAACACTTCTACTGATTAGTGCCCGAACCATTCTGTCAAGTTCCTCAGCCACGACAAATTTTTTTTATTACTTAACTACGAATTATACTTCTGCTTAACAAAAATTAATTAACATGGTTCGAGATTCAAATATAAGAACGGGAGAGTGGACGCAAATTAGATACTACCATAACGTCACATTCTACTGAAGATTCACTACAGCGGCCATTTTGTCCATAAAAAAATATTATTAAATACTTTCAATGTCTTTTTAGTAACACCTAATAAGTTCCACTAATTTAAATTTAATATATATATTCTATGTAAAAGATACATGAAAGTAGCTTTATTTGTTGCCTTTTAGGGAAGTATGCCCCCTTAAATCTGCTAATTGCCTCGAGGTGCCCATCCTCCTCAGAACTTCAATGTTGGTAATACGGTCACTCCATGATATCTTTAAAATTCAAGATGGCGAAGTGTCAAATCTTAAACTTCAACCGATATTCTTGAAATCTAGTACTCACAGATTTTCGGGGTTGGGTTCAATATGTCGGGCGATCAAATCTTAGCTGTTTTGCAATTTTCATGAACTCACTCATTTAAATCTGTTGCTTGAAATAACGAATTCAAGATGTCGTACTGACAAATCTTAAACATCATGTTCATGAATATTTATTTTATCAGTAATCCCTTCAAACTTCAAATTGCTCCCAAAAATAACGAACTCAAGATGAGTAACTGTCAAATTTTATCTATCATGTGATTTCCATGAAAATTATTATTTGAGAGGCTTCGGTGTTTTTGTAATTATATTATTACCTATCGATAAAAACTAATCAAGATGGTGCATTGTTCAGATCCAAAAGAATGAGATTTTCGTAGTTGCTACGTGAGGATTTGTCCTACGTGAAGCTTAACTGTTTTCTATATATACCTATTACCTAATTTTGGTTTATCTGGGATTTTATTAAAAATATCTGCTATCAAGATACCGATTTCACGATGGCGAACTGCCAATTGTAAACTTAATGTTATATTCATAAAACATGGTACATGAGAGATTTTGGGGACACTGACTTTAAATCTATCATTAACAAGCAATGAATTTGAGATGACTGACTACTAAAATCCAAACTAAGTACTGTATGATTTTACGTTGCTTCATTGTAGCAAAATATATATTTATTTAAGTCCTGTGGATACAAATTAATTTTTTTCCTTTTTTGACAGCTGTCATACTTCTTCGAAAAGAAATGTATATCTTATAAATGCAAGATTAGACCCCCAAACAAGCATCTGTTAAGAATTCCATCATCCCTCATTTCCCGTTCTTGGTCCACCGGAGAACATGTCTGCCTGTAGCAGTGGGATACATGCTAATTCGTTCAAGCTTAAAAACTCTTGAGAGAAATGTTCACTGTTTTTTTTTATATTTTGTTTATGCGTCGATGGGACGGGCCGTACAGCCAAGTAACACAAGTAATTTCTGCTCTTCGATCCAAACATGTCCCTCATTGTATTGCCACAACGTCTATGGAAACGATCAGATGGGTGAAGGCCTTACACGATACTATAATTGCTTTAATACCTGAATCGGTAGTTACTATTATTAATTTAATGTGAAATGCAATTCCTGGACATTGGGGTCTCTATTCAGATTCAATGCCCACGCTGTACAGCGGTAGCATTTTACAATTATTATGAGTCGCCGTGAAACGTTCGAAGGCGCAAGATCAAAATATTTAACTGAGTTAATTCACGTTCACGATTTACATATAAAATTTATGGTCCTACGGTGGAATTGAATCATTTGGTAAACAAGCCGATAAACTCCAGGGTCTGAACGAGCTTCTGCACGTAAGTCGCCTACATGACGCTTTACACACCTCGTCATTTTCGACTCCACTCAGCCACTCAGGAATGCATTAGAACGACCGTGAGCTGGTTAGTGCGCCAAGATAGTTCCGCGGTAAGTGCAATCATCGGAGGAAGACCGCTCCACCGGTTCTGGTCTGCCACGAGAACATCTAGCCTATGGGTCTGCGGGCTGGGAGCTTTCCAACGCTGAAATAATCATCATAAAACATAATTTATTATCAAGTTGCCGTATTAAGCCACGGCCAATAGCGCGATTAAATCGCAGCTTCGGCTCCTCTTCGTCACCCTAGTAGAAGTGCAGCGCCGGGTTTTCACCTGACGCACACGTGAAGTGGACGGATAGCAATCCGCGCGGAGAGCTGGCCGGCTATGGGAGAAGTTGAGTTCTTTGGGCCGGGAAAATTGATAGTTCTTTGCACACCGTTACCACTGTTTTGAATTTAGATGACTTCGCGTTGTTGGATGTCATGAAACAGAGAAGAAATTGCTTTGAGGTGAGGAGTAGGCTCGCAACATTTGTATCCTGCTGCAGCCAGCCATCGACTCGTGCAACATGTGCGAGCACTTATTTATGGGACGCATGAATATTTATTTGGCGTCCCTGTTCGTTTTGAATGATAAACAGGTGAAGTTATTGCGTATCCAGTCATTAGAACGGATTGCGGACTGTGTGCCGACTGTTGGCAGTGCTCCTGAATAAAAGTCAGATTTCAATTCAAATCATATTCATTTGGAATTGCCGCAGTGCACGTCTTATCAACGCAAGTCAATAAATATAAATCCCAATAAATTGAAATAAATTTCACTCTAATTGCGCGAGGTGCATGCAATCACTTTCTGAATTTATTGCCTCGATGCATCGCGTAAAGCGAAGCTACAGTGTCGCTTTAGCGCTCATAATTGGCAATTTAAAATCAGCCACTGTTTCCCGATGAGCATCGGTTACGCGTTATACCAAATATCGAATTGATTTGTAATTTATAAAAAAATCATTATTCCACCCTTTACACGGCAGCCAGGATTATACCCTAGCGGTACCAACCAAACGCCCACGACAGCATTAAAAACATGCCTGCAGCTTTAAAAATCCAACAACTAGCACGAGGGGCGCAAATTAACCAAATAAACCAGGAAAAGTAGCGCAACTTGTGTGCAATCAAAACAAAAAAATTTGCATATCGCCCAGAATATCAAAATGGCACAGGTACTACATGCACACATCCCCCCACCCGGAAGGGTTCACCACGGATGGCACTGCACCGAACCGAGAGATAACCAAAAACCAAAATTGTTTTTGGGTGGGTGGTCATCAAACGCATAGCTGACAAAACCAACTGACAAAATTGAATTAATTTACATAAAGGACCACGCAAAGGGCTGTGGGTGTTGCTCGAGCGCTAAACGAAGGCTGCGGTCGTGTTAACGACGCAAACGCGAATTTATAATATTTAATTAGCGAAACGCCAAGCAAGCAACTCAAGGGCCGGCCCAGCCTGGTGGTAGGTAGGGGAGGCAGAATTGAGCATGAGTTTTTGTGGTGCTGGATGGTACTTAATGTTTCAATATCGGAAGAGGCGTTTAGAAATATTATATAATATTTTTTAAGGCAGTGCGTATTTGCACCATGCGTTTCACGGTGTAAACTCCGTCCGACACGGACTCGGGTCAACTATCGGCCTATTTGCACCGCACGTCCGTGGCAAATTTCAATCCATTCATATTTTGTAAAAGGCAAATTGGACTTTTACGTACTGTTTTGTACCCGAGTCCGTGTCATACGGACTTTACACGGTACAAATAAGCACTGCCTTTTTTTAAATACAAAATCTCAATTTGCATATTTTTGAAATTCCAATACAGTCCGGTCAATTTAGACAAAAAAAACAAGAGTGAGGGTGCATAAATTCCCAGCAAGCTGAAAGTTAGTAAAATTGTTCAAAACATAATTATAAATAAAATTGTAAAGTTGTATGAAAAAAATTGTACTCAAGGTCAAAGGTCAAAAAAATGAGTTGTGAAGTCGCCTAACTACCTCATAGGTGGCGTGGAAACGTGTGCATATTATGACTACAAATTTTACAACTTTTTGAATCGTTATATCTCAGAAATGGTGGCTCTTACGAAAAAAAGTTTTGATACATATTTTAAAGATAATTTTATGATCTTGGTTTTTTGTCTGGGGTAATTTTATGATAAAACTTACCCGTTTGCTAAAAATCGCGAAAAACTCATTTTTTTACCTTTGACCTTGAGTAAAATTTTTTTCATACAACTTTAAAATTTAATTTATAATTATGTTTTGAACAATTTTACTTACTTTCAGCTTGTTGGGAATTTATGTAACCTTGAATGTCTAGATTGAACCGACTAAATAATTTCATGGAAATTTCTCCCAGTGACAATAATCTCTATATTGAATATCTTATACATATATAACATATACTACAGAAAACAGCATTTAAAAAATTTGGCGTACAAAAAAAATGTGTGTGTCACCTCCGACGCGCGTCCGGAGTTTACTCCTTAAGAACAATTTGAATATATACAAGAGGCAAAGGGGGTAAGGGAACGCATGAGAAGAGAGTGCGATAAAACTTTGTGTAACTTCGACTACAGACTGTCCCCGCCACATGATTTTTTATTCTGCGCGAATTATACTCTTCCCAGTCCGAATATATGATCGGAAGATGTGTAGGGGCCCTATATGCATATACACGCGTTCAGTATAAGATACGCGAAAATGTTGCACAGAGAAAATGTAACTCTTCACTTTTTGTTAACACACGATTTCACTCCCCATTTTTTTCCGTACCGTGGGCTATATACATATGCAAATCGATTCTTAGGGAGTAAACTCCAAAAACTATTGAACCGATCGATCTGAAATCCTACGTTATTCTACAGACTCTTCGGTATAGCTGCTTTCATATTTTTATCTTGAAAATCAAATTTTAAAAAATATTCTTAACCCTAGAACGATAGTCTGCGTAAAATTGACGCATGCGCGGTTGAAATATTCCTCTCTCGTTCTACTATAAATAGTGCGAATCTGTTACTGTGAATTGAGAACATCACACACGCTGCTTAAATATATTAATATTGATATTTATTATTTTATGGTGTGTAAAATAATACTACCGGTAAGGTTTATTGAAATCAATAAATTAAACATTACATTACAGCTAATTAAACTCAGGCGTCAATTTTACGCATGATTATCTTTTACGTACATCAAAATATTATTATCTTTCTAGGGTTAAAAAAATAGTTAAAATATGTATTTTTTTATTAATGATTGAATGAATATAAGATGGGAAAAAGGCATTTTTACTATTTTGTTTTTGGATGATCCTGAGCTGAGATATCACCTTCACTTCACAGTTACACGTAACTTTTTCGAGGCGTCTATCTTAAATTCAGTTTATAAGTATGTTGAAAAGAAATGCCTTTTTATCTTTATATTATATCTTGTAATATGAAATTATTGACAATAAATGTTTGTTTCCTTCATACAAAATTTGATTACCAATAAATCGACTTTTTTTCATATCCACTAACCAGAATTTGTTCTTAATATATTACAAACTTGGGCATTGGAAAATTTACCGTTCACAAAATACGCACTTATGGAGGTGACAAATAAGCACTGCCTAAATAATATGGAAAATCTATTGAACGATGTTGCATTACTTTACCAGCATCATCGAAGTGCGTGCATTGGCCTAGTCGCATGTATTTACTGATGTTTGAACATGAAGCTAGAGGGATGCACGTCATGTGCATATTTGTTCAAAGTTATACGAAGACAAGTTTTAACATTTTGTCTAAATCTCTATTTTATCTACTTAACTTAGCATTTACAAAATCGATTATTTTCATTTTGCAAACCTCTCTGCTAATGTATACCAAAGTACCGTTTTCTGAATACTAGGTAGATTAGAATCCAATTAAAACTGGTTCACTCAATGCAGTTGAAAAAAAACAAACGGTCAAGTTATCCGTGATGACTAAATTCAGCCGTGATATTGCAACCAGCAATACGAGGGCTAAGTAAACATTTCCTGGCTTGTTGTTGATTATCACCACTGCCGTTATGAAAGATTCATTATTGTTCTTCTCTTTCGCAAAACTGAAGATATTAACCGCATTCCCGAATAACAGTCGCGATAAAAAGGTGCTGAAGTTGCACTATCCACTAAGATGCAAAATCTATTGCATATTCGTTTCAGACAGATAATTTCTGTGTGTACCACACAGCCTCTTCCATTACAGCAAGCAAGTCAATGTTCTGCAGATTCTAAGACAGCAATGTATCGCTTTCTTAAGAAGTTATTTAGCAATATTTGTTTGGGGGTTTATCATGATAATTTTTAAAAGTTCGTATGATTTTACTATTGAATTTAACAATTATTTAAAAGTCACACTGTCAATGTTATTATAGATAAATCGATCAAATTAAATATATTTATCAGTTTTTTTAAGGTTATGTTTTTCTACCCTTATAACTCGGCTAACATTAGATTAATATGATTTCTACACATTAATGGCACCCTTTTTCCATGCAAGTTTCTAATGTTATTTGTCAAATTTAAAGTGACAACTATAATAACAAAAAATTGCGGCAAATCGAAGTAATACACTCCTTCACCAAACACCGTGTATGTAGGTGTTATTTGAAAAATAGTCGGGTCCTGGAAATCCGTCTTATTATTTATGATATCGAATGCGGTGCCGAAGCACTGGAGCAGACATGTCCTTAAAAATGTTCTGCACATAATATTTCCTGAATTTCTTTTCAAAAGTCGAAAAATTTACAAAACGTAAAAAGTAAGGTTAAGATAAATGCAGCTTCTTATCATATACATATATATATTATATCTTATCTCAACATCCCCTTTTTCTTCACAAATACTACACCATACTCAATAATCCGCACACCAAACGATGCGCTTATGCTTCCGCTGCTGACATCGCATAATCGCTTTGCGTCAAAATGCCCTATTTGGTTAAAAATGTTATATGTATTATTTCTCAAAAGTTTTTTTTTGTCGGTGCGCCATATCATGGCGGCGAATTTTCCAACTTTAAGGAACCTTAATGAACAAGGGCGCTCGAGTGTTTTCGGGGTCGCTGATTTCGAATCTGCTATCAAAATTTTCAAATTCAACTTGGCGGATCTAATATGGCGACCGAAAATGTCAAACTTCAAGGGATAACCTTAAAAATCCGCATTAAGGGATTTCGGGATCGCTGATTTGGGATCTACATACGATCAAAATTTCCGAATTCTATTTTTCAAAGGTGTTTTTTTGTCGGTACGCCATATCTCCCCTAATACTTCATCAAAATTAACAATTGAGATATCATTTCAAAGAGTACGTTCCCCTCTAATGACGAAAAATAAATAAATAGTTTAAACCTAATGGTTAATGGACTGTTTACAAATTTTTCATATTTTCGTATATCATTTGCACTAAATTATTTAAATATATAATGTTTTATTATTTAATGTTAAGTATTGAAAATATAAACCTTGATTTCTCGGTGCAGGAAAAAAACAGGATAATTGCAGAAGAGTGTTATTAAATGTGTGATCCAAAATGATTTTGATCATAACAGGGATTAGGGTTCAGAAGCGATGAAATATAAAATGTTTCATTTGACCTAAGTTAGGGTAGATTATGTAACGTGGCTGCCTAAAGGCACACTTAGGCCAAGAGAAAATCTCTTTGTAATATCACATTGGGGCGACTCCTGCGTCTAACTGGAGAATTATTTGAGTCTTTGATGAATCGTTCGAGTTCTCTGATGTTCATTGTCCCAGGTCTGACGGATCTTCAAAGAAAAACGCGCATGGTTCCTGCGGACTGCAAGAGTTTAGCATTGACATAGGAAGTGAGTGATGCTTTATTCCTCCTATTAGACCGTGTCCAGTGATCACCGTCAAGAGGCTATACGAATGGTTTCCCTTTTGAACGAAATGAGAGGGTTTGAGTTCATACGGTCTAGAGTCACACAAATGCTCTCGCACTTCCACCTATCATCTGCCACCCTTGTATACGATCGCTTAATCTCCAGTTTATGAGAAGTGAGCGGAACTCCTATATATATGTATAAAGGATGATATCCGCTTCCGGTGGGATGTTTCCCTGCTTTGCAAGCTCATTCGCTCTCCTATTGCCCGAGATGTCGCTATGTCCCGGTATCCATACGAGGTTAGTTTCTACTCTCTCGGCTAACTGATTGTAGAACGGCACTTTGAGATTGGCCTGGATTCGTGTATACCCCCATAAGAGCTTTAATAGCGGCCTGGCTGTCAGTGAAAATAGACACTCCATCCAGTAATCATGTGTCCTCACGTAGTCAGTTCAATGCCTCCTACATGGCCACCACCTACCCCTGCAATACGCTGCAGTGGCCTTTGTTTAACGCGGCTCTCTTCCCATTCCCGCCTAATCGGGATGAGGGAACTAAATTTGTTGTCAAAGTTCGGCCTAGGAAAGATGTACGAGGAGCACGAGAGCCGACTATTTTGGAGTGTCCATATTCCGTGCGTGTCCAGAAGATTGCTGAGTTGAACAAAGCGGATGTACTGGCTGCTGTTTGCTTACGAAAGAGTTCCACTGGAAGGAAGTGGAGGATAGCGTTCAGGACTTTAGTCGAAGTAGTCCTAAGAGCACCAGTAATCAACAGAGAAGCCATTCTTTGAACCTTCTCCAGTGCTCTCACGAAGAGCCAGTGGGCAATCTGAGGTTCTAGACCCCATCTGTTGCCGATAGGACTTCTACAGGTGAAGCCTAACTTCCTGCCTATAGGTATTTGACCTGGTCCAAAAGTTTCAGACTCATTCCTTGAATGAGTCGGAGTCTTGAAGAAATGTATCTTATACTTGGGAAACTGGTGTTCCGTTTTAGGCGACTTTGGCCTACCGCAGCCCAATTGATTGAATCGGGCCTAGGCCTGATGTATCCCACTCAACTTTGTGTCGTTTGATTTGGGACTGTCGTGTACACGTAGTCAATGTTGATCCAACATTAAAAATTGGTGTCTTAACAATCGGGGTGGAGTTATTATTTAATTAACAATTTACACTGTTAGATGGTAATTCTGTTTAACTGTTATCCCAAGCTCTGTTTCAGTTTTAAGTTTCAGCGCACCTCAATTTAGGTCCGAAGTAGATTCGAACCAGACACACTGAGGTGATAGTCCAACGCGCTTACCATATTGGGCTATTGATGCCTATATGTTTTCTGAAGTGTGTAGCCAATGCTGCTTACAGTTCATATAACAGTTAGTTATTGAAAAGCACTTTTTTTCAACAGCCATGCTAGTTAAAATGAAAACCGAAGTTTATTTATTGAAGTCAAGTGAAAGTTTTTCTGTTCATTGTCGAACGGTGACGGTTTTACAGTACTCTCTTCTCTTCACTCTGATATTGATCTTTTTACCAGGGTCCTGCACGCTACTGTAGTATTTTCTGGGCTTTGGTCAGAGTTTTAATGGGAAATTGGGCTGTTGACTCCCAGAGTCGTTATACTGAGAAAATGTCCCTGGGCTTCGTCAGGCTAAAGAGGTTGTCCGATTCTTTGCCTATACAGAAATTATCGCTTTGAGCAAAGCACATCTCATGTTGGTAGTAGGCCACCAACTTAACCAAGATATCACTTGCATGAGATGTATCTGTTTAATGAGACGAAATGTTGTTTATACCTGGAAGACACGTTGTGGGCACGGTCCAGAAGAAGGATTTTCAGTCGGGAGGTTTTGGGAGGAAAGAACTTATTGCGTTCTTTAGGGCAGTAGGAGGTCTTTTGCTTTAATAGGGCTTTGGCACAATAGATCTTAAGATCTCAGTGTCCATAATATGGCAAAATAAAAATGAGCATTTATTTGTTTTTTTATAATAAAAGCAGTCAAATGTAATTTTGATTCATGATTAAGAACAGCTGTTTTCATAAAATAGATAGGTCTGAGATTGTTTCGTTCGGTTCGATCTCTCTCTTTTAAATGGCAACAGGTATATGGTACTACAGACCACGTTGGAATTTAGTGCACTAAAAACTTGTTGGAATTAAACGTTCCTAAATGTCAACCTATCACCTACTCCCGTAAACGTCTTCCCTCCCACCCTAGAGACGATCTTTTGTCTGGCGAGCACATCCCTTCAATTGTCTCTCTTCGTGATCTCGGCGTCATTTATGATGGCGAGCTTAACTTTCGCTCTCACATCGGCAGTACATTAACTAAAGCTAAGTCCGCCCTCGGGTTTGTGAAACGCTGGTCCACCGAATTCAAAAACCCATACGTTCCCAAATCCCTTTACGTCTTTTTTGTCCGACTCATCCCTGAATATGCCAGTCAGTTATGGTCTCCCACACAGACAAAGTACATCGATAGCTCTACGTGATTTACATTGGTCCGACCACCAAAACTTGCCTCCTTGTGAGGGAATTTCGACTGAAACTGATCGACTTAGAACCGCTAAGTAAGCCACGCGACTCTGCCAACATTACCTTTATTCACCAGGTCCTCACCGGTGTCATTGAATGCCCCTCTTTGCTGCAGCTGATATCCCTCCACACCGATCCCCGTCGCCTGAGATCAGTACCTCTCTTTCGAGCTTCCTCTCACCCCGCCAATTATGGCTTTTCCGAACCAATTTCAAGGATGATCCGTAGAGCCAATTCCACACCCTCGTTCGACTTGCACCTAACCAAGTCATTCCTTAAGAAAGTCCTTAATGGTCCCTCTTAAAGTCCCCTTTTTGTCCCTCTTAAATTCCCCTTTTTGTCCCTCTTAGTTAATAAGTCCTAGTTTAGTTCTAGTCTTTAAGTTCTTATGTTTGTATGTATGTTTGTATAGCTTGCATTAAGCTGAATTAAATAAATAAATGTAACTCACCTCGTAGTCAGGAATGTAGAATCCATTTATGATCTAGAATTGAAGCGTAATCGAAACGGTTTTAATTATGTATGCACACGCAACATCATCGTAAGTACAGTAGAAAGAAGAGCGAATCGTAACTAACATAATTGTTCTGAAACATCTTCAGTTGTCCAGGTAAGCCGGCTTTCAGTCACTTACCTCTGCCGGAAGTTGTTACAATTGCATGTTTGTCCATTTGGCTGTGATGCTCTCATAAAACAAAATGTTGATCACGGTTTCCACGTTGCCACAAATGCTAATTTCAATCATTTAACCAGTAAAAGGCTTTACCAACCAACTCTAGATGGCAAGGACTGGGTGCTTGCGTTTGATTCGCGTTGCGGTCATAAATAAATCATCCGCTACAATTATGCCAAATACACGACGTGTTAGAAAACACAGTCGGAATGAATTGGAATTGTTTGCCCCAAGTGGTCGGTAGTCCGCTTATTGAAAAGTCTGGCAATGCCCGCACGAGACCGGCCGCTCCACCCGGCCCTATAACTCTAAATTTCCCATTATGCATGCATCGTAAACCGATCATAAACGTGGAATCCTTCCACGATTTTATTTGCTCGCGGTGCGATTCCGCTGCGAGCCAGTTCTGAGTTTCTGAGATTTTCCATTTGCGACGTGCGGTTTCTTTCGTCCGTCCAAGCCGAACTTCCACTCCCCGAGTAATCTACTTCTAGACCGGGGCAGGGCAGACGTTTCCTGATTTTTTCTCTTGTTTATGCACGTGCTCGCCTCGGAGGCGCGTGATTGCCAACCAATGATTACGTTTATTTGCGGTAATAAACTTTTTTCAAGGTGCACTTGCGACCGGCTCGAAGAGTTATTGCAATGCCAGAGCTCCGGTACAAATAGATGACATGCCACCATCAGCGGCGTCCCGAACTGGACTTCTTGCAGGTCCGAAGAAGGCAAATGCGCCGCTTTAATAATGTCTTTCATCCGAAGAAACCAACTACGGGTGATCTACCCACGGCAGGAATTCTTTTGAGGTACGCGGGCGCAAAGTTCAATTAAGGTCCTTTCATTCTCGGCGGCCGCAGGAATTTCAGGACAGGAACACAAAAGACTCCTTGGAAGTAGCATCATTAACCTTGTAATGGTCTTACTAAAGCTCGTGCAGCTCGCGGGCCGCTAAGTGAATTCCTGCGGCCGGACGGTAGCTAATGCATTTTGGCATCAATCAATCACAGAGTGACGAGTCAGATTTCCTAACGAGGAATTTAATGAATTCTGGGGGGAAATATCTAATTAAGAGACCAGCGGGAAACCTAGCGAGTATATTGAGGCGACATTACGCCGCACATTCGACAATTGTTGAACTAATTGGTGAGGTGTTTCGAAGATAAACAACATTTTATTCGACCGTTCGTCATTTCCTGCCGGCACGGCAGAGTGAAGAAAAGTTCGAATCGAGGGCCAATGTAATGCCATCCACTGAAGAGGTTTATCCGTGAAGAAATCAACGAACTGATTGAAGTCTCCAATCTTCTCTGACTCCTTCGCCATACGTGAAAATATGCGCTTGCAGTGCCAGCAGCCGAATGTTGCCTGTATGCAATCATTAATATTCCTCGTGGTGTCTTATGAAAAGGCATTTCGTCAACATTCAGCCAAGAATATTGTCGCTGGTAAAGAGATTTCTATTTTTTATGAAATATTGTTATTGGCACTGCACTGTCTGAAAGAAACTGTAAGTTTATGTAAATCCTTTAACCTAAATCTAACTGCTTTCATTTCATGAAGCATATAATATTAATATATTAATATTTAAGCGTTGCTACGATACGAGTTGAGGGCTTGTGGCAAAGCAGTAAAATTCCTAATTTGAGCCTGTTTTAAAATTTTACCATTTTAACATGTTATTACGAGGAATGACCAGAAAGTAAGTGTACTAGATTTTTGTAGGTTTCAAACAATTTATTTAGAAAAAAGTTTGGCTTAAGTGTAGTTCATTCGGTTTTGGATATTGCACTAAAACTTTGTGGAAACATTCCTTTAATGGTCGGAACGAGTGAAAGAAAAGTATTGTTTACGGAAAACAATACTTTCCGAAAAATTAACTTGTTTTATATTATATTGCCATGCAAAATTTCCCATAAATTTCTGTTGGGATATTTTTCGGCATGCATTCAAAAATGCTACGTGAGAGTATCATCTCTAGTGACGAAAGCCATTTTTGGATGAATGGATATGTAAACAAGAAAAATTGTCGGATTTGGGGCGATACCAATGAACACGAGATACACCAGCACCCGAGAAAGTCACTGGTTGGTGGAGATTTTGGTCTGGCTGAATCATCGAACTTCTTTCAAAACGAAACTGGCATTGTCATAACTGTCAACGGCGAACGCTACAGATCGATGATAAAACACTTATTGTGGCCTGAACTGATAAGGATATCGAGGACATGTGGTCCCAACAGGTCGGCGATACGTTTCGCACAGCGTATACCTCGATGGACATTCTGCACAAGCGATTTGAAGGCATGGTAATCTCGTGCGGCAGTGACGTGAACAGGCCACTGAGATCGTACGATTTAACGTTCTTAGACTTCTTCCTTTGGGGCTGTCTTAAATCGCAGGTCTATATGAATAAATCGCAAACAATTAATGCCCACAAAGTCAACATAACGAACGCCATGAATAAATTCAGTCAGATTTATGCGACAAAGTCATCAAAAATTGGACCTCCCGAATACGTTCCACCAAGCAAAGACGCGGCGGACGTTATATTCCATACTTACTATCATAAAATATTCTTTCAAATAATATAAAAATGGTCAGAAAAAAGTCAGATTTCCAACTTCAGCAACTTTTTTTTATTTACATTTAAAAGTCGAGCGTCCTAATTGAAAGACCATTCAATTGCATGAAAAGTCCGAAAAGCGGAACATTTCTTTCATTCGCCATATTGGACCCGCCATTTTGAATTTCCAAATATCGAACAAAGAACTCTCAAAGAGAAATATCCGAGATATCGGGTATCAAACTTGGTTGATAATGCATTTCGGTAGTCGAATCGAAATCGACATTCGTAATGAGGTTTTTTCGTAGTGTTGGAAACTAATTAAAGCCGGTAGAAAGCAAAGGACATGGTCTTCAGCAAGTGTTTGAACATGACAGCTTGAATTTCTCACAATTTATAAAGCCATAAACAAGCAAAAGTACTTCGTAGTTCTGGCGATGAAATAAATTTTCAGTGTTTAATATCCGCCGCGACAGCAATGACCGTTGTGATACTGCCATGATTGCGGTGTCATTCAATTAATTTGTATAAAAGAGTTTATACATATTAGCGTAACCTACTTTGGTGGCATCCTATGACTCCGACGGTTCGGTCTTCTGGTAAACTGGGACGCTTAATTATCCGAAATAAAAATTTTCACGGCGCGAAATGATGAAGACGCATTTTATGATCCAATTACGCAGGGAAATTTCTTCTTTCTACCAAAGCGTCATCGAGGAACATTCGCTCCAATTAGTAGTGAAATGCAAGCTGGCCTGGCCGCGACTTTATCGGTGGAGGCCTCCAGCCTAATAACCAGCCTGCCGTCTGACCGAGTGGACGAGTGGATGCTGCGGAGTACAGCTATAATGTCATAAGTTACAATTAACTTACTGTTCAATTTAATAATTACGATTAATTCCATGCCATCCTTCTGCACTCATTTCCGATCGAACTCGTTCCGCGGGCACGCTGCCGCTGATGCATTAATTAATGAAATCTACTCGAGGCTAGCTCGCGAATTACGGGAGCCTTTCGGAATGCCATCAATGGGCTCGGCGGGTTCTAAATGAGGTGTATCTGGGAATTTACCGGGGCACGAAATAAGGCGCAATTATCGGCTTTACCGTAGCGCTTTTAATGAGGCCGCTGAGAGGAGGATCTTCATTAGGCGGCTGCACAATGCGAGCGAAATGTCAACGGGGATATCATCAATCAATTGCTACGAAAAGAGCCTTTCAGGCCATGCACACCTCTTAATTGTTGGCACCGGGGCGACGACTCGATGTCTTTAGCGTTACCATCACTTGTCAGCTTGTAATTGCTAGAACTATACGCGCAGATTATACCGGGAATTTTTTTCATTGGCCCTGGGAAATATTTCTGGTATGCCATCCAGGTGCGTGTTTTCGCGAAGTAATTAACGAAGTCGTCATGAGGGGCTTCTCTCATCTACTCATCCAGCGGGAACTTGCAATTAATAACTTTGATAAGACAGATTTATTATTTGTGATTCCCGTTTTTCCATGAGCAAGGTATTCCCAAGTGAGAGTTTACTGCGAGCACGGAAACCTAGGCAAAAAACTCAGGCATGATGACTGCAACGAAGCCCAAAGGAAACATTACTAAAGAACGAAGCTTAGCTACTTCATCTGAAAACCCGTTCATTTCAACCAAAGGCGCGAATTATCTCGAGGGAATATAACAAAATTTATGCAACACAATAAGATGCATACTGATAAAACTGTTAATTGGTTGTTTTTACGAGTAATTTAGTTCCGATTTTCATTTTGTAGGCGTTCGATATATCCAGTTTATCTGAAAAGAAACAATATCAATTTGTTATGTAATTTAAGTACGAAAACATTTTGTTACTTAATCTCTGTAGCTGACTTACTAACCCATGATCTGTTAAAGTAAATTAGGTACTCGTTAGCCAAATTACCATATATGTATATACATATATGAAGATTGTAATTCTTACCAGTGCACAGTGGGGCCAAATCTCAAAAAGCTGGCCAAAACTAAAAAATTCAAGTAATCGATCTGAAATCTCTCAGTCGGGGGTTTTTGGGGTTGCTGACTACGAATTAGATGTCATATTTATAAAAACTTACCCGCTTCACCCCCTAGCAACCACCCCCTTGCATGAAATAGCCCATACTTAGCAATGAAGTCACATATCACTTCCAAGGTTTTCGGGGTCGCTGATTACGAATTCGATGTCAAATTTACAAAAAAATACTTTGACATGCTATAGGGTGTTCCTGTTGAGAGCGCTGGCATTGCATTGTTTGCATACTCTACAGATGTAGAAGCACGTACGTCGTCAAAGTTATGCATACATTTGTTTCGAAAAAAATCGATTAAGCCCAGATCCGGTGATATTCGGCGCTGATTTTTTTTTATTTTATTTCTTATGCTTCAATTTATCACCTCAAATCGTTTCAGAGTGGAACAATGCGGAACATTTTAGATATTTACTTTGCAACATAGAATCTTACATAGTTTTTGAGTTGTAAAATTTAAAAAACTCTATCTCTCTCTAAAATTAGTGTTTATTACAATAGTAACTAAATTAGTTTTATAATATTCTGCTAACCTTTAACTGACGATTCCATTTGCTTGTATTAAAATCAGTGAAATTTTAAAAATTTTGTGCGTTCTTGAAAACGAGAACCTTTTCTCTCTTCTAAACACACAATCGCTGCTACCCTTGGAAGCTACTTTCACACTGGCATTGTACGGGTGAGCGTCCAGTTGGGGTCCTATTATCTTTTGATTCTATCTCACTAGAAATCACTTTAGCCAATTTGAGATAGAAAAATCCCTACCTGAATACTTAGTTTTTTAGTTTTGGCCAGCTTTTTGAGATTTGGTCCCACTGTACAGTGTGAGAGTCTAGACCGTTCTATTTCTATCAGCCGATGTGCCGATAGCAAAACGCTTGTCGATAAGACAGACTGATGCATTTCGGGAGGTTTGGTACTAATTACCGTTTTGTTAACATCCACTTCGCTTCGAATAAAAAGGTGCAACTGAACGGGTCGCTGTGTTATTTTTTGTCCAAGTTCTGACTACAAACCTAAAATTTTTAGATGCCCATTTCGTAACTTACGAGAAGCGGGAGTCTATGGGGCGAATAAGGCTCCATGTGAGTTAAATCCGGATATCCTTAATCATTTTCTGTCTTCGAACTCAATGAATGCAAATGTCAAATGACTTGAGACACTTTCGAAGTCTCGAGTCTTATGTTGACAACAACTGTTTATTCTTTCGGTGCATTAATGTTGAGCAGCTAATTTTGGCAATGTTTGCTATAAAATCTGAAGCAGTGGGACCAGATTTCTTACACCTCCCGCTTATTAAAGTTTTGTTTCCCTTCGTCAAAATATTTATATTACATATAATGAATGCGTGCCTAATGTCATCCGTTTTTCCGACTGGTGGAAGGTGGCTACAGTCATACCTATCCCAAAAAAGTCTACCGCTGAATTGCCTAATGACTTTATATGCTTGATATCACTCTTGTCGAAGGTATTGGAGAAAATTATTAAGAAACAGATCTTAGATTTTGCTAAGGAAGATAATCTTTTGAGCGAGGGGCAATCCGGTTTTCGGCATTATCGAAGCTGTGAGACTGTTATATTAAAGGTTCCTTCTGACATAAGGACTCTTATGGACAGCAACGAATTCAGTACCCTGGTTATCCTTGCTTTCCCTAAGGTCTTCGACAGTGCCGACCATAACCTTATGTTATAGTTACAAGCTAAGAAAATATATATCATCGATATCAATGTGTACGTGCGGGCGACAGCGCTTTTCAAGTAGATCGCCAATACCTTGCGATGCTCCCCAGGATTCCGGTTTGAGCCCACTTTTGTGTAGTATATTTATAAATGACCTACCAAAGGTAATTAAAGTTGCGTCAATACTGCATTTCGCGTCTTAATGACGATCTGGACCCAATTTATCAATGGTCCAGGGCACACGGACTGCAACTGAACCCTGGGAAATCTCAGTGTATTTCATTTTACTACAAAAATTGATGCTCTTGATATCCCACCTATCTGCCTAAATGAACAGTCGCTGCCTGCTCTGACAAAAGCCACTAGCCTGGTAATTGTGTTGAGCTCTGACATGAAATGTTGTGAGATTGTTGCTATGATGATCCAAATGGTTTATACTGGGCTGCGTAGGCTGTGGCTGTCCGCGAGCTTTTTGAGGACGCATATTAGGATGAGGTTGGTGAAGGCGTTAATTGTACCGAGTTTGACCTCTGAAAGCAATATCTTTCCTAAGATGGATTGCGAATGTGACAGGAAAGTTGAAATGGTTTTTAATTATTTCATTCGCATATTTTTGTTGCGCAGATTTGACCACGTTTCACAATTCAAAACAGCCGATCTTGGGTGTAGTCCTGCTTCTTTTTGGAAGCGTCGGCTACTCAACCAGGTCTACAGTATTATCTCTTCCCCTAGAGGTTTATGCGGCTCGTTCGGTTTGTGCATTCTGAAATCTTATAAGGAAAGCTACAAGTTTCTTCTCTTAGTTTGGTTTTTCTTTTCTTTTTTTTTTACATGTATCTTTTTTTGTAGGGTTAGATATTTTTCAATTCTCAAAAATATATTTTTTGGGTCTTTCAACTAAGTGCTCCCGATTCTCTAGAATATTGTGAATCTTGTGTACCTACCATCTTCCAATAAATGAATTATTATTATTATAATATTATTTCCGAAGAGTTGCTTGCAAAGAATTTCACCAAAAATTTGTAATTTTAAAATTGAAAAGAAGCGAATAAAAGTTGTACTTACCTACTAACCTAACCCTAAATACAAAAGAGGCTCTTTTCCGCATGAACCAACAAACAAAAAGATTTAATTGCAATATTCCTGTCATTAATACCGCAGCCACAAAATGTTAATATTTCGTATGTATGTGTTGGCAAAATGTTGCGAAAGTTATTATAAAGGCCTAAAATCTAGTGCTGAAGTGTGCATAATTTGATTTATGGCTAATTTACAGTTGTAATATGTATTAAAATACCCTATTCTATGAGAAATGAACTTTTACAGTATACTAAATTAGTTTCTTTTATCATTTCAGGCCAATAAAACGCACCTCTCAAATGTCATATATACCACAAATGCCCTTGCAACAACCAAAGGAGACTTCATCAACACCAAGTGCAGGGAGTGGATCAACTACAGGATTATTTTCGCCATCCGGTCCAATCCCTCCTCAGCATCCATTAGCACTTCCAACATCTCCCCTGCCCCTACAACGTCAACTTCACCCACAACTGCCAACGACATCAAGCGCAATGTGTTTGCCGAACGAAAGACTGCCCCCATCTGGCTATCAAGCCGCCAAATTGAACCCCCAAGCTATGCCAATGGGCAAACCTTCCATCACATCACCGCTGCTCCACCATCAGACGACCCATCCCAGCTATTTCGTGGGGCCCCAATTAGACATACAGAGGCACTCGCAGTCCGACGATGACAGTGGATGCGCCCTGGAGGAGTACACTTGGGTGCCGCCTGGACTGCGGCCCGACCAGGTAAGGCAATATTATTAATATTTGGGGCTGTCTGTAAATGCCCCACAGACCTACTCGATATCCGCGACTTCGCGTGAAATCCGCACGCAATGGCCGTAATCCCATCAGATCGCGGTAGTTCCTAAGCCTGCAGCCATTTCAGCGAGACGGGGTCCTATAGAATTTCAAGTCGAGCAGCCCACGGCGGCGAGCGCGCAATGTAAGCACGGCAGCCACGCTCGATTGAGGTCTATTATAGTCCGGGCCGAGGTAGTTAAGTTGTCAGCATCAGTAAAAACATCCCGCGGGGGAAATATATGAAGGAGCACAATCTCCACTTCTGATCGGAACAGGCCCCGGTCGGTATCTTTTATTTGTCGCTATTTGTCCCCGTACAAAAGAGGCTCAGCCCCATCGGGAACTGGTTGGATCAGAGGGATGAGCGGCCAGAGCTGGTGCGCAAAAAGTCGTCTCGCGGATGCATTGTGTATCGGCGCTCTTATCGCGCAGAACTGCAAAAATGCAGTAATGCTTGTAAATTAATCATCGGGACTGCACTACTTCCAGCCGATTACTGGCTGTGGCCAAGAGATTCGCTGCACCCAGCGCTGGCGTAATATATGGTCTGACAACCATAGGCGATACCGGCGACAGCTAGGGCGGTGCAAAAAATTACCAACAGTAATAGAATAGATATTGCACTGGTTAATTGCAGTGCTCACAGCTTAGCGGTCCCGTTCGCAAGGAAAAAATTAATAAACGGTCCAACATAACCTGGACCTATAGAGGAAAAACCTCTCAATTTTAATAATGCCAAACTATTACTTCTAGGGCTATCTCAATGAAATTGGAAACATGTTGTGTTCATCATTTCCCCGTGTTCTTTTATGGGACTTGTTATTTTTATCGCTTCATATGCACATATTCAGCAGCAAAAAATTGCACATAATGAACATGGTTGAAATTGTTTATAAACTAAAATATCTTCCAAATGCAAAGCGCAATTCATTTATTTTTTCACATATTTTTATTTACCTTATGTAGGTACTTACAAATGCAATAGTAGCATAGTCCAGATGATCATTATTTTTGTAGTACTGTCATTAAAAAGGCTAAAATAAATAAAGTGTATATCAAAAAAATGCGCATCCTTCAATTTGTCTATTACTTCCTGCAGGCGATTCTTAATTTATTTATTTATTTACAAATTCATCAGTGGCAATTTTAACTGAATTAAGGGATCGTATCAGTGTGAATTTTTCGAAAAATCGATTTTTTGTTGTTTCATTATCGGATAGTATACACTGTAATAAACATTCTCTCAAATTTTCAAATCGAAATTCAAATTATTACGGTCGCTACAGCGTTTCTTGTAGAAAGGGAACGGAGGGAACAGATGCGAATCCCCAGCATCAGTATTGTCCTTCGGGAGGAGATTCGTGGTGCGAATGGCGCAAAGCTGAGGCCAATGGATTTGAGGAAAAATATTCTCATCCACCAGCGCTCGATGACGAGATGTCCAAGAGGTTTTGAAGCCAATCTACGAAGATTTGACCACCGACGATTTGTTAGAGAGATGTACGGGCATTTCAATCTTTAAACGCGTTTTTCTCAGAATGGTGTTTTTCAAAACGGTTTCAACTCTCAAAGGAAGAGTTTTGAAGATATCTAGTTCCAATTTGGAGAGAACATTTTTAACGTCATTCTTTATGGCGCTATGGAAGCTTTTTTTTTGAAATCTTCCTATTTTTTTTACGAAAAACTGTCGAAAAAAAGGGCCAAATTCGATACTTTTTGTTCAAACCGCCGCCATTTTGTCAAATTAAAAAAAAAACCCTCCATAGCGCGATAGAGACTTCCCTACAGATTAATAATCTTTTTGAAATTTTTGTTTCGGATCAAAATTGCGGCCGCAATCGTGGAAACCGTACAGGACCTTTTTTTTACGTGTCATTTTAACAATTTATTCAACTATTATACACCCAACATAAAAAAAATCATTTTGTATTCGTCATGAATGTATTTATTTATAAAAAAAAAACCGGACCGATTAGTTTATTTCAACATTAAAAAAAAAAATCGCGAAAATCAGTGATTTTTCGGAGGGTCACACTGAGACGATCCCTTAAGGGGACCTATATGGCTTAAATGGGGTTTTGCGGAGTCAAAAGATTTTTTTTTTTTCAAGAAAAAAACCACATAAAATCTAGAAAATGAGGAAATTAGTTTATTACTGAATACTTTAAGATTGTTTATGGCCTATAAAAATCGCAAAAATACCCATGGGCTCTTATGGGTTGAGCGTCTCTTGCAATGGTGGAATTTCACCGTTGCCGTAGCTTTTTTCCAGAACCCCTGATCTGAAACACATAAACAAGACATTTTCTGTTGGATAATACTTGACTGCACAGAATGAATTAATTAGTTTTGCTTTCCTGCAATTAGTTTTGATTTTGTGTAGTTTAGAGTTTAATTTTTGAAATTTGTTATGACTTACTGAACTAATAAATATTTTAAAAAATAATTATAATTTAAATATTCAAATATTTTTTAATTCATTCCATGACCAGATGTATAATAAACCAGCCCACCAAATTTCAAACAATTTGAGCTAACGGTTTTTGAAATTTTCTACGGCAACGGTCAAAACACAGAATTCCGAGCAAAATCGAATTAAAGTTTGACTTTACAGAATAAACACAAAGTTTATCAACGAAAATGCTACTTAGAAACGCACTGATTAAGGTTCGTTTACACAACAAACACAACAGAGAATCACAGGGAACGTAGTTGCTCTGCTGTGAACCAAAAATAGCGTGGATTTAGCGCGTCGCTTAGGCTACCGTTATAACAGAGTATTTTAAGTACTTTTTTTTAACGACAAATCTAAAAGTAAAAAAAGCCATAACTTCGTTATTTTCTTACGGATTTGAGTTTAGTTTGCAGCGTTTTACTAGGAAATAGTTGAACAAAAATAAAAGCCAATAAAAAAAAAATCGAAAATTAAGCCATATAGGTCCCCTTAAGCAAGATTTGAATTAGGACATTGTCTCGAATAATTAAAATCTACACAATAAAAATTATTATTGAAACAACGAGACCTGGATGAGATAAGTTCCTTTTAACCATAAATTGTACGGTGCTGTGGTATGTTCAAAAAATTCTAATTCATAAAGGGGTGAACTGGAATTGAAATACAAAGAAGAATTGATGCTGCCTCGTAAACAATCCAAAGCGAAAACAGTTTTGGAGATTTTCCGTCGGTTTTCCAACGTATCAAGATTAACAAGTCCATCCTTACACCATCTCTTCACAAAACCCAAAGTAGAGTTTGCTTTATTGGGTATCGCGTTAATATGGTCGTCAAATAATGTGCCCAAGTCTTTGGTTTTGTCAAGTCTATTCAATACACATACTGCACAATAGTCAAAGTTAAAGGATAGTCTTTTACGTGAAAAACACAGCGTTGTACATTTGTTAATGTTAAGGGGAAGATAATTCATTGAGCATAATCTATGTAAGTCCGAAATGAAATGAAATTTTAGAATATTTGATCAGTCAGGTAAATAATTAATAAAGATAATAAGTAGGAATGGACCCAGGTGGCTTCCCTGCGGTACACCAGAAGATTTATGTATCTCTCTAGACAGGCAATCGTGAAATTATACTTGCTGAGTGCAACCTGTCAAGTAAGTTTGAACTTTAACAAACAGTCTTGGAAATCCAAGAGCAATCAACTTGTGAATTAAAATCTCGTGATTTAATATGCTTTACTAAAGTCAGTACAAATGCAATCGAATTGATGGCCAGATTCAAGAGAAGAGAGACAAAAATTTGAAAACTGTAGAAGATTTTTCATGGCCGATTTACCTTTAAAGAAACTGCTGAAATGAATCCAAGAATGGTTTGCAATGGAAACATAGAACATTATAAATAGGATCCTCAAAAATTTCCCCAATAGCGCATAGTTTAGCGACAGGTCTATAATATTGAAGGCTTTTTCAGTGCCAGAAATTTCAGTTCCATGAGGAACAAAATTGTCTTCAGGCTTTATTCTTGCGATTCTTTAGATGTTTTAGTGAATCAGCCAAGCGGCCAGAGAGAGCATTTCCTGATCTTGGCAGAGGTGCGCAAAAGATAAGGCATGCAAATAAGTTATTATAGAAAACATTGCGAGCAACATAAATGTCCCGTCCCATGAACACATTATTCCAATTACCGCTCATAAGTAAATAACATCAGAATAATCAGCCTTATTTTCTTAAAGTTAAAACAAAAATTGCCATACATTGAGTCTGGTCATCGTAGAATCGAGGAAAAGCACGGCGTGTAGTGTCATGTCATACCTACATATAATAGCAATTAATTTCTTTCCATTTCTTGTCTTGACCTAATCAAACTACAGAGGAATTTTGTAAATTGGCACGCTAAGATAAAACCAACTCCGCGTAGGTATTGCACTAGTTAATTGCGGTGAATTCAGTTGTCCCGACCCGATGAGAAAAAAATTGGAAGAATTTGCATAATTAAATAAGCAAACCATTTCCGCGGGAACCCTGCTGACAGATGAGTCCCCAGCCATTGTCTTGCTACCGCGCTACTCCACGCAAGACGACCGCTTCGAACTCTACTGCCGCCCCCCATCGTGGGACAATTGCGCTGTGTGTTGTGACTGAGGTGTGCTTCTTTTCAAGCCGATACCCACCGCTCGGGCTGCATTCCAGCGGACAGTACGTGATTAAGGAGACGAGGCGCCTCCAAGAAATTACATTCAATTACACACTCTCCTGGATGGAGTTATCATTTCAAATGGGAGCTGGCTGCGGTCGACACTGACTAATTCGAGCAGCAGCGCGCCTTCTTAAGAAGTTGGCCAATGCAATCCGCTTGGACGTCTCGGGTCGACTCTGCGGGTTAGTGACTTCCCAATTGATCAAACTATGCTCCCGCTTGTTACCAGAAGCCTAGGTAATTTGCCGAGCTACCGCTGAAAAGCATCTTCGAGCACCGCCCGGTCAGGGAAGGTGTGTAGTGTACGATTAAGTTATTAAAGTCGTTAGGCTTAATCACTCCGCTGTGTGATTACCTCCCGAGTGGATCAGGTGCTCCCTCCTTGTCTGGGCTATTTTTCAGTATGTTTCAACACAATTTCTTTTCGCACATTTGCGGCATTAAATCTTCGGAATGCACCCCTGTACCTCCCCGGACTGGCTCTGCACTTTTCCGAACCTTCCAAAACTCGCCTTCGACTCCCCGTGGCAAAGCAACTGTGAAATTGAATTAGAAATGCATGACGAAACGGAATCATTTCATGTTGCCGCGCACTCAAATTTCGTAGATAATTTTCACATGCTTGTTCCCACTAATATCCCGCCGCACACAATGCACATTCAATCAGCGCGCCATTCCCAAATGTAATTAATTCCTTTCACAGCCCCGCGCAGATGACTATGACAAATTGCTTCTTGTGACGACGATTCCCTACATTTTTCTTCGACTTTTACATTTGTTAAAATTTTTCTCAAACTCCAACCACGGGTGGAACTGGGGAATAAACGTACATTTTCTCATCTTGTTTCAGTACAGAAAATCTCGGATTTATCAGTTGAAAGTGAATGAGGGAATAGACAGTTCGGAAAAATGCGGACATTTTACATTAATTTTAATATTACTAGGACCGGTGCTAGGTACTAACAGATAGACCATGACGATGATCTGTAAAGTCAAGCGTCAACCCTTAAAATTATATATTGTAGAATAATCAGTATTTCGTGTTTTTCAAATGCAAAAATCAGAGATATTTTGTATTAAATTGGACCAATCTTATCCTCGTCAAAGGACTTTCAATTTCTGGCGTAATTTTAAGCAGTATAACTAATAAAATTAAAATTACACATTAATAGTTATTTTCGATTAATTATTTATTGTTTATAGTTGAACCATTATTTCACAGTTTATTTATTTTTTGGTTATGAAAAAAGAGTTTTGCACCATTTTTTATAATACTTCTTATTAAAAAGAGTTATTATTTAATTTTAAATTTTTTTTTTTGGGTTACTTGCACATTTTGAATCTACGTACTTTTTTGGTTGATTTGCAAGAATTACCCTTGGTTTTCGATAATGATAGCTAATTGTTCTATTTCTATACAAATGTCGCTTTAAAAAAGTTTCCGTAGGTACACAAAATATTCTGATAAAAGCAAGTAGCAATACGCATCACTGTAAAATCGCAGTAGTTCAATTTATTATTCACTAGATATTTTATTGCTATCATTATGATAATTTTCGTATCATAGTAAAAGCATAATCGTCAAAACGTTTAAACGTTTTTGTAAGAAACGTTTCTAAAGCCTAAATGACGTCATTTTGTATTTTTCGTGACATGACACGTGACATACATCTTTTTATTGCAACATGTTGTAGAGGTGATCACGTTATATGTTATGTTAAACGTGTTATGGAACGTGTCATACAATTAAAAGTGGATTGGGATGTTTATAAAATCCATCTTTGCAAAAAACTCAAATCTAATTCAACTCATCGCTGAAACATTGAGTCGTCTCGAATTATGAGCCGCGTCTTAAAATTTATTTTTCCCCCATTTCTAGGCTTTCTTTTACCTAATTCTTAAATGCTTATTTAATAACCAAAAGAAAATAATTTGATCGGTGATAATGGTTAACCAATACCCAATAAAAATAAATCGGAAAATAACTCTTATTAAATATTAAAATTAAAAAGTTAATAAGAACTGTTATCCTATAAAATTAAACAAAGAAGTAGGTACACGGACTACGCGGAGTCTGCAATTGATTCTGATTCGGCTTAATGGTTTGCGCCTGGGTTAAAAGTGGTCTCGTTCTTCAAAGCTTAGTTAGAAGTCCAGTTCTTATACAGTGGTAAATATTCGTTTAAACGCACCTCAAAATTTTGCGAAAAAGAGATCCTCTATTTCATTCAGGCTGGCAATACCAATATGTAGCGTATAAATAAGTTCGTTTAGATTAATACTTTCGGAACTAAGCATAACAGCTAATTCTTCAGAAGTATATTCTAGCTATTAAATTTTTTACGTTGCTCCTTCAGTCCCAAGTGAAATATTCGTTTAAGCGCACCGTGTTAAAAATTAAAATAAAGTTGGAATTCTTCATTTGTTTTAAGAGGGATCTATTTTTGAAGTAACAGTAAGTCTGTAATTTATTTATAGTGGTATTTGAAATTGTTTTAATAATTTTTATAGCAATAGGAAAGAAAAAATCTCTAAGTGAAGTTGAAATTAATTCAATCGGAATTTATAAAAAAATGGGATTTTCTAATCGGCAAATTGGAAAGGAGATTGGCAGATCCGAAACAGTAATTAGGAATTTCTTTAAAAAAGGCGAAAATTACGGCAGCAAAAAGGCAACAAAAGGAAACACTAAACTCACAGTGCGCGAAAGGAGGCAAATATTTGAAGAAACAACAAAGAATCGTTTGACATGGAGCAAATAAAAGAAAAATTAGACCTCTCCGTAACAAACACACATTTTACGCAATACGCCAAATGTTAAATGGAAGAAACCTCAAGGTAAACCTAGGTTGATGGAGGTCCATAAACGGAATTGGTTGAACTTCGCGGAAAATTATATTCACTGAAGGTAGAGTGGGAGAATGTCATCTTTTTAGATGAAAACAAATTTAATTTAGATGGGCCCGATTGCTACAGTTGCTTTTGGAACAATTTAAATGAAAAAGTAGTAAGTAAATCTAAAAGAAACTTTGGAGGTGGGTCATTGATGGTTTGGGGGGCTTTTTGCAATAGACTTCCTATTTGTTTCATAAGCACTCGAATGGACTCTAAAAAATATACAGAATTGTTGGAAGATGTGCTTCTTCAATTCTTGGATGATTACAATGAAGAAGAATTTACGTTTCAACAAGATAACGCATCCATCCACGTTTCTAATTTATCGAAACAGTGGTTTGAAGAAATAGTATTTTGTGCAACTAGGGTGGAAACTAGCCGATTGCCCACGATGGCGGGGTTCCTAGGCATCAAGGCCTATCCTAGACCTATCTTACTTGATAGGCACAGATGCAAGGCCCTTAAGGCCCTTTGTTGACTTTTGCTACGTGGCTAATCCGTCACTGTCCCTGTCCCTAAGGGCCTCCTCTTAATAAGAATTGTTTTATTTTCATCGTATGCCGCAAAATGTTTACCTTTCTACGTACCTATAGATAAATTCAAACGGGAAGGGTCAAAACTCCGAATACGTATGAATGAGTCTTCTCAGAAATAAACCAGCTGCAAGTTCCCAAGCTCCTACGAATTGTTACGCTTCCAAAAAAAACTTCCCAAATACGATTTAGCAATGTGCAGAACTTCACGCTCTGGCCCCATATCGGATTACATAAAACGCAGAGCGCGCGGCTTCAATTTCCGAAGTCACTATATCAACGGTTAATCCCTGCCAGAATTCGGAATTTATTCACACGTATATCATCCTTAACTGGCCACTCTTCCGGCGGAGTTGTTCCGCGTCCGGGCCTGGAAAAAGACGAGATTACTCCCCCGCAGTTAATTGAATAAACCGATTACTCTTACTTTTGTTACTCATGTGCGCGGCCCAGCACCAATAGTGTCCTGCCGGCCGCCCTCCGGGCAAACTGCAAATCCTGTTTTTCGGCCAGGACTAGGACGCTGTTTTTCCCGGACCACATGAAACGTCGTGCAACCCTGGTGTGAGGTCATAAATCCATAATAAACGCTATTCACTCCACGAGCTGTTTGCGGGGGAATGCTCGGCAGCAACGCCCGCACGGGGCAAAGTAAATAAATTATTGCTTTGTGTGGATGTTTGCCCGATTGTAGAATACAATCGGATTATTTATTGGCCCGGGATGGCTTTGCACGCCTCGGGATAATAATGGCATGCCATTAATGACGCCAATACATTGCTCTGCGTTGCGGTGTGGTGCATGAAAATGACAGAGTGATGTCCTTAGTCATCTAGACGGCGAGTGGACTAGATCTGGGGCAAATTGTTGACCACCCTTTGTTTGCTGTATTTGGTCTGGTTTACTCTGCTCAGTACTACAATGAATTTCACCAGAGCCGCGCCAGATTTAATAAGGACCACAACTCGCAATGTAACCTTCTAGACCCCACTCTTGGGCATAGCTCATTGTCAGTTAAACTACAAACCCCACGATTTCCATTCGCCGAGGAAACCTGTCCGCGAGAAATTCCACAGCTCGCCACCTTATCACCCTGACCAGATCTAATGATAATTCTAAGTCTGTCTACTTTCCCATTGCAGGTCCGGCTGTATTTCTCTCAAATTCCTGACGACAAAGTGCCATACGTAAACAGCCCGGGCGAGCGATATCGTGTACGGCAACTTCTCCAGCAACTTCCGCCGCATGATAATGAGGTAAGCGGAGCCCTCGGCCTCGTCGGTCGATTATCAGATTTCCCATTGACTACTCACAGCTGCATCTTGGTATCGTTTCAGGTTCGTTACTGTCACTCACTCACCGACGAGGAACGAAAGGAGCTCAGGCTTTTTTCAGCCCAAAGGAAGCGAGAAGCCCTAGGACGGGGCACTGTCAGACAGCTCATGAATGTTCGGCCTTGCGAGGGGGTATGCACATTTCTCACTACCGTAAAGTTCTTTAAGTCATATGACATTTTGTACAGATATAGATAAACTTAAAAATAACGGTCCAAAATCGAAGATATCAACATGGAAAGATAATCACGATTTCCCGTCCATCTCTCGGGTTTTGCTATTCGATTAGAAGAACAAAATTATAACTCTACTAGCTGTTACTAGAGTTACCCGGCTTCGCACGGCGCGCCGCGTGATTGTACTGAGTTTGGCATTACAACGATCCTATTTACACACTTCACTTCTTGCAATCCATTTGTACAGAAGTTTTGTGATCTTTGTACGTTACTTATTCACCGGAAAACATTGTTTTATTCTGATCAATTTTCCTCAATCAATTCACAGCAATTCAACAGAATATTCAATATCAGCTATTAAAGTTTATATACATACTTACATCTGCATGTTATTTTTCACTGAAATTAAAAAGCTTCGTTCGCCCTTCTAGGTCTGTCATGCCATATTCAGAAATCAGAATTTCGTGATGCGAAAACTTAGAACTCTTGAAATTAAAAAAGCTCGATTGCCAATTTGAATCCGCCATTCTAAATTAGCAATTTCTGCTATAAAAATTCAAGATGTGCACTCTAAGAAACCATAAGTATTAGTTTTCGTGGTAAACCTTTGAAATTTAAAATGTTGGGTTACTATTTTGCGTCCGCCATCTTGAATTTTGAAATTTTTGCAGATTTGCAATCAGTGCCCCCAAATATTCATATTTATTTTCATTCAGATTCTTCAAAATTAAATTACCAGGACCCCCTAGCCTTGAATTTCATGGCAAACCCTTGAAGTTTAAAAACTTTGGTAGACATTATGGGTCTTAAATTTTAGTAAGTTTGAAATCCATACCCCCTTAGTTATCTTTATATTCATTTTCAACATTACTTATAGGGAAGGAGTTTCGGTTGCCATTTGGTATCTGTCATATTGAATTTGGAAATTTTAATGGCAGATTTGAAACCACCAACCCTGAGAACCTCCTACTGCTGATTTCCAGGGCAATACCTTGAAGTTTAACTTTTTCGGTAGCCATATTGGACCCGCCATTTTGAATTTGGAAATTTTGATGGCAAATTCGAAATCAGCGAACCCGAAAACCCCTAGTGAGGATTTTCATGGTCATTCCTTCAAGTTTAACTTTTTCGGTTGCCATGTATAAAAATCTTAAAATAATTTTTTTCCGATTCATTTTGATCGCACTACGCTTGTTGATATTTTCTGTGTCCGGCAAGCCAAACTCAAAACGTGCACGTTTATGCGGCCACCGTCTGTGTGTAAAAAGGGAAAAGTCGTGCAATAATAAGAGATTGCGCGGCGCGGTTGCACTTATTATTTTTTTTAGTTGTCGCCCTTTCCAAAATACAGCCTGCCCACTAACGATGAAAGTACACCAACGTTTTATTTACACGGTAAATACGTTCTAACGAAAACCGTGTAAAAAATACATGCTGCAAATAGAAAAATTGAGGATGTGTTCCACGACTTAATAAACCGTTTGAAATGAAATATTGTATGTATATGGTTCTAAAAAATCGTGCGGAATAAGAAATAATGAATACCCATCTATAAACTTATGAGAGTTGCTTTTTGTGTTGTTACTCTTCTCCTGCAAAAACTATTTCATTCATTCTATAACGGTTCTAATTTACAAGTATGGAAATGCCCGGATAAGGCCGGGACGGGTCCACTTATAATAATTATTACTACTCATCCTATTTGAAATCAGTGATAGGAAAAACACTTACGTACCAAATATGACGTATTAGGAGTCCTACATATATGTTGAAGCTGCAATCTTAATTTTATGACATTGGGCATGAATTTTTAAATCAGTGATCCCAAAAACCTCTATGTGCCAACTTTTATAGAAATCTATAATGGAACATATTGGTTACGCGATGTAATTCATCATTAAAGAAAAAGTAAATAGCCCCTCTTATTCCCGACATTATGAAGAATTATTTTCGGACGTGTCATCAAAATCAGTGTAGTGTGCTTTGAGTTAAGAAACAATCAAACTGACCTTTTAAGCCCTCAACTACTCTGATCTTGTATGCATATAGCACTCAAAGTAAAAGAGAGGTGACCTTTAATTTTAATCGTAGAAAACTCAACATTTTGCACGTGCACTCAGATGGTAGACTGGTGCGCTTGTTAGTCTGCTAGCATCGTTTTTCGTGTTCAACATTTCACTCCCCAATTTGTTCAAATGTCACAGTTGTCGGTACATTGTTATAGGCTTAGAGCGCTCATACTGAAGTTTTACTTCAAAAACGCATTACTTTGCATCGCACATTTTTTAAGTCAGTCGAAATGGCCCACGTGGAGTTACTATACTATAATACATATATTGACACCAGTTTACCATAAAAGTGAACGCGTGGGAACGCTGCACAAAAGTAGTCACATGTACATAGGTTTTTCGAATCACTGATTCCAAATACGAAATAAAAAAAATTTTGATATGAACGCGCCATTCCAGAGAGTAATTTTGTATCATCTTCTGAAAATCCAAGGATTTCTATGAATAGACGTGAAATTTTCAGAGTTGGTGATTTCCAATTTAGCGAACCCAAGATATTCTATTTAGGATTTCTATGAATGGTACGTAGGGGTTTTCAGGGTTGTAAATTTTCAATCTGCCTTCAAAATTTAAAAAATCCGGTGGAGGATCCTATGTGGCGATTAGATTAATAAATTGAAATTGTGGTGGGTTTGCTTTAATACTCTCGAGTGGAAGAGCCCGGGCGAAGCGAAGTATTTTTAAATTCTACAAAATATAATTCACAGAAACGCTTCACTTCTGCTGTTCGAGATGGTATTGCTTGTCTTTATTTATCCTATGCTAAAACTTGAGAAAAACGTATAATTTTTCCTGTGTCCCACAAATGAAATACTTCGAAGACACAAACATATATACAGGGGAAACACAGAACCTCCTCTTTTACGTCGGTTAAAAATACTTACTGATGTGTATGGACTTAGGAGACCTTCTCCCAACTGAATTAAAAAAAAAAGCAAAAGTTTGGGATTTTTTTACAAGAAAACAAAACAACATATGAGCTTGAATCTTTTTTTATTTGGAAGTCTTTAACAAAAACTAGAAATTTTTTTTTTATTTTTTCATTTTTCGATCACCCGTCGCCACCAGAGGGCGCCAAAAAAAATCGGCCTTTTTCCGTAATTCCGTGATTGCGGCTCGCCAAATCATCTGAAACAGAAAAATCAAAAAACCACTTAAATTAGACACAAAAATCTATAGATCTAAATAGGATTTAACCAATCGGTCGATTTAAAAAAAAATGGCAGCCATTTGAAGTTAAAAATCTAGAATTTTTCGAAATTTTTTTTACAAAAAGTGCTGTAAAAAAAAAACTACTTGGTTATTGTCCTAGTTAGATTTATGTACAATTAAATTCTGAACAAAATGAACCACGGTTTATGGAAATCGGTGGAGCGGTTCTAGAGATATCGTGGAATTACGATTGAAAAAATTAAGTCGAGAAAAATATTCGATTTTAGATCGACTTCACCGGCTGAAAGTGCCGTGTGTTTCAGTTTCCACTGAATTTTCTTTTTGGAATTTTTGATGTAAAATTCTTTTGAGTTCCCGGCATTTTCTTCAAATTTCTAGAGAAAAACTATCGATACATTCAAGTGGCCACGTAAATATAACTGAATTGAATTTCTTCCGGCGCGGCGTCCCAAACAGCGTGCTCGGGCGACAGCTGCGTCACCGTTTTTTCTCTCAAAATATATAGCACTATAACTCGAAAACCATATATTTTTTTTCGTAAAATTTTAGGACATATCAAGGAACATTTTTCCCTAAAAAAAAATCGATTTTTTTTTTGACCCCAGTTAGGAGAAGGTCACCTTGTAATTAACTCTATTTGACTAGGAAAATATTAAATGCGGCTGGAGAGATTATTTGTTCCCTTCGTAGACCGTGTTATTTCAAAATCGTGTAAAAAGAGAGTTGGGTGTATAATAATTTACGTCTAACTAAAACTACCTGGTTAAGAGTGGATTAAATTACGTACATATTTATATAGCTGTAAAAACAGTAATGTCGGATTTGTCAAATAAAATTATATATCATAACGATTCCCCTTCGAGCAATACAAATTATGTAATGCTATGCTTAGGCATTAGCTGGCATCAACACATAACCGTCAGATCCGTCACAATCATCCTGCCTAGCATAGCTGCCGTCATCAATTAGGCTTAAACGATTTGCAAACTACTTAAGGCTATAATCAAAGGCATATTACTTTTGAATTCAGTTTTAAGATCTTACCGCAATGACTACTCGCTATCTTAAAGTCTGATTCTATTCTCGATTCGCAATCTACTCTAACATATTTTATTTGACAGAACTAATCTAAAATATGAGTTTTTGAATTAACAGGATTTATCTTAAGTTCAGATGCATGAAGAGCATATTCTTGCTCACTAGAAGTCGTTAAGCTAGTGATAGTCGTTAAATTACTTAAATGTATCTCAACGAGCCGCTCCAAATAAAACATTAATTGCAATTAATTTTCTCGACAGTGTGATGACACGATATCCGCTGGGGATATCGCCGTGTTCGCATCTCGTTTTGGACCAAATGCAACGTGGCATCCGGCCTGCTTTGTATGCTGCGTCTGTCGAGAACTTCTAGTCGATTTAATTTACTTTCACAGAGACGGCCGGCTCTACTGCGGAAGACATCACGCTGAAACGCTGAAGCCGCGATGTTCCGCCTGCGACGAGGTGAGGCCTTCTTTTGTCGCAAAATAGAAGAAATTTTCGACTAACTAGTTCTTCTGCTTCTCCTTAGATAATTCTTGCCGACGAGTGCACCGAGGCGGAGGGCCGGGCCTGGCACATGAACCACTTCGCTTGTTTCGAGTGTGATAAACAATTGGGTGGACAGAGGTACATCATGCGGGACGGGAAGCCCTACTGCCTGGTCTGCTTCGACTCCATGTTCGCGGAGTACTGCGACTGCTGCGGAGAGGCTATTGGGGTGGATCAGGGCCAGATGAGTCACGATGGACAACACTGGCATGCGACGGACGAGTGCTTCTCGTGCAACACCTGTCGCTGCTCCCTCTTGGGAAGGCCGTTTCTTCCGCGGCGGGGTGCCATATACTGTTCTATAGCATGCAGCAAAGGTGAGCCCCCAACACCTTCCGATAGTTCCGGGCCGGGAATGAGGCCTCCAATGCAGAGGGTCCGACCACAGGCTCGCTCATCCAGCGAAATTGACTACAACAATGAATCCACCACGCCACCCCTGTCGCCCCAGGCAAAGTCGAGTCCAGTGGCGCACTTCTTCCACCCGCAGGTGACTCGGAGTCCCAATTTCAGTAAGGGAATCACTCGACTGGACAACCCCGACATAGTGGATGACATACAGGTTGACTACACCGACCTGTCGGCCGTTCCTTCGAACTCGTCGCAGACGCAGAGCCCCCTCACCTCGCCGGGCGAATATCAACAGATCCTGGCGCAGCACAGGGCCGCGGAGCCCTTCGACTTCACCGAAATGAACATGAACCTCGACATCTGGAACGCGAAGAGCCACGGCAACAATAGTACAAATAATAGTTATAATCCCATTTATCACATCCGCAGCAAGCTGGACCCCTCGATGACGTCCAGCATGCCGGAGTTGTCGCAGGAACAGGGTCACCCCACCGAACTAACAGAAGTCCCCTCACCTGCCGACCTGCCAGAACTCCCAACACCGAACCTGTCGGTCGCATCCAACGTACCTGAACTGCCTGAAATGATGCAGGAGGAAGCGGTGCCCCACCAGGAGAAAAAGAAAGGAGTTCGCTTCGAAGGTATTCCGGACACCTTGCCGCGATCCAGAAGCTACTCAGGTGGTGGCGGCGGCAACTCATCAAGACGCCGGCGAAGACGAAAGTCGTGCAAAGGTTCCGGTCAAGGTACCAGCGCGCGAGAGCCTGTGCCGTCCACGTCAGCGCAATTACCGGGGCCCCTCGAAGACGAGTCCGACGCCTCGAGCGTCTGCTCTACGTGCTCATCAAGTTCATCTAGCTCCGAGGACTATCTCTACCAGCTGCCCCAGCGGAGGCACTACGGCGGGGTCCGCGTCAGCTACGTCCCGAACGATGCCATCGCCTACGACAAGAAGCGGAAGCAGATCGACTCGGACAAAGATAAGGACAAAAACTGTATTATATCGTGACGCTATTTAACTTATTACGCGGTGCGCGTTAGCATAGACCTACCTGTAACCTGTATATAGCTAGAGTACGCCTAGATTTTGTATATTTTTGTAAGACGCCGAAATAAATATTTCGATTATTTAAGAGGCCTTTCAGTCCCTGACCCCCCGCCCCCGGGTCCACGGCCCATGGAGCACCGGAGGCGTATAAATTACAGGCCGCCGCCAGCAGGTCTCAAGCGCAGACGGCCCCGAGGAATTAATGAATGCGAACTTCCGCGGTGACAAGCTTGTGATTTATAGCATTCCACTGAAAGGCTTTTGGGCAGGATTTTGGCACCTTCCACTTCATTTTTCAACTAGTGCTCTTTTGTGCGCCTGCCGAACGATAGGTGGGGAAGGCTTCCTACGACCCTTACTTCATTACTTTGAAAGTCAACTTGGGGGGATGGGAGTGAGAACTTAAACAAAGCTGCGGTGTGTTGGATGGAATATTTTAAGGCACCTTTTTTCCCCTTTCCTATTTCGTTAAGGAAGATGTTTGTTCTTTTATCAGTAAGTGATAATTAGAAGTCTAACTAGAAATTAAATTAACCCCGAAGTATGAGCAAGTATAAATTATGAAAAGGGACCTTTGCACAAAATTGGAAATATGAATTAGCGCAACCTCCCTAAGACAACGCAACGAACAAAATAGGGATGTTGTTGTTTTTAAATTGCCTTCAACAACAGCGTCACCAAGGTGACTTTTGGTATTAGCTGCCAGCTATATGACCATGTGTCTTTACATAACGTTTGGGCCCTCTGCGGTTGAGGTAGAAATTATGGGCAGACACACCGCCAATAGTTCTTTCCGTTATCCCACTCTTTAGTGAAATACTTATGGATGCCACCGTCTTTGTGTAAAGTACATTACGTACTCTTGAATGATACAAAAAGTAGGATACTCTACATAGAAAAGTTATGGGCCAATTTACTGGTAGTGAGCTGGGTTCTCACATCTATATATAATATGTATATATAAAAGGAAGTCGCCTTAGGTGGTACAATATTTATAACTCAAGAACGGCTGAACCGATTTGGCTGAAATTTGGTGGGGAGGTAGCTCAGAACCAGGAGGCGGACATAGGACTTTTTATCCCGTTCGACCGCGTTATCGTCGCGTCCAGGAAGAAGAAGAGACAATTTATTGTAAAATGCGTGTGCCATGTTATGGGTATCGTTGGAAAGGTAAGGTAGTGTAGAATGTGTTGGTGAAAGAATGGTTGGTGGAAAGTGTTAAATGTGGGAATTATTTGTGAAAACGTATTTTTGTTGTGGGGGAGGGGTGGGGGTGACACCCCCCAGAAGTGTATCTCAGGGGTAGGAAGAAGAGGCACTATAGGAAATTGGGCCGGGTTGTTGAAAGTTGGTGAAAATAGTGAAAACTTGGTTTTTTCGGTGGGTGCCGACAAAATTGAAACGGCTGTGGAAGAAAAGTGAATGCATGGATTGGAATAGTTTTTTCACCAATCGATAGCTAAGGAAGCAGAATAATCTATATATATACAAATGAATCCCTATTTCCCTTGGTCACGCCATCACGCGGCTGGACCGATTTCGTTAATTCTTTTTTTTTGTGTTTGTTATTGTCAGGAGAAGGTTTTATTTAATTAATATATATATGTTTTTGGTTTGGGTTTTTGGGGCACTGTTTTTGAATCTGCCATCAAAATTTTGTAAATCAAGATGCTGGATCAATATGGCGACCGAAAAGTTAAGCTTCAAGGGATTTTCCTGAAAATCCGCGCTTGGGGATTTTCGGGATCACTGATTTCGAATCTGTTATTCAAATTTCCAAGTATGAGACCACTCCCCACCCCGCTGGGAGATATAGGAGAGGGGGTGCAATAAGGAGGTGGTGTAAAATGAGGAAAACTAAATTTTATAATACTTTACAGTTTACAGTTAAAAAAGTATTAGGAATAGGTGAAAGTGATGTATGGGGTGTATGTGTATGTATGTACGAATTTATGGTTGATTTAATGAGACCACCCCCACCTCGCTGGGTAACATAGGAGAGGCGGTTGTGCAGTAGTGAGGCGTAGTAAAATTAAGGAATACAAATTTAATAGTATCCCGGGAAACGCCGGGTCCAGGCAAGCTAGTTATATACATAATTCAATTGGATACAACCGTAAAACTTATTTCTTATCATATCTACTTTTTCTGCTATATAAAGCAACGTCTAGCTAAAAGAATAAACTAGCCATAACCTAATTATTATATAAAGGATCAACTCAAAATGTCATATTTCCGAAAATTGATTCATCAGCTCCCGAGGCATCAACCACCATACAACAAGAAGATCATCGAGGAGAATCGGACCACTCTACAAACTCACAAAACAATTCCAATTTTTTTTGATTTTTTGTGAGGTCTATGGTAAGTACAGAACTGAGTTTTCGAGATTCTACCCCCTCCCATTTGTTCGCCATCTTGAAGATAAGGGTGCGAGCGGTTTTTCAGTTATATCTCGCTAACCGTCACTCATAAGAAAATTTCCAACAGAGAATGTTGGCAGAGAATTAAATTTTCTACATTTCTTATTAAATAAACTTTTCACGTAAAATTCATAATAAATAACTTAGAAGCCGGAAAAGGCGAAAATATTTAATGAAGAAATCTGTGAGACGCTATAACTTTTTTATTTTAAAATTTCCAGAAAAAAATGCTTTAGGCTTTTTCCAAGAGCATATCCTTATAATTCATTTACCTTTTTTTACAATTATCATTATTTTTAAGGTTTTTATAGCATCACAAAGGATGGACAGTCAAGAGAACATAAGTCGTGTTTATACATGTGACAATCATGTCAATATTTTATAATTGCTGAATTTTTGAAAATACTAAAATACCTTTTTCTTTATATGTATTGGAGATTATTTATGCAAAGTTTCAAGTATATCCGTAGAAAGAAAAAATTTTCCCCTTACAAACTTTTCATATCTCATCAAATTTTGAGAAATGCTGAATATACTGGAATGTTCCATAATTTTGTTGTAAACTTAAGTTTCAAGAAAATCCGATAAAAAAAAATATGTTGTTCATTGCTGGCACCGACATGATTGTCACATGTATAAACATGACTGCCCTTCCTTTGTGTAAAACCCTTTAAAGTAATGATAATTGAAAAAAAAAAAAACCTCTAATATTTTTTGTAAAATTGAAAATGCAAAAGTTATAGCGCCTCAAAGAATTTTTGATCAAATATTTTCGCATTTGTTGACGTCCATTAATTACGTGAGGCGTTTAGGGGGGAGAGGGTCCAGCCGAATCTCAACTCAAAAAAAGTGCCTTCTCAAAGGTGAAAAGTGGGGATGGAATTGGCTTTCACGTATTTCATCGAGTGGAGTGTCGTCGAGTCAGATATAAGTGAGAAAGTGGGCGAAAATATGTTAGGCGCATGAACGGATCCCTCGGGCAGCGGCGCGACTTCTGTTAATTAAACGAACGGAGTCTTCTGATGGTCCTGTGCTGACATATCACGGCTCAAAAGCCAACTATGCAATAGAAGCGCCATACAAAACATTAACTTTAAATTTAAGTTGATACTTCAAACCTTCTTTTCGCGAAAGCCACTTTTTGTCACTCACATATCTTTGCATCTGACCCTCGAAATTGATCTTTTAACGTTTCACTCGCGGGATATGAGCCTCCAAAGTGGTTTTCCCCAACTTTTCAATATATTTATAAATAAAAACCATTTATAATTTTAACTCTTAATTTGTTTACTTTTTTACAAACAATGCTTAAAATATCTATTTGAGTTTTCAATTAAGTAAGCAATAGTAAAAATTAGTAATACGGAACCATAAGGATACGTATTGTTGTCTTCCCTGATGTTTTTTCACCCCACTGTAGCCTACGCTTTCTACGTATATAGTTTCCTTATTTTGTGATTTCAACAACACATGTACATAGGTATAATGTAGTTCCTATATTTTCTGCACGGTAAACCTTAAATAAAAATAAACAAAAAACTGATTTTTCTATTCGATTTTCCGTCAGCCTTAAAAGACATTAATTGCTACCCAGGCCAATCTATCATAAAGTCTATAGTTATTATCAATTTATGGGGTGATCTGCAAAAAGGAAACCAACACTTTAAATTCACCTTATCTGAAAAACAATAAACTGCATTTCTAGTGTTGCTATCTCCTATCCAAACTCGCAACAATATATCAAAAAAATACAAATATTGCCTTATTCTGTGTACTTTTTGATTATTTCTTTATGGGAATAGTTTAAAGTAATATAATGTTTCTCTCCCATTTTTCACTGACATTGCTATCTGTGGTGTATCGAATCAGCCCAAATCAATACGTGAATCAGAAGAGCAACAAAGCAGCACGCCCTTCCTTTCTGCAGCTGACATTCAAAGTTTATTGCAGCCGAAGAGATGGCCTGCTCCTACTCCAGGCGCATCTGTTCTGAATTTCCTGGAACTGATGAAATCAAATTATTTCTGTTTGTAAAGATCTTAGTTTGCTGTCACCATGAAGTTGCCTCTATTGTCGAAGGCAGAGCAATAAATGACATTCGGTATCTTCACATAGTTCAAAGGGGATGAACGGCTCTGGAGAAGTTTGTTTTCCTTCTTTAGGCCTTTTAAGGAGGGCTCAACTGCCACGCGTCACCTCTGGCTGATGGCGAACTTTTTTGGCGCCAGCAGTAGCTATTATAATGTTGAAAGGCTACGTAAATAGAGGGGGAGGTGTTTGCGCATTTAATTCCAAAACAAGGTGCTTCGGAGTGCGTTTGAAAACCAAACATTATAAATACTTGAGGAAAGGCAGCAAGTTTGGTAGGAAAAATGAAAAGTAAACAATTTCCTTCAGTTTAAATTGTACTTAAGAATGAGCAAATAATAGTCTTTGAAATTTTAAAAGCAAATTTGCTAACAGGAGTCCATTTTAAATTAACGGTGAGCCCAAGCATCCATCTGGACAATGGGTGGTGGAGCCATATAACTTTTTTCGAGGTGTCGAAACGACTTCAAATAGTTGATTGTCAGGAATTGGCTTCCTATAGGAGAACCTTACATTCAATTCAGCTACATATGTAAAGGGTTTCCCAATAGAGATGACCTGGTTTTGATAGCTCGTGGCGGCCATATTTATTAATGGTTTTTTGACAGGTCTGTGCAGTTATGTTCAGTAAGGTTTGCGATTTTATCATGACACGTTTCACTTTGATCCAACGCTTGGAAATTGTCCAAAATGTTTACGCAAATTCGCATTCCCTTGTCGATACTGTAAGAGCGCTTCGTGCAAAAAACGGTCGTCATAATGCTCCTTTTGAGCGCGCTATAAGACGCATAACAAGTGAATTGCAAGTGAATTCACTCTTCACGATATAAAGGTGCCTGTAAGACAAAGAAATGCCCGAAGTGAGCAAAATATTGTGAAAACTCAAATGCGTCCATTCGCGCCTTTCTCAAGAGTTTGGGCTCTCCAGGATGACAACCTGGCGAATTTTGCGATTGGATTTGGGTCTGCATCCTTATAAGAACTCAAGCCAACAGACCATCACATTAAGCATATAAATACACAGTTTGTCAGAGAAAATGGCGCTTGAACTGTTGAGAAGAACATGCTGTGCTTATTAAAACAACATATTAATTTTTCTGTCACGGGGCATAACATGATAGCATTTATTAGCATAACCCTTTAACTCCACCAATTTCCATCAATAAAAGCGTCAAAGGAATTTCTCATTCCAAGCTCACATATATGATGAAATATGCTACCCTTGGAACCAGTGTAGCCTGCTGTTCGGAAGTGGGTAGATACATTGGCCATTCTGATGAGCTTCTTAACTATATCAAAATAGTTGAATTTGCGCACTTAATTGGCAAAGCAAAACCCGTGTCATGTGCACTTTCGCGAGACATGAAGAGGACAGGGGCCTCCGTGAATGCGATTATTTTGACGATAATTGAAATTTTCACCGAGTCCAGACATTGCGTGCTCGCATAGACACGCCGACACGGTACACACTGCGTATCGTGTATCATAAAGGTTCCGGCCGCAGATTAGTTTATCGCGTTTTAGTGCGGCTGACGGTCAGGTTATGAGACGAGTGCGCCCTTAATTCCCGTGCGTAGATCGGCCCGACCTTCATCGTCATCGTTCTCGTGCCTCATGAAACCCGGTCGCCGCTTGTTCCGGAGCATTTCTGGACAGCTGGCTTGATTGATGGTCCAGCGGCGGGAATTGATTAACAATATTTATCCCGAATAAAGGATGTGCTCTCATGTGCCTACTGTTCTTTGGCACAGGGATGCCGCAGCTCGCGGCGATGCTCACTCATTTTTATTTGTGGAATTCAAATCGCATTAGCCGTCCAGCGCTGCCCTCTGAACGAAACGAAGTCGTGTCGTGAAAACGTGTCCGGCCTGTTTGAAGTTAATTTATTGAGCAATCGGAAATATTTGCGGTACACACATTGAGCTGATCTGGAGCCCTAGTGTAGTAGTGCGCCGAATGGACGAAAAGTCCCAAAACACAAATTAATACATGCCAGGGCAGCCAGCGTAGGACCGGCCGGGCTTCCCCAGCAACCAATATCCGTCGATGATTTACCGAACACGGCGAGAGGCTAAAAGACGAGCAAACAAGGGTCATTCGAGTGACGTTAATTGCTTCCAACCCTTACAGTGGAAAATTAATATCCGGTAATTAACAGGAGATTGGATCTGATTTTCCAGCCTCCCCACAGCTGCCCTCGACCGGCCTGGGCGGCCACAGTTGACGTCAAGGGGGTCGATTTCACGAAACGATTTAACATGACGAAGCAAGTCATGTCCTGTGATTTATGGCACTATATGTCATCTGTCGCTCGTGAAGGGCCCCCGACCGAAGCCTTTTAAAGCAGCTTCGTATGCCAAAGGTTTGGGTCAGGCGAACATGAGAAAATGTCAGTTTGAAATGCAAGCGTATAAAAAATGCTGGGCCGTTGCCACAACTGAGCACATGTGCACTCATCTTTACGAACCCCCCACTAGATGTTGACGTTCAACACTGAACAAGCCAGAATTCAATTTAGAGCTGCACGACAGCAATTTTAACTTTCGTTTACACAAAGTAACACCCTGTCACGTTATTGAGTCATAAAACAGATAGAGATTAGAAAAAAATGTTATCTTCGGAGAAGATACATTATTTAGCTCTTCTACTGTATATATTAATTTTTTTAAAGAAAATCAGAGCTCTTTCAGTTTACAGACTTAATATTTTTACAATGCAGAAAAATATAAAACTGGTTAAAAACTGTGGAACTTTGTTTATTTTCTCGTTTCGTGGATCCCTCTCAAGAGATATAAGTACAATATAATACCTCTGGTGTACCCCACGGCAGCCATTTAGGTCCATTCCTATTCATAATTTATATAAACGATGTTAATAGTAGGAGAGCCGGAGGCGCCAAACCTATCCTGATAGGCAAATGCCGTTTGAGATCTGTATTACATGATTCCTTGAATAAGGAAGAACACAAAATGGCATACTTGCCAGCCACTTGTTATCCCGGAATGTTAATAAAAATTGGCACTTCCGGTGTATTTTCTCAGCAAATTAATATTACTGACAAACGATTTGAGATTAAATAAGTAGGTAGGGAGCGTTTCGTTTTGACGCAAAATAGGCCTTTGCCGAATTTATTACACCCAGTTTGCCTACACCCTTGTAGCGACTAGAAGTGTATTCGGTGCTTAATTACGAAAGATAGTTTCACTAGTAATAATCCCAAAGTTAAAATCAAACGCGCTCACCGTGCATCCTTTAGTGATGACTCTGATGAGTCCACTAATAATTATAGCAATAGTGCCAACAAAAAGCGGAATATTCACGCTAATTCCACCATGAGTGGAAAAGCAGCGAAAAATTATTCTCGATCTGCAAGCGCCAGCAACTCCAGATCTACCGGTAGCAGCAGCCTGCACAGAGCCAACTATTTCGCTCCGTTGCAAACTCTAGCGGAGACAACTGATTCTCGCATCGACGATGAAGACCGTGCCACTAACCTGCCTAATGTTCAAGCTGTGAGTCGAAAAGTTCCTCCCATTAACGTCATCAAGAGCAGCACTGATCGTGTTCATCAGATTTTAAGTGGTAATTCCGTTGAGGATTATGTAGTTAAACGAATGTCAATCGGTGTAAAAATTATCCCAAAGACCATGGATTCCTACACAAAGATATGCGACGCTCTTAAGGCTTCAAAGAGCGAATTTTACAGCCATAGCCTTAAATCTGACTTACCTTTTAAAGTCACCTTATCTGGATTAGAGCTCTCGGACTCTGATAATTTGAAATCCCATCTTACGGAAGCTGGCATACAATATACGGACATAAAGCCCGTAACTAGAAAAACCAAACTGGGAACAATCACAATTTTTATCGTATACTTATTACGTGGATCCATTACGCTAAAAAAACTTCGAGATAAGCATGGCGTCATTAACAGAACTGTAGTCAGCTGGGAATTTCGGAGACGACTTCCAAAACATATAACCCAATGCTACAACTGCCAAATGTTTGGCCACGGCTCCAATCACTGCAACATCACTACTTTTTGCGCCCGGTGTTCGGGACATCATGCAACTGATAAATGCGAGTCCCCTGAAATCATTAAATGTGCCAACTGCCATGGGGATCATAAATCAACTGACCCAAATTGCCCTAGCCGGAGAAACTACATGGAATTCCGAGTTAAGTTAACTTCAGCGAAACCGAAATATCCTGCGCAAACTGACTACACTCCACGCCATGAAGACTTCCCTCCACTGGATAGAGCATCCCACAACCAACCCACAAGGAGCAAGAACGCCTGGTCCACCCTACGGTTCCGGGATAATGCAACTGAAGTTAATGTCGGTAAAAGCACTAATTCCTATAGCAATTGTAATCTATTCACTAGTCAAGAAATACAAATGCTCACAAATGAATTAGTCACTAAGCTTAGACTTTGTAAGGATAAATTCGAGCAATTTAACGTAGTTACTAGTTTAGCATTAAAATATCTTAACAATGAGCCATGATCAACTCAAAATAATAACCTGGAATGCTAGAGGCATACGTACTAAATTTATTGAATTTTTCGACTTTATTGCTTATAAAAATATTGATATAGCATTAGTTACAGAAACTGGCTTGAATCCAGATATCTCTTTTTCAAATCCTCAGTACTATTGCTACAGACTTGACAGGCTTAACTCCAGGGGTGGAGGTGTGGCCATTGTAATAAAAAAAATACTTAAAGCTAATCCAATGCCACTTTTTGGGACAAAACTGATTGAAGCTATTGGCATTGAAATTAACCAAATCCAAAATGTTGCATTAAAACTAATTTGTGTTTATTATCCAGGTGGTAGATCTACAATAATGAAGAAAAATATGCTAAGAACTAATATAATGAAACTTACACGATTACAGGGCAACTTTATTATAGGTGGTGACCTAAATTGCAGACACCAAGCTTGGGGTTGTCTCAGAGCCAACTGTTGGGGTAATATTTTGCACGAGCTTGAGACCAATTACCCTTTTAGTTTACTTTTCCCGCCTGACCCGACCTATATCCCAAGTCAAGCGAGGTCAAATCCCTCTGTGCTGGATATTTTCTTAACTAACTGTCCTTCACTAGTTTCGCAGCCATTAGCTATAAATGCCTTATCATCTGACCATCTGCCTGTTTCCATAAAATTGTCTATCTCCACTCTTCTGCATGACCGCAGACAATACAATTTTAGAGCAGCTAACTGGCTACGCTACCAGCAGATAATTAAATCTAATAGTATATTACGATACAAGGGCGGTAAGTAGCCGATTGCCCACGATGGCGGTGTTGACGCACGAGCGAAGCGAGTGCGTTAACAGCCATCATGGGCATTCGGCTACTTACCGCCCGAGTTACGTATGCTACTTTTCAGCACGAGTGCGGGGTAAGTAGTAGGTACCTTACCGCACATGTTTCCATTCGGTAACTCATAAATTAACCACGGTGCCCTAAGTAGCCGATTGCCCACGATGGCGGTGTTACACGCACGAGCGAAGCGAGTGCGTTAATAGCCATCGTGGGTAATCGGCTACTTACCGCACCGTGGTTAATTGATGATTTACCGCATGGAAACCCGTGCGGTAAGGTACCACTTACCCCGCACGTGTGCTGAAAAATAAATAACTTGTCCAGCCTATCCCGTGCTGAAATACAAACCAAATCTGATATTGATGTTATGATAGAGAGGTTTAATAACGCCATTAACGAGAGTGTCGCAGCCTCGGTTCCATGTTCCCCCTTACTGCCTCAACCAACCAAACTGCCTCAGAACATCCTAGATATTATAGCACAGAGAAATATCGCGCGAAGGCTCTGGTTGAGATACCGACTTCCAAACTACAAATATGATCTACGACAGCTCAATCACTTGGTAAAAGAACAAATACTGGAACATAGAAACAGGAAATGGAGTTCTCTTCTTAAAGGCCTGGACAAATGTTCAAAGCCATTCTGGAGGGTAGCCAAAATAATTAAAAATAAGCGTAAGCCTATCCCGCTGTTAAAAGAGAGCTCAAACAGATATATCACTTGTGCTGAGAAAGTGGAACTATTTAGAAAAATATTCTCATTAAATTACACCACTTCTCCGAATCCTAGTGACCCTTTGACCACCTCAATAGTTAGCGCAACTATTTCGAATCTGCAAACAACAGTGCCTGTGATTGAATCTAATTGGTATGTTCGACCCAAAGAAATCAAAAATATAATTGAGTCCTCTCGAGCCAATAAATCTCCAGGACTAGATGGAATATCTAATAGACTTTTATTGGCCCTCCCTCGTGTTGGACTCGTATACATAACGCTTATCATTAATGCATGTCTCAAGCTCCAGTATTTTCCAACTACCTGGAAAACTGCTAAAGTAATTCCTGTGGCTAAACCTGGTAAACCTCCTGATGACCCATCAAGTTATCGCCCTATTAGCCTCTTAAGCAATCTATCCAAAATTCTGGAGAAAGTTATTAAGAGGAAGATTCTGGAATTTACCGAAGGCAATGCTATAATACCAAGTCAACAATTTGGATTCAGACCCGGTCACAATACCTCCCACCCCACTGTTAGAATCTCAAAAATTATTAAAGATAAGCTTGAACAAAAGCAGTCTACAGGTCTTGTCCTACTAGATGTGCAGGCAGCTTTTGATACAGTTTGGCATGATGCCCTCATTCACAAAAAGATTACCTATAAATTCCCTGTTCCACTTGTCAACATAGTTTATGATTTTTTGGTCAACCGGAAATTCCAAGTATATCTCGGTTCTACATTATCTACAGTAAGTGATATCAAAGCCGGTGTTCCACAAGGCTCAGTTTTAGGGCCAATACTTTATGACCTATATACCGCCGATTTCCCAAATATCCCAAACTGCCATTCATCTATCTTCGCCGACGATACAGCAATCTTTAGCTCACATAAAGAGGCCACACATATAATAAATAATCTCCAAATTGGTCTAGACAGCCTGCAGGTTTATTTCAATAAATGGAGGATAAAAGTGAACCCAAGCAAAACACAAGCCATGTTCTTCACCCGTAAGAGAAGTCCTAGTCACCTACCAAACAGAAACCTAATTGTAAATGGCAGTGAAATAACTTGGAGTGAGTGTGTCAAGTATCTAGGGATCAACTATGATAAGACACTTACTTATTCTAAATATGTCACAGCAGTTCTTGGAAAAATTAGCCTATTGATTAAAATTATGTATCCTTTTATTAATAGGAGGTCAACATTAAATCTGGATAATAAACTTATAATTTATAAAGTCATATTCCAAGCTCTTATGTTGTACGGAGCACCAGTTTGGGCTCAGTGGGCAGTTTCTCACATCAGTAAACTCCAAGTTATGCAAAATAAAATACTCAAAATGATACTGAATCTACCTCGTCATTTCTCCACCCTGGAATTACACAGTCGGGCTAATGTTATGCCAATAAGCGTCAAACTACGAATCATGACAGACAAATTTTATGAAAAATGTAGCATTATAGATAATCCCTTGATTAGGCAGCTAGCTACGCAGATTGTAGATTAGACTAGTATTTATAAGTAGGATTAATTAGGTATAGTAGATAGTTATTAGTAATTCAATGGGTTTTTAACAAGAACTTTTTTCCAAGTACTGAAACTATAATTATGAAATACATTTAATGCTCTGACTATGTCATACGTAATAATAATGAAGTTGAATGAATTTCCAATTCTAGCACAATTTAAATTTTTTCTCCTATGTACTTAATGTAAATTCCGGAAATAAATAAATAATAATAATAAAAAAAAAAAAAATATCACCCAAAATGGCGGTAAAGGTGAATTAATTGATCCGATTTTTTGTGACTACCTGTCCAAGAAAACGATTTCAAATTTTGCGTGCATATACTATAGATTAACACTTACCCTTTAAGGAAATTTTTGCTTGCCTGCAGTTTCTTCCCCGGAAGTTACCTTTTTCGGCACCTTTTTTATCGCCGCGTGCAGGTAAATTCCGCGGCGCGCAATTCACACGTTGCTCGCAATAAACCTTTTTTTCTTTTTTGCATATTTTCTACTACTTCGACACTTTTTAGAAGAATTTATATCAATTTTAATATTTAAAACATAATTTGACTCATTTTGTGCTCCGTATTTTAAAATTTTGCTATGAGAAAAAACCCCAGTAAATTTTACTGTGAATCCAGTAAATTTTTCGTTTACGTCGAATATCCTTCCGTTACTGGATTCCCAATCAAATTTACTGGGGTTTTCAGGATTTCTCAATGTACTTTCTCAAAATCTGAAGGATTAAGACAAGGGCTATCGCCCCCTTCGTCGTCACGAACCCTTTAACTATTTACTAGTCGATTTTACTGTTTCAAGAAGGAAGTTTAAAGCCGCTCTTTTTGAAAATCAGCATGTTACTAGGAGCTAATCTATTTAAACAATTTTATTATATCTTGCAGTTTCCGTTTGTATGTATTATATATATGCCAGTATGTAAGATTTAGTATGTGTACACATTGAATTAGTAAATAAATGAGTATTATATTTTTATATAATAATTTTTCAGCAAACGTTCCCATTATTAAAGTCCACTGTTGAGCTCATCCAATAATAATAAAGAATTTTAATCACTTACAACATGAAGGAGTTGTAATTTGGATTTTCGGAGATGTTGCGCGTTGAAAAGAGATAGATGGAATGTCCCTGATGCAAAGTAATAGCTGTTGTAAAAAAAACGCTCCCGTAGGTAAGTCGTAACTATTTTAATGCACGCTTAAAACTTCGCTGTTTTACTGCTATGGGTGGCGTCTGACTGTAAAGTGCATGGTAAATTATTGTTACATCAAGCGATCTAAGTTCTAGTTCCCGCCAAATGGGTCTGGTGCAGCCGAGTCTGCAATCACCTCTAATCACACCAGCTCTTGCCATGTTCCCTGATATAATTTCACTTCTCGTTAATAATTTACCCCCGGGATTGCTTGTTCGTTAGGCGCTGATTAAATACGCGGAGCACGCATTACTACTTTCAGGTACCAGCGCATGCGTCCGCTACGTTCGCGGGGAAGGATTGGGTCGGCTATAGAAGCGCACTTTCATGTCGGTAAGCGGTGCTATAATTAATCAGTTCGAGGGAACATTGTTTTGCGCTCTTCCGCTGAAATACGACCTAATGCATGATATTTGGACGATTATTCTCAAGCGGGCTGCGTAATTGTTACGCAGGCGGCTCCATCCATCCCATGAAATCTTAAGAAGGAATTCTAGAATCAAGTTGAGAAATTAGAGACTTTTCAAGGTAAGCTATGGACTAAGAGATAATTTGCTAATTGTAAGCGGCTTGCATATAAATTTTATGTCTCTATTCCTACTGAAGACTGTGGTTTCTATCAGGAACTATTAGGCAGAGAGCGGTTGATAATTGCGTACAATTACATTTAAAGATGCAAGTGCGAAAGAGCTAATTGACATACACATCACATCGCTAACTTCCCCTCATTCACGGGATGGTACGAACAGAATGCGGTTTGATGTCATGTGTGTTGTTTTTGAAGTTTCTATAGAAAAAAGAGAATAATGTAGTGGGCGTGTTTCTAACTCTCTGAATATTAAAACTCTCCAAAATTTTGTATCAAAACAACGGAATCCGAACAATATTCAAACTCACCATGGATAAAATAAACTATTTAACCTAGGGACACTAAACTTGCGAACAAACTCGTTTATGGCCTTCTGTTAATTGAAATTCCACAAAATATCAAATAATGCGGTTTGGGTTTCCAACAACAAATACAGTAAATTCTCCCCTGGTTTCTGAGTCTGTCCCGATTTGACGTAGAGGCCATCTCCTAGCAACAAGAAGAGGAGGAACCAATTTCCTTAAGGCGGAAGGAGTGGGCATCGAAACCGCAAAAACAAATTTATGGCAAGTCGCGAAGAAAATTATCCTGTTTCACGCGAGTGCACACCCGCCCTGGAGCAGTCTGGCCTGAACGGCGGCGGGAGGTAATCCGCCAAATTTTCACCGTGCCACCTATCCGTTCGTCTTGTTGCTTTCGGCTATGTGCATGCCGCACTACTGAAATCGCTACCTGTAATGGCTCTTTTACAGGCTTTCGCGTTTTATTTACCTCCTGCTGAACATACAACTCCCGCGATAATTTGTTGAGCGATTTGAAGATCAAACAGACATTAGCCTTGGTGTTACCTGCACCCCCTTTTTCCTAGTACTGCTCAATTCCAGGAATTGTGGGAATCACGGCAGAAGTTTTCGTAATTACTTGACTGAAGTCGACGAAGGACATTTACGAGTTATTCGTGACAAGTTGTAAAAGTTGTTTTAGCGCTCATATCTGTAGTAAGTACTCGCCATAATATTTACGGACGAAGGAAAAGTTGCGAGTTGTTGGCACACTCCAGCTTTAATGTAGGGAACGCCAGCTTTAAGCCTAATCAGAACGAAACTAGAATCAATTTAATATAAGACAAAAAATACACTGCTGCTCTGTATTTATTGATAAACTGTTTACAAGATTTCTAAAATAGTAAAATATTAAAATTGGAAAGTCAATAAATGTGAAATTTTTAAAACAAACCTAACATTCATTTCTTCCGACCAACCTTGTAGATTTCTAAGCTGTATAGTTATTTGAATTGTAATTTGATACTTATCATGAATAAACTTTCCCCCGGAATTTTTCGCTTGTTCGAAAAGTAGGTATATCGTAAATTAAAAGGAAAAAACTCTGTCGGAACAATTGCTATCGTAAATATCATTCCGAGAGAAATTTTCATGGATTTTCCCCCCAGTTATTTCCCAGATATGTATTTCGCTCGGGAACTTTGGTGCAGAAGGAAAGATGTGATTTGTTCTTTATATAATTATAAAATATTTGTTACAATATAACAATATATTTCATTTAAGGTCGCACGCAAATAGAAGTCCTGCTATGGAAAAACATTCCGACATAGCTAATGCGTTCACTAAAAGGAGTAAAAAGGAGTCAATAGTTTCGTTCCACCAATTAAGTCCGTTTCTCAATGGAACAAGGCATTTATTATAGTAAAATAAAATAATAAAAACATTAAGAAGAAAAGGATACTGGCAGGTTTTCATAGTGAGTTTGGCCCAAAAGCGGACAGAAATGAAATAATGATTTATAATTACTGATAAATATAACAAACTCCAAACAACAACTTGTAAAACTCCGGAATACAAAATATGGCTCTTAATGTTGCGGAGATGCGATCACAAAGAATGGAGTCTATTGAGCTGGAGGACGATATTTTCAGGAAAGGTTCCTTAGGCTCGGGCATACCTAACTAGCATGAGTTAGCTAGCCCTGGTTCACCCTTTTTCACCCCTTCCCCACTTCCGGTATTTTGGTGAGGATGGTAAAAGTCAAGTTATTTTTTACTAGAAATAGAGAAAAACAGCGCTCATTTGAGCCCAATTTTATGCTTCTTTTTTATCTAAAATACTATTATAAAAAAACGAATTCGAGGTTTCCCAAAATAATGGTATGGCTTTTAGATGAACTGGGCTTAAAAGAAAGCTGAAATTCTCTACTTCAGATGCAGCCCCTGCTAATTAGATCTGTCCGAGCTTAACGAACCTTTCCTGAAAATATCGTCGGCCAACTCGATAGATTCCACATTTTGCGGTTGCCTTTTGGACGCTATATTTTATTTCGTAAACACCATTCTTAGGCGTATTTCCAGCGTAATAAATATATCAATAATCCGGAAAATAACATGAATAACTTTACTGTTTTGAAACGTAAATCCTTATTATTATTGAACGTATTTATAATACAATTAAAAACGTAGAGCAAAATTAGTTTTTGTATGTATTAACCAAATAAATAGATAATCAATTTCTTATATTAGTGAACTAGATATTTTTATAATACATTTATATTGAAACAATTATACATAATATAATATTCACCTGTGTACTTATGTATACGTAACCAAATATGCTGAATAATTTAAAATAAGGATAGAATAGAAATAATATATCCTGCTGTCGTTATTTTGTGAGTATTTCATTCAAATTCTCAGTATATTTCCTCCATGTCGTGCCCAACCTAAATACCAAATCACAGTCTTGTCTTGGGCACAACAACCAACAGTGCGTCTTCCAATTAAATAATAAAACATATATTATATAATATAAAAAATTATACACATAATATATATACCTTTCAAGATACGTAACTGCTTTGAATTTTAGCTCTTAAAAGCCAAACAGTATTATGTCCTGAATATAATTTTGTGATTCTTGTAATAGGTTGCGGTACATGTCTCTATATACATCAATAACATAGCTCTCATTGACTCTGACTTATTCACCATAAATGCGAACGAAGCTATTTTATTAAACGGTTTTATTTAGCTCCGTGTATTTGTTTGTTTGTTTGGTTCAAATCATGCCATCGATGTTTAGACAACTTCTGCTAAAGCAATTTCGATGAAACTTTGTACACATAGTTAGTCTGCATGACAAAACAATATAGTATATCCAAATATCCAATTATATGGTAGTACATCAAATATGGCGGGTTGCCTCATTTACACACCCCCAACATGGATATCAAACGAAATGGTATGATGAGTAGAATACAATGATATATGTACCGCCATTTCAAGTCCAATATGGCGGCCAATACAAAATGGTGGATTACCTATTTGCTTACCACGCCTTCGATATATGTATCGTATGAAAGGGTATGACGTTTGGAATATAATAAGCTATGCGAACTCATTCTAAGTCTGATATGGCGGCCGGCGTAAAATGACGGATTATCTTTTTCTTTAAAACTTACTCGACATGGGTATCAAAAGAAAGAGTATGAAAAATGGAATTCAGGAATGTGTATTGTTATTTTAAATCCAATATGGCGGACTAACTATTATCTTTACATCATCCTTGATGTGGGTATCAAATGAAAGGGTTTGGAGAGTATAATACGACGACCTACCTGACGTTATTCTAAGTGAAATATGGCGGATGCGCCAATATAGCCGATCCCCATAATGATTACAACTCTCTTGACATAGGTATAAAATTGACGGGTTTCATGAGCAGAATATGGTAAGATAGGTATTTTACATCGATCGCATATCGATAAATGAGATCAAATCAGGCTAAGCAATATAGCACACTAAAAAGTGGAAAATAAAAAATTGGTAAAAAAACTTTTCAAGTTAAACGGTTTTATTGCACAATTGATGATGTACTAGCAGCTGAAAAATAATTATGGGTCACCAATCTGGGGCTTTGATCAGACTGAAATAAAATCGTGGAGCGTATTACGTAGAAAACGCATAATACAATAACATTATGGTTTCTAAGCCCCAAGAAAACAAAGTATTATGCTAAATGCGCACCACGATTTTATTTTAGTTCACCAGAACTGAGGAACTGCGTTAGCGGTGGCGACGGGTGGACCAGGGGAAGGTAACCCATGCTAGTTAACATACATATGTGTGTCCGAAATTAAGGAACCTTTCCTGAAAATATCGTCGCCCAGTTCGATAGACTCCACTTTTTGGATCGCATATCCGCGACATTTACATAACTTTCAAAGAGTTTGAGTATTCCGGAGTTTCACCAAGATTTTTAATTATTGTTCGAAGTTTGTTATATGTATATTCCACTATTCATAAATTATTATTTTATTTATTATTTCATTTCTGTCCTCTTCTGGACCTTATTTTGCCATTCACCTTTCAAAATATTCCATTAAAGGTTTGGTCTGATAAAAAGAAGTATGTATAATATATTTAAAAAAAAATATGGGACAAGAAAAAACACAAGAATGCAGCGGGTCGATTATCTACTACGGAAGGAAATAGTATTAGATACGTAGGTATCTAGGCTCGAACACAGAGCGCCATTTGCTTCTTGGAGTTTAAGCAGTGTTTGGTTCCAGTCATTTACAGTCCATATGGGTCCCGAATTTGCTGAGCGATGGTTCTGACTGTGTAATGGGTGCAGAGGTAGAGGGAGGTTGGCTTGATTCACTCCGGATGGGATATATGTACATATGCTAGTGCTGGTGAAGGTGGTAGAGACGATGCCGCGGTGGAATGGGGCGAGCTGGATACTATCCGTTTGACTGAAACGTCAAGGAGTTCCGAATAAAGCATTCTAGAAGTATCAATGAGGGAATTGAGGTCATCAAAAATGTCGTTGAAAGTGCATCGGACACTGGAGAGCTCGGCATCAGCTCGTCAATTATTGGAGAGTGTTCCTGTTCACTTGGTTGAGTTAGGTGAGGAGTGATGCGGGCGAGACGAGTGGGTTAGGTATTCATTGAGAACCGTACGAAACGAGTCCAGTTCCTTCGCGAAATTGGAAGAAGTGAAGTAATTTCCAAAGGTTTCACGCAGTTCTTTGAAGAGTTTGTTGACGCACTCATCGAGGTCAAGATCAGGTGAAGAATAGAGGGCTGTCAGAGAATTTTCCATGTTCAAAAGTTTAGAGATTTTTTAGAGATGAGGGTATCAAACCCTTTAGAGACACACTCAATCATGGATGCGTGCTGATTCAGGGAGTTGTTGACAGATTCGTTATTGCATTTTATTGCAAGCAGCACATCCGCAAGGGGCTGCATTTCGTGCAGTAATAAACGAACGAAGAATTACTGAATTCGTTGAGGTAGGTCTGCGCGCGTTTGTGAATACCAGTGCAGGCAATTCCCGCAAAGTCCACTGCAGGACACCCATTCGGAAGCCGGAAGCAAGGCTGTAATAGATAAGCCTGTGTGTACTCCAGTTTTTGATCGACAGATCGCAAAGTGGGGAGAGCTTCATTTTAGTGTGTAAAGTTTGTTTTATTTTAGAATATTTGAGAAATATGTATATACGAAATGTTTGAGCCAGCCTTTGTGGCTTTAATTCGGTTTTCGTCGGTGACGGCGCTGTCGGGCGGAGATTCCTACTCAGTCTCCAGACTCCACAAACGAAATTATTAGTTTGTAGATTTTCCAGTTATTCACTCGGCTAACAAGTTTTTTAGCAATATTTTCCATCTATTTTAGGGAGCTGATCACGAATCAGGATTAGCACCATAACCCCCGAAAACTCGCGGAAATCCCGAAAAATACCAAAAAAATAATTGTTCATATCATTATCTACACATATAATGAAAACTAACACGTTCCCACCTGTTATAGTTTTCGAAATATTTTGCTGTGACGAACAGACGACAAAGTGAGATTAAGGGCAAACCTAAAAAGCGGGCGTTCTCTAGATTGGTATAATATTATAACAATCGAACCAAAGGGCAACGAGATTAACCTAGATGGCAGGTACGCAATAAATCACATGATCTAAATACTGGGTCCTAAAATCTACATCTACGTATTACAACAATCAGTGTTGGCTTCATGGTGCTACACCTGCGTTTTTAAAAGTTCAAAATTTGTTCATTATGCATACGCGTTAAAAAGTGCTCACATTACATAAATAGTTGGAATATTTGGTACCGCAACGTATGACATTTTAAGCTACTTACTTTCCAGCACGTAAACATCATACATTCTGTCTTATCATGCATCCCCTTCTGAGCCGTTAATTTGCTCGGTAAAGGGCTCATTATCAAACTATAACTTAAGTATGCTAGCCCCAATTTGCGGCTTGTGCTCCACCTTGAGCGGTGGAAGCCTCCTTCGGCAGCCTAATAAAATCAAAAGCTTTGTGTAAAGTTTAATTTTGTAACTCGTAAATTCCTGGCTCGTCCCATGAAAGCGAAGATTTGCCTCTGCACTAATAATTCCCCAGAGGAGAATTTCCCTGGGGCAAGGGTGGAATAGGGCACATGAGGTGCTTTCCACCCCTCGAAACTTTGCGGCAGCACCATACCGAAAACTTTGGCTGTAGGAAATCGGAGCCTCGGGCCCGGACCTAGAAATCGAGCAGGCTAATGTCACAGTCGAGTTCTTCGGCTTTGGAATTTGCCATTTTGACAAAACTCCAACGTGATTTTAATAATCACAACCCTGACGCCGAGAGTGCCACAGTGCCTGGAGGAGCGATTTAGCTTTAATTGCCGCAGTTACCAGTAAGCAGTGATGATAATGGCCGCACTCGGGGCGCGACGACAATTTATTGCATATTTGATTCGATCCACGGCGCGGGAACACCAAGAAGGAACCCGGAGCGCGGCCGAGAGTGTGAGTCGTGGCAATCTTTTTAATTCCACACTACGCCCGAGAAGAAGGTGGTTATTAAAAATGCTGCGCTGGGTACATAGCCGGCCACGGCCAATAATATTCGCAGTTTATGCAGTTCATTTGCATTTAATTCTTTTATCTCTGCCTCTATCGCGTCCTATGCATCACCGGCGGGAGAGCTAGCCCACTGGCAAACGCCTGCAATGGGAAAGCAGTTCGAAATTGATTGCGTCGCATGCAATTATCGATTACCAGCCAAATGAAGGAAAATTAATTTTATTTGATAATATCGCTGAGCGACGCGGCAAAAATGCAACGAAGGCTCCGCCAGCCCTGCGGGGCCTACTAATCCAAACTACATAGAGCGGCACGACCGGGGCCGCACAGCCTGGTGCAGTACCGCCTGAAAATTATTAATTACTTCTATAGCGCCTTAACTGGTGTCGTATGTCCGTGCCGTAGCGGGCCGTTTCCCCGGGCCCATTCAGCCTGCTCCCGTGCACCATCGTTCCATAAATTTCGACATGAATAATTCGATTTTGAGCGCCCGTGTAAAGTGCCTGTTAAGTGGGCCCTCACTAAATTCAGCTCGTCCAAGCCGCTCGATTAGAAGTTAATAGTACAAGTCCCCGGGGGCTTTTTAATGCAAATGACAACCGCCGCTCATGCTGCGTTCAATTTGTTAATTGTGGCGAAATTTGAAATCCTGCCAATTGCTATTTACTCGCACTCATGTGGCAAACATTTTACTGTTAGCCAAGTAAACTGAAGCGCAATATTTATTATACTAATATTATAAAGAGGTAAAATTTATGTTTGTTTGTTCGGGGTAATATCTGGAACTACTGAACCGATTCAAAAAATTCTCTCACTATTAGAAACCTACACTGTCCGTGAGTAACATAGGCTATATTTAGTTTTGATAAATATAGGTTTTCAGTTACAAATATCAATATTCGTAAAGCAAGTTAGAGGAAAAAGAGCTGCTTGCATTCTATATGGGCGTGCGCAGACCAAACCACTACACCGATTGACTTCATATTCACGACATACATATGTTAGTTAGACTGCAAGAATGGTTTGTAGTTAGGTATGGACCCGGTAGGTGGCGCCGCAATCTAACTCCTATGCTAATGAGCCGATGGAGCCCATATTCACACCATACATATCTAAGTCATTTTGCGGAAAAGCTTTATAGGTAAATGCTGTTGTCAGAATTTATTTTGAAATTCACAATTTTTTTTCATCACTTTCATTTCTTTCCAATTTTGTCAGGGCAAAAATTTTCTTCACTCTCTAAAAGTTCTTAATTTCATCATCCTCATTTTCTACATTTATTAATATTTTCATTCCAAATTTTCCACCCCAGTGCATCTTCAGGGAGGTAAACAGATTAATAAAAGGCGCCCAAGTTCCGTCCCCTGTAACAATATAGTGCAGAAAATAATCACCTTCCAGTTAATTCCTCTCCAAAAACTCTTTGGAGGTTGCCACTCGATTGGATTTGTGCTGCTCTGTCAGCTGTTTTGGGACCCAATTCGCACACAGTTTACGAAATCCGAGTCTTTCTGTGAATGTTTCGTGCAGCAGAGATCTGGAGATTTGTGGAAACATCATCAAAACTTCATTCAAAGTCAATCTACGGTCGCCACGAACAGCTTCCTAAATTTTTTCAACAAGTGAATCTGTTAAGTCTCCTTAAAAATTTCAGGCGAACATTTTCCCTTCACAACGAGATAATTGATAACGGTGCGAATTTCGCACTTGGCGGTAGATTCTATCGACATGATTCACGGGACACATTATTGTGACCACAGTTTTAGTCATACTGACATGTTCTTGGGCTCGTTGGAAATGGAGGAGCTAAGCTACACAGCAGTCTGACCAACACAGAAAAAAAATCCCGTGAGGGTCCTAGTACACTTACTTCCTTGACATACCTCGTATAAACATGTCCTTCATATAGTCAATACATGTTTGATGTCATCTTCTTTTCCCACTAACTGGAAAGTGGCTACAGTTCTTTCAATAGGTAAAAAGCACAATCCAGAGAGTCCAGCTGGTTTCCGTCCCATAAGCTTGTTGTGCTTTTTGTCAAAAGTGGTTGATAAGGTAATATATGTATATAAGCCAATTCATGACTATGTGGATAGAGGTAAGCCTTTAGCACGCTAGTAATCTGGTTTCCGCTTTTGTCACAGTTGCGAGTCCGCCATCCTAAAAGAGACAGAGACATCAGAGCAGCTGTAGATCAAGACTATATTCTCCATGCTACTTGACTTTTCTAAAGATTTTGATGGTGTCGATCATCGTATTCTTCTTTGGAATCTATCCACCATCTACAATTTTAGTACTTCAGCCCTATCTATGATCAGTAATTTCTTGTTAGATCGATATCAGAGAGTGAAAATAAAAGCTTGAATCTCGAGCCCCTTACCTGTTGTTCGTGGCGTACCTCAGGGCTCGTTAGCACTTGCCCAAGTAGTCAGTAGTGTGAGGATCCTGTATTACCTTTTTTAATGGAACATTAAAGAACTGTGACTTACCACCTGTCACGCTCAATGGATTTACTTTACCTGATCATGATATAAACGAACCTTGGGATTTTCTTAAATCAAGATATGACATGCTGCATCAAGTCAAAGGCAGATAAAATTTATGCAGGACTAGGTAGATTATGGATCATGTTCGCCCAAAAATAGTGGAGGCATTAATCCCGCCTCTGTTCACTTTCGGGAGTACGATTATTCCAAAGAGTTTCAAAAAACAAAGAACATATTGTTAAAATAGTAAGCTTAATAGTCTTTTTTAAAACTTCCACTTAATTGCTCTGCGTCATATGGATTCAATTATATACTTTAGTTACCTCTTATTTCATCTTTATTTCCATTGTTTTTTATTTTCATTATTCTTTTTTTTTAACTATTTCTATTGACTCTTCTCTATTCAAATATTATAATATTATTGCTCCCCTATTTTTTTTTCTTTCATTGTTCCCTAGTCTTTAGCTTGGCAGCTTTTTTTTCTTGTACTATAAAAGATTCAAATCTCTTGTACTGTTTCCATTATTATTATTATTTACGATAACACTTACCGTTTAAAATAATGGGGCAGGAAGCCGATATTTTGTACCTTTGGCCTTGAATACAATGTTTAGCACAAGACGGATAGGAGGCGACTTTTGATAATTAATTTGTAATTGTGTATTCAAGACCTATACCAATTTTCATGAATTATTCCGAAGTTAAATGCCTATTTCGACTGGACTAACATATAATACTTATACGTGCATTAAGCTTATTTCGTAAAAGTTTTATTAAAATCGGTTCACCACATTCCGACCGAGATATCCGCTTGTAACGGACAGACAGACGGATCCAATAAGGTTATCTTTTTTACATTGTTTGCCCTAAAAAAAAATATAAATGTTAATTTTTTTCATATTCCCTCAATTTTTAATGATTTTCTGCCCTGAGGTGCTTAGGGACCGAACAAATTGTCCCGTCTTGATGGTTCTGATTAGAGGGAGAGTAAAACCGCAGTAAAGGAAGTCGCTTTAAATTTCGGTAAAGGATTTTTTTAAATTAAACGCTAAGAAGAAGGTAAAGGTGAGGAACAATTTGTGCTTTCACGACGACCCGCTCTGTCGTCTAACTGCTGTACAATAACCATAAAGCCACCTCAAGGCGGCAGCCAGCTCGGCGGTTATGACTTGGCGCGCTGCCCTCCCGCAAATTTAATAACATTCATAAAGCTGGGAGCCAAGGAATTGGGAGAATAAAAACCACAACCGGAAAATTAACAAACGAAAGCGACGAGCACCGAGGAAGAGACTCAGATTTGTTTATTGGGGGCGGGGTGGAAATGAGGAAAAAGTCAACATGTCATTCTGGTGTAATCACAAGCGCAAATACGCCTTGGGGCTCTCACCGCGATAAGAGGAAATGGAAAGACGGGCAGACGGACGCTAGCCAAAATCCGGGACGTCCTGTTTACACAAAAAAGTCGCCCGTTTCATTACGTAGCTTTCGCCTTTCCCGTGCACTGATGCGACCATTCCTCGTCCTTGTAATGGCATCAGGAATCATCCCTTTTCGTGTCGGAAATTTCACCGCCACAGAAGACCGGGGTGGGGCGGGTTGCTCCCAAAGGCATGACGATGCAAATTGCAAACGCGATGCTCTGCTAAAATCAAACTTTTCGGGCGTCGCCAGGCGAATTAATTTCTCCAGATGACTTTTGCGTTTCACAGTTTATGTAAAGCAATTTGCATGGAATAATCTGCGCCTGCACAAGTACCTTTACTCGCTCGAGCAGGAGAGCACATAAATCCCCGGGAAAGCACTTCCATCAATTCCCGAATCAATCGAATTTTTTATTGCCTTTATCTGTTTGTCGAGCGTCTGCTAAATATTTGCGAAAACATCAAAAAGCCTATCGACAGAGCACTCCGGGCCATCAGTTTGATTTAATTAAAATTTCCCCCAAACCTGGCCAAGTTGCCTGGCTGGAGAGGAAGCGTTATCATCACGGTCAGGAACTCTCCCTTAAGTGCTTTCCTCGTTGCAGGCCTTTACGGCACATAAAACGAAATAATGGCTGCGCTTATAATAATAAAATTGCCTTAAAGACTTGCTGGAAAATCCCACTTTATGTTGATGACAGAAACCAATTATTGCCGTCTTCGGTGACCAACAGAAAAATCGTTGAGGGTCCTGGGCGGCAGCCACATTCGCCTCCTTGATGTCTAGGACGTCTGGGCTGTATCAGCATTCAGCACCAGGACCACTGGGCATGGTGGCCTCCCATTGCTGGGAGATACACTTTCTTCATGTGGTTATTGTCGCCCGCATAAGGAATTTGTATCTTCTTTTAATTAGATTTTCCCATCACGTACACGAGCGTTAGATTTCGCTGATGGGGCTTGGTCCGACGACCGCAATATGAAGGGACTCTGACGATGCTATAATTCATCGCAACATTGGCGGCCTTCCACATATTTGGAGCTAATTGAATTTTTTTTCTGGGTTTTATGGAGCCGTATATTATGTTTATTGTATTAAAGGCAATGGGGCTGATTAGAGGGGTGGAGTATGATTAGATTCCGGATTAGAACATATTAGCCGGTTTTGGGGAATTCGACATTCAGGCCATATTCACATACGCTGGAATTACGAGGTATACATACATAGGTATTCAGTCTTCTGCAATTTTTAATCTTAGTCTCAGCATTAGGAGCACTAATAAAAAAGATCAAAGGTAAAAATTGTAAAACAATTATCTGATATTTGTTATAAGATCCCCTATTTAAAGTATAATATAAAATTGTCAAAAATTTAATCGTTTTTGAACAATAATTTTTGAATTGAATGAAAATTTGTAGCGGTTCATACATCAGAAAAAGGGTGGCGCTTTTAGCCCATGGAAGAGTTTCAAAAAGTGTGAAATTAAACGTACACTGAGAGAAGTATTATAGTAAAATTTATTAAAATTGATGTCATTTCAATTAAAAATGCAATCGAAATTCAGCTTACACGTAGTAAATATTATTACAGAAAATACTACATTGTAATAAATTTGTTTATTACAGTGAGATTAATAGTACTACGTGAAATAATAAAATGTGATAAAACTGACTTTGGGAAAGTGAATTTCACTATAGACAAAAGTAAATTTTAGTAAAAATGTAGCAACTCTTATTGCGGAATTGTAGGAGGTATTGAAGATTGTAGTAAATAATATTATGCTTTTAGTTATAATTTAATAGAATTCAATAACAAATTGTGAAAGCTATTACAATCATTTAGTAAAATTTATTACATTTATGTATAAGTCAGACCTATAAAGAGCTCAGGATTACATTATGTGATTCGATATAAATCATATCGAAAATAGAGTCTAATTTGAAGTTCAACGATTGATTAATTTTAATTTTATTTAATTCAAAATTTACTGTGTTAACGATTTGATTTATGTAAATTGAATTCTTGTGTATTTAGTTATGTTCTATATGCGTTTTACCTGAAACGTGTGATTGTTTCCAAACTAAAGTTATAATTCATACTTACATATATATTATTAAATGAATACATTTTCAAAAAGTACAAAGGAAAATAAATACATGGTTATTACTCTCACAAAATGTTTACTCTAACGTTAATACTGCCATAAATAAATAAATAATGGATTGACAACAGGAGATCCCTACTTTTTCTTTTATAAAGTATATGAATTGAAATGTTTATTTTCGATTTATTTCGTTTATGACTGAATACCAGCAGCCGTATTGGCTGAGTACTCTAAAGCATCTTCATTCAGCGTAACTAAAGCCATTCTCACCAAAAATTAACACTAATATTCACCTTTAATTGCACACAATATACATAGATCACAACAGAATGAGCAATGATGCCATGACATTAACGATAAACGGAGTAGTTACTGTCAAATTTATTGCAGGGATAGTAGAAGCTTCAGCTAATAATAATCAAACTGTACGATCTAATATTTGTTTGTTCCTTGGATTAAAAATAATAATAATAGGAAAAACTCGTTGGAAATTCATTGTACAGTAAGACCCGAGTAAGTGCAAGTACAATAAGTATACAAAAACAATAGATATTCATAGTTAGGTGTGGTTCCGGTAAGTTACGCTGCAATCTAACTTCTATTACAAGGGGCGGTTGAGCCCGTATTCACACATAATATATATTATTTGATACGGTTCCTCCAAAAAGTGAAAAAATAGCAAACTTAAATTATTCATTTGCGAATGTAGGCTAGGGCGAAACAACGTTTACCGGGTTCCACTAGTATTATGTTAAGATACCTGATTTAAAGCTCAAGTTATCGTGTTTGAAAAGCAGACTATGTATACATAGATGCTGAATTTCACCAACTTTTTATCACCGTTGATAAATGGTAAAATGTGGTACCTACCTCCACTGGAAATTAGTATTCCTCAAAATATACTCTTTATGTATATGCTTAATTTTCATACTATATAACAACATGCTTTCATATCACACAGTCCTAATGGATACAATAAATTAATTTAGTACAATTGCTTACAATTTGCGCAGATTTCAATACCATAAGTAGGTAAATATGTGGGTAATTATTTTCTTATTTGTTACTTTTCAGTAGGCATATTTGATATAAAAGCTTATTTTTAAAAAAGTATTATTTATAGTACCTAGTTATGTATTTTATTATATACTTAATAGTCTTATCTGCATAATCTTCAAAGAAGTTTTGGAGTGCGCAGACTTATACACATATCTATGTGTACACACGCCTTGGCATAGGGTTTATATACCAAGGTACGTCACATACTTAGCTTAATCGCATTCTACTCGTCGAATTCTTTTATTTATTACTCATGTCAAGGGGGTTGTGAAGAAAAAGGTAATCCTGTCTGAGAATGAATTATTAATTGATTTGCTAATAGTATAATGATGTCGTTTATTTGGTTCTTATAATTTCTATGAATGTTAAAAGCTTGATTGAGGCTTAATAATGTATTTCCTAGCGTGTTTTATTATTTGCCTATATAATTGCTTTCCTATATAATTATTACCCGTCAGCTAAGCGGAGATACCTAGCGGGGCCACAGGTGCAGCAGTTCGATGGTTATAACAATGGGGCAGCCTGCCATACATCCAATGAAACTACAGATACGCGTGATTAAAGGAATGTTTCCTAACGAACTAATCTCGCGAGAAGGAGATATTCTATGGCCTTCCTGCAGCCCACTCCACCTGATTTTTTTAGGGGGTTATCTCAAAAGTCGGATATACGTAATTAAACCCGCAACAACGTTCCACCAACATCTCGACGATATTACTTTTAATAAATTATTTTCTTGTTTATTTTTGTTCTTTTAAATAAATATTTCCTTAAATAAAATCTGTATCTTCTTGATTGACAAGTGATTTGATTTAGCTATCATATAAGCGTAATTCTACGGACTCAGTTATAGCATCAGCTATGGGAATATTGAACTTTCCACTACTCTTCCCACCCCATCCAAAAAATAACTTCCAGCTTCTTATCTGGAATTTTCCCGGTTCGATTTGTATAGGGAGAGTAGTGGACAGTTCCGTAAAGAACATTAAAAGAACGCAGCTTTAATGTGCTGCCATCGACATATGACATTTCCCGAATCCATTATAGGTCGGGCGCGTGCGTACTGGAGCTGCTCTTTTAAATGTTCTATGAAACTCTACACTACTCTCCCCATACGAATCTGCAAGTTGCAGCTTTTTATCAAGAACTCTCCTCTGTGATTTGTACGAGGAGAGCAGCGGAATGATACATATAATTCTCTCCACTACTTTCCTCATATAAAAGGGCGAAATGCAGCTATTTATCCGGGTCCCTACATTCACTTTTGTATGGAGACCTGATAGCACCGGAGTCATTGTTTCAGGCTATCGGCGAAGTATGACGTGAGCTTTGTTTTGACAAAATTAAATTTTTCAGATGACGCCTGCGTTCATTGCCCCCCCCCCCCCCCCCCCCGGCCTTCGAGCACGCTTATTTTAGTTATCTATTAGGTCGTACTTAATCCTGTGCTATATCACGTCATATCTATTTACGAAAAGGGGGTTCTAGTTTTTAACGCTATGATGTATCTTAGAAATCTGTTTGCACTACCGCTAGGGAAATTATATCCATTGGAATAAATGGAACCATATGGTAAAGAAGAAAAGAGAAAGTACTCAGAATAATTAAAAAGTTTCATTTTGCTGCAACGTTTACATATGACGTTATATTTCCAATTACCACGACTTCTCCGGCTTCTCCCTGTAAATAGGCGTTCCCAGGAAAACCGATAATTTTCTTCGGGTTAGTAGTGACTTTATAAAATGAAAACATCCTTAGTAAATTAATATAATGCTCGGGTTTATCTTGTTTGATCAGGCAAAGGATTTTTATTAGTCATCTAGGGGGCATACCTCTATTTTCCCTACACTTGATTACGCTTTACATGACGCAAGTAAACTTAATCAAGCTCGTAGGACGACCCTTTGCAACCTTCTGCTCCTATTGACTTACGTCTACACAGCATTCCGGTAAAATACCTACGTATCCTCTGTAAACAGAAGTCCCGGCATTAAATGATAAATTTTGCCCGGCATGAGCCTGCAGCCAGACGTAGAACAAATCCCCTAAATATCTTTGAAATAATCTCTGCATTTAATTATAAATTCCAGCGGGATCCCCGCCCTGTTCCGGGGTTAGTCTCTGGTGCAGGTATTCACGGGAGTCCCTCTATCAAGCACATCTATTCCTCGCTCGCGCGGTGGACTGAGTTTATATCACTTAGCTTTCTTCGAGCTTCCAAGAGCGTTTATTAAGTTGCCCCATAGTGTTCCTCAGCTTCTTGGGTCCTTGGGCAAGGGTGGATTCCCGTAGCTTTAAAGTACCTTCGGCGGGAGATAATCTTTTCTTAAATATGTTTCACGTTAATTTTGCTCGAGGATATCAAGAAAGGTGTCCGCCCGTTCGTTTGTTTGGGTAAGCCGGTCTGTCTGCACTTGCTGAATATAATTGAGTGCCCTGGCCGGGATTAAGGGAAGTCTCCTGCTTCTAGAAATGTGTTTTTCTTGATTGAGTGAAAACTGCTTTAAATTTAATTCAAACCGTTTTATTTCATTACGGCGAGGGGAAATTGACGCTCTAAGGGCTCAGGTCCTTGGCGGACTCTATTCAGAAGGATGACAATTCACGAAGTTATGGGACTCCTGGATTAGAAGAATTTGCATATTTTTATCATTTGAAGGAAATGAATGATTTAAAAAGCAGAGAGAGAAGTAGCAGTGTTAAAGTAGATTGCTCTGCTGTGAAGCTGCTGATATGAATGAAGTAGTGTTGAATGAAATATGACTTTACAGGCTGTTTTAAATACTTCTTCCAAGTCAAATAATCGCATATAGCTTATTATAGGCTATACAGAAATAAAGTTAGTAATTACATACTTATGAATGTCATTGCGTTTGCCATTGTTCACCTACCCCGAACTGGACCCAGATCTCTAAGGAGACCAAAATTTATTTAATTACATCCAGCACTTCAAAATATAATATTCCGAACAGATGTGAAATATCGTAATGTTATGCAAACAGGGCCGTACTGTGCCATAATGATGCAGAGAGGTGGCCGCGTCCAGAAGCACCTTAAGGGGGCGGCATAAGCAGCACAATTAAAACGCAATTTGAACTATTCAATAAGTAAAAGTCTTTTCTCAATGCCTTTCCATATTGGTTCAACAGAAATATTTATTCCGATATTGTTGTATACGATTACTGATTTATCGCATGCCTCTGTCCAGCGGCAAATAGAAGTATAACAACATGCCTCGTAAGGGAAGCGAGGCGACAAAATTCTATACAATTCTCATATGTTCATTTTTACAGCATTTTTGGTACGACTACAGAGGGCACCATAAGTCGGAGTATGCAAACGAGTTCATACGTATAGTCCAGGGAAACAAGCAAAAAAAATAGCAAGTTCGGGACACTGAATGATCCAGCAAACCAATACGATTTTCGCGAAGTACTAACCTATAGCAATAATACCTATACTTTTTCCACTCCTGGTTAGCCGGGCGTTTCGAGTAATAAACAATTAAAAGTGAAAAAAGTGAAATTTTAACACATTTTTACTTACCAGATTTAAATAAATAGTTTTAACAGCAATTCATTGCAATCATCTTCTAGGTAATGCAAAAACCGACAACTTGACCGAAATCGATTTTGAAAATGTCAATTGGTTGCTTAGATAATTGCTATTTTACAATGAAAATAGCTAAATATTCAATTAACAATAACTATTGTAAAAATGTATTTGAAAACTTAAATCCTCGTAAATAGGTGGCTCTTATGGTACCGAATAAGTGTTAAAAATTTGAAACCGAATCTTTGGATAGTTTTTGCAAAATTAAATTTGTTTATCCGGAAGACTGTTTTTTTGCAACAGCACTCTACGCACATTTCAAAAAAATTTTCGGTTTTGTCAGTGTGATATTAAAGGGATTAAATTTATTTGTTATTTCCGAGCGACAGCTCGAGAGCCTCGCTACTCGACTCTTGGCGCCCTCTGTAGTCATATCACAAATCCTACAACAATAATGAATGCCTATATGAAAATTGTATAGAATTTCACGGGTTACATTTTTTGTTACATCTATTTGTCGCCTCCGTTTGGTGGTTTCGTAGTAACACCTAGAAAATGTCAACCCCTAAACTATTCTTTTCGAAAATTTCAAACGTTTTAAACATTCAAAATTTTGAAAAATGTTATTAACAAAATATGTTCAAAATACAGTCTTTAATAGTTTTTGATATATTCATTTTTCAAGTAAAACCAATATTTACCGAGAAAATTTACGTCACCCCTAAAATTCAAGGTTTCGACCACTCTTTATTGACTGGGTGACTGGGGGGGGTAACTTATGATGAGTGTTTCGACTGCATCCCCTATCGACCATCAACATTTTACTGGAATCTGATCTGATCGAGGTACTATTTAACTGAACTCAACAATTATTAACAATATTTATTAACACTCCCTGTATGTATCTTTAGCTAGTGGGAAAACAGTTTTTCCAAATTAAAAGTAACCCTTTCCGACACAATATCCCATATAGGCGACAGGAGTGGTTATTGTCATTGATTTTATGGCCAATATTTAATCTACAATGTTTGATGACTTTGCTACGATAGAGTTTTGAAAATTTGGTAACGGTTTTATAACAGTTTTTTAAACAAGTTTGTACAAACAAAAGTTTAAAAATATTATGGTAACATTATGGTATATGGTATGGTTTTTATATACATATACCATATATATTTATGCATATAGGAAATTTTAGTGCAGTGGTAGAGGTATATCATCATTGGTGGCATTTTTGGAAAGCACATTAACACAGTAGTTGTTCCATGTGAGTTTGATCTCTCTGCGTTAAATTATCAATCACCCTATAACTCGAAAAAGGTTGAGACGGCCACCCGCTCCCCTGCCGTACAATTTTTTGTTTTGGGTAGGTGAGATCTATCACCCCTAGCATTTCTGCATGCGTTATACGATACACCCGGCATACTAATAATTACCGTTTCCTCTATGTGGTGTCACCATGTTGTCTTACTTTTAGAATTATGCTCCAAATAATGTTAACTTGACTCCCAAATCAACGCCGGAATCAAAGGTGCTCGCGCCGGACAGACGTGCTTGATATTTGCTCCTTGTTTTCACTTTTGTTTTCGGTTTTGGTCTCTGTGATCCGTGATAATGGCTCGTTTTAACTGCAACAAATGTGATAAACTTATATCCAACGATGGCATTACATGCAGTGGACTTTGTAATAAGGTGTTTCACTTATCCTGCATTGACATTACTTCGGAGAAATACGAAATAGTGAGAAACTTAAATGGTTTTGTGTGGTTTTGCCATAGTTGCCTTATCACCAGGAAAAATTTTTCGTGCGACGATCTTGCTTTCCAAGTTGAAAACTTGCGCCTTCTTGTTTCGGATCTGACTGCGAAAATTGACAATCTGGCGCTCTTTATTCCTAGATCGCCAGTTCTAAATTCGGCTGACCCTGTCGAGGCTGGGTTACGGCGAACATCATCAACGTCATCGAAACCCATGCCCCTGAAAAAGAGTGTCCATAAATCCTCGGCAGCTGCCGGTAAGTCATCATTGCAGATGCTGTCCACTTCTACATCGGAAACAGCGGCAGTATCCAAACGGATTACTCGCTCGAAATCTGCGTCGGTCGCTGTTGTGGGCAATGGGCGTTCAGCTATTCCAGCTAACGACGTCACCAATGCGCCGCCTAATAGTACCGCTGTGCTATCAACTCACAGCCCAGATGGCCCATCTGTTTTGGCTCCAGCTAATTGCCGGTCCGCTGGTGCTTCGACTACCGCCAGCGCGCCGGTACATCATGAGCGAAATTCTACGTCCACTATTCTTAGGGCTGCTATGGTGCCTAGAACTCTTTTTGTTTCTCGACTGGACCCTGATACTACAGAGGACGATGTTTTGAAGCATATTACCTCCAATTCGCTGATCCCGCAGCAGTCGGTCTCTTGCAGGAAACTCATATCGAAGGCTCGAATTGGTCATACTCCGTTTGTCTCTTCGTTCAAGATTTTTGTTCCTGAGCAATACTTCGCTGCGATTTTGGATAGTAGCTTTTGGCCAGATAAAGCTGTGGTCAAGGAGTTTGTCCCACAACCGAGGTACCGTAGCCATATGTTGAGGGATCAAAAAAACGGACCTCCTCACTCAGCATTCTTTACGCCAACGTAACAGGGTTACGCTCTAAACTGCAACATTTCTACCTGTCTGCTGCGAGCACTTGCTTCGATGTTGTGTGCCTGACTGAAACATGGTTGTCCGCTGACATTCGGGATGCTGAGCTTTTTTCATCCGAGTTTCAGGTGTATCGCCGTGATCGTCACCTGGGCCAGTTTAATTCCCCTGTTGGAGGTGGGGTCCTGTGCGCAACACGTAGCTGCTTCTCTTCTGCGCTGGTGGAGATTCCTGGCACGAGCAACCTTGAGCTCGTTTGCGTGGTTTTGAATTTGTCGACAAGGAGGCTCTTCATCATCAATGTTTATATTCCTCCGAATTCTCCGAGCATTATTTATGACTCCTTTTGCGCAGCGGTTGAGTTCATATCAAATCAGCTCCTGCCTTGTGACGATCTGATTGTTGTTGGTGATTTTAATATGCCTTCACTTGACTGGCGCTTCTCGGATTCTGACGACTTTTTATCGCCTTTTGCTGGGTCATCGTCGAGACAGCGTGACTTGATGTTCCTGGATGCTATACAGGAGTGCGGCCTTTGTCAGGTGAATCCGGTGCGGTGCGACTCTGGTAGAACACTTGACCTGGTGTTTACATCAAGTTCTGCTTATACTACAACATCGAGATGTACTACGCCACTCGTGAAGGAATCCTTTTATCATCCGGCTCTTCACATTGAATTTTATACGTCGCAATGTCATACAAATTTTGCATGCGTTTGTGAAACTTCTTTTAACTTTCAAAAGGCCGATTTTTCTAAAGTGAATGATTTTCTTACAAAGTGCGATTGGACTCCTGTGCTATCTGCGGTTGATGTAGATACTGCTACTTCGAGGTTTTATGAATTAATGTCTGCCTGTTTTGTTTCATGTATTCCTTTAAAATTTAATAAGAATTCAAATACTCGCTTGCCATGGTTCGATGCTGAGTTGATAAAATTAAAGAATTCTAAGACCAAAGCTTGGAAAAAGTATTCGGCTAGTAAGAGTGACTCGGATTTCTTTTTGTTCCGCGATTTGTATACGCGTTTCGTTGTGGAATCTGAGGCTGCTTATTGTTCCTATTTGGAGAGGTCTAGGGATTCATTGCGATATGCGCCGAAGTGTTTCTGGAATTTTATAAATTCAAAACGGAACTCTGATTGTTACCCTGCTTCTTTTTGTTACGAGGGTGAGACTAGCAGTGACCCTACAGTCATCTGTGGCTTTTTCCACCAGTTTTTTGGGGCTGCTTTTTCCGGTGATACTTTTAACTGTGATAATCTCAACTCCGTTTATGATTTGACAAAGCTCCCATCCACGACTCTTGAACCTAAAGACCTTTACTTCGACCAAATTACGGTTTTAAGGTATCTGAGCGGACTTCCCTCCAATTTTGCTTGTGGGCCGGACGGAATTCCGGCCATTGTCCTGAAGTCTTGTGGTCCGTCCTTAGTGAATGTTATTTGTTATTTATTTAATTTATCTTTCTCCTCTGGTGTTTTTCCTGATGGTTGGAAACTTTCTTACATTACCCCATTGCATAAAAAGGGTCGTAGGGATGATGTGTCTAACTATAGGCCAATTGCCAAGCTCTCAGCGCTTGGTAAACTTTTCGAAGCCATTGTTTCGGATGTTCTGTCATTTCACTGCAGGTCGATTATCAGCGAGCATCAGCATGGCTTCGTGAAGGGTAGATCGACAGTGTCAAACCTTTTAACATTCTCTTCTTACTGCATTAATAGAATTGAAAATGGTGGACAGGTGGATTGTATTTACACCGATTTCAGTAAGGCCTTTGATAGGATAAACCATAGAGTTCTGATTTTTAAGCTGAAGCGTTTGGGCTTTCCAGAGATCTTCCTGAGGTGGATATCCTCCTACCTTGAGAACCGGCAGCAGGTCGTACACTTCCGGAATTCTTTCTCCTCCCCTATTAGTAACGTCTCGGGTGTTCCGCAAGGGAGTCATTTGGGCCCTCTTCTTTTCATTTTATTTATTAACGACGCGAGTTCGATTTTACGTTACTCTAGAATTCTTATTTATGCTGACGACGCTAAGATATTTCGCAGCATTAACAATCCTAATGACTGTTTGATGTTAAATGAGGACTTAAATGATTTCTTCGCGTGGTGTAAAATAAATTATTTACCTTTAAATGTACGTAAATGTACTATTATGTCTTTTTCCCGAAGTAGGAACGCTGTTCGATTCCCTTACTTATTGGATGGGGGTGAGTTAGCTCGTCTTGACTCAGTGAAGGACCTGGGGGTAACATTTAACTCCAAATTTACCTTCGACGACCACATTAATAACATTGTTAATAGGGCTAACTCTTTGTTGGGGTTTATCAAGAGATGGTCGAGGGAGTTCAACGATCCTTTTGTCACTAAACTCCTGTATATTACCTTTGTTCGTCCTGTCTTAGAATATGCTAGTCCTGTTTGGTCTCCTTTTTATTGTGTTCATTCCGACCGTATTGAATCGGTCCAAAGACGCTTTTTGCTGTTTGCTCTTAAGGGTCTTCCTTGGGCCGATTCTCTTTCCTTGCCACCATATATTGACAGACTAAAGTTAATTTCGATGGTGACGCTTCTTGAGCGGCGAATTATTTCGGGAATTGTCTTTGGCTACAAGATCTTGACGGGCGGATGTGATTGTCCGGAATTGTTGTCTTTGTTGAATGTTTCTATTCCTTGCCGCGGCCTCAGGTACCACAATCTGCTTCATTTACCTCAGCATCGTACCAATTACGGTTTACATGAACCAATTACGTCCATCGCTAGGCTATTGAATAGACATCACAATGCCATTGATTTTAATATTTCGATCCCACAGTTGAAGAATCGGCTTTCCAATTAATTAATGCTCTGCTTAGTTAAGGTCACATAATATGAATTTACCTTTTTTATACTTCTTTATAATTTAATTATTTTGTTTTTGCTTCAATCTTAGAAGATTCTATTTTAAAACAAGTTTTTGTTTTCGTATATAGTATCTAGTCATGAGCATTGTATATAAAAGACATTGTATGTCTCATTGCGATAAATAAACTAAACAAATATACATGCACATAAAGGAAGGGCCAACTAACTGTGATGTTGAAGATTTATGTACCCCGATGAGAGCCCGGCGCTACGTGCCACACAGCGCATGCCACAATGGACATTCTGCGATTTGAAGGCGCGTGGCTGAACGGAATATTTTTCTTGTTTTATTTTAATCGGTGGTAACACTAAACTTTTTATTTAGAGTTCGCTAATCTTTATAACAAAACGGCTTGGCGCCTAATTAATGCTAGCCGTGTACGAGCTGAAAAGTGGCCCGTAACACTCTTGTGAATTTTCCAACTTGCTGATTTTGATTTAATTTCTGGAAATGGGACCATTCTGGCTTCCTTCAGTTACTTCTGGTGATTCCATTTGGCTAATCAGTGTTCCACTTCAACACTTTGCTGATTTCTTCGGGGAATCAATTCTTCATTTCAAAATTTCAAAAATCTGTGTACACCTCAAATGTACAGTACCTACCTATCACCTCTTGGAGACCCAAACAGATGTATTTTAATTTTACTATATAATTCGTTCACGCTCTCCTTTCTCTCAACTGCATAAAGCAACGCATAAAGAATTCCAAACTGTACCTTACATAATTAGTGACACTCCATGGTTACCTACTGGCATTTGCTAGAACAAAGTTGTGAAAAAGTAGCACACGTGACAAGGCAAAGTAAGTCATCTGGCTGGCTGCAAACACCTTAAGCAGCGCAAACAAAGTCATTCGTGCCCCTGAACAATAATCGTAAAATATAATAGTAATGGGGCCGTTAAAATTTATGTCATTGTAATCGGAAGAGAAAAAAACCTCCGACATGTAAAAACTCCCACACCGGCGGTGGTGGCACGTAACACTTGAATTAAGGATATGCAAATGACCTGAATTACTATCTGCTGCGCTTTCCCACTAGCAGCCGGCTTTATTCATTATCCTTTGTGGCTGACCAAAACTTTCAGGCTCATTTGCATACTGCGAGCGCCGCATCTCCGAACGGGGGCCTGCTTTACTTCCTTAAGGTGGGAAGCTTGGCAGCGTTCGATTGGGCTTTGTTCCGACGCGCTGTGGAAAGGAATTTCCGCACCACATACACCACGCAGAGCGCCTATTACCCTTTGTCTCGTAATTTATTTCGTGCCGTGGCGTTCCCAAATGACGGATGGTCCTGCCGTTCTTGTGCACAGAATGCCAGAACTAGGCTCCTTCGCAGATCGCAAATAGCAGGCTGACATTAATATTCATTACAGCGTGTCAGGAGTCGAAGCATAATTTCGCTCAAGGATCGTTGATAACGTGAATGATGTTTGTTTGAGTCTGATTTATGCCACTTACAGTGAGAGTTATGCGTATGTGTGTTCGTCTCATAAGTGATTTTAGAGGGGGGATTATGATTAAACAGAAACAATTAACTGCCTTGTTATTGATTACTCGGGGCGGATCTGTTTCAAGCCCCGCAGCAGTCACTTACAGCTCAACTTGCCGTACATGTTACGGCATATTATGTGCAAATTGAGCACGTTCCTCATATGCGTATGATACGTTTGCAGGTGACGGGAAATTCTGCTCAATCTAACGCACTCAAGTTATTATATTTAAAATTAGAGAAATAACTTGTAACGACTGCTTTTTATTTGAATCATTCGAGGCGAAGAGTTATCTTGAGAACGATAGCCAGGAGCGAAACTCTTTTTTGTTTATGTTTAAACCTCTTCATTGGAATAGAACAAATATTTGGGAGGTGCGAAATTAACTTTGCATACTCTTATCGTGCAAATAATATAATAACACACAAACGGTGTTGGTGCTTATTCAGAGAGTCATCTCACCTAGTAAAATTTATCGCATTGATTGTCACACGACACTCGCGCTCCTAATCGTGAGAGATATAGAGTATCGACACCTGCATATCCATAGACATCAATACAAACTTATTTGAACTTTAACGTTTTGTTTTTCATCTACAGACCTTCGTTTTTAAAACATTACTATTTTTTATTAGAGCCTTATTCGCTTTCTTTAAAGTTTTTAACTTATTCGTTAATATGTTTGTGTGCTTGATATAAAATTGAATATATTTTAAATTTTTAAGCATTCTTCACAAAAAGATTCTTAGTCACTTATATTAGAAGGCTGTAAGGCCACTACTTTTATTACGATAGATTCCCTATTTAATTCCTCGAGGCTAAACTCATTGGTATCGGCATCCGAAGCATTCATATTACATTTCAAATGAGGGAATTTTGATCGGCCTTTAGAAAAAAAGTAGGAACGGCATTTGTTTATAAATTCTTTTTATCCAAAACACTACTTTTGAAATGAAAACTGTAAATTATAGGTGCCCTAAAAATAGAAACCTTGAATTACTTTTAAGAAAATTTAATCATCAGAAGAACCGGCGATTCAACTTTTCTTATATTTTTGTATGAACAATTACTAATTAATAAAAGTAGCTCAAGATTTTAATTGAGTTTATGTACGATTTTGTTTCTGCAAGAAGAATCAAGAATTAACACTAAGTAGTACTTTATATGAGTAAACTAGCTTGCCCGGACCCGGCGTTTCCCGGGATACTATTAAATTTGTATTCCTTAATTTTACAACGCCTCCCTACTGCACAACCGCCTCTCTTATATGACCCAGCGAGGTGGGGTGGTCTCATTAAATCAACCATATATTCGTACAAAATACACCCCATACATCACTTTCACCTATTCCTAATACTTTTTTAACTGTAGACTGTAAAGTATTATTAAATTTAGTTTTCCTCATTTTTCACCACCTCCTTATTGCACCACCTCTCCTATATCTCCCAGCAGGGTGGGGGGTGGTCTCATATTTGGATATTTGAATAACAGATTCGAAATCAGTGATCCCGAAAATCCCCAAGCGCGAGTTTTCAGGGAAATCCCTTAAAGTTTAACTTTTCGGTCGCCATATTGATTCAGCATTTTGATTTCCAAAATTTTGATAGCAGATTCAAAATCAGTGACCCCAATTTTCTAATTTTCCGCGCAATGTTCTTAATTTTTTATTTAATTAGAACCTTCTCCTGACAATAACAAACACAACAAGAAACCCCCCCCCCCCCCCCCCCCCCCCCACCTCTCCCCCACAACAAAAACACGTTTTCACCAATAATTCCCACATTTCACACTTTTCACCAACATTTCTCCACCAACACATTCTACACTATCTCCCCTTTCCAACGATACCCATAACATGGCACAAGCATTACTAATAGTATAATTATGAATTTTTACAACAAATTTGCTCTTCTTCTTCCTGGACGCGACGGGAATGCGGTCGAACGAGATAAAAAGTCCTATGTCCGTCTCCTGGTTCTAAGCTACCTTCCCACCAATTTTCAGCCAAATCGGTTCAGCTGTTCTTGAGTTATAAATAGGGTAACAACTAACACGACTTTCTTTTATATAACATATATAGATAATTTATATATGTACATATGTATATAGATAAAAAGTTACTGTTTCAATTTTCTCCCTTTTATGTAATATCTACCAACTACAAATAAAATTAACGAAAGTATTGCGAAATATGTAGATATAAATGTGTGTGTGCCATGAAATCCTTTGAGCCTGTGCTGATTACACAGTTTCCGTTTCAAATCAATTTGCAGTTCCCGTAGAAAGATTTACTAATATTTTTGGATTCATCGTGAGACGGCGAAAATATAATACAAGGTTTAAGCCACTATATGAGGGAAAGGATAACGAGCATACCTACACCAATTTCCTGGTGAATGTGTATCTCCACTGCATTTCTCCGTCCAAACGGGATTGGCCAGAGGGTCTCGAAATGAAAGATTTCTCTAGCCGAGTTACACTTTTAGCGCTAGATCAGCCAATAGAAAGTGTCAATTTCCACAAATACGGACAGACTGCATTTAAATTATATTTTAATTGGAAAAACACTTATGGGTGGAGATTATTTAAAGATACTTGCATAAAAAATATTTTTAAGCTTTCATTTAAGGTGTAACTCGACTTTGTACGAAACTTTATTGTTTTTTCAAGTTTGGAGAAATGGTTGGAGAACGTTGTTTTTAAACCCCTTCAGGATTGTGGCTGAAAATCATAATTTTGTATTTTCTACACCGAGACGAAGAATGTGACCAATATCATCCATGGACAACACTTTGAAAGAATTTTTTTTATGTTTTTTTTTAAATGTTGCCAAAACCACCAGGATTGGCCGAATTTTAAATTTACAATTCAGATGCGCTCTCCTGGCCACCATATAATAATAATAACAATTTTTATGGGGGGGTACAATCTGCACAAGAAAAATATTCAGTCAATGGACAACACCTGACACATTATTGCACTCATTAGTATATGCTACGAAACTCTAATTTGATGCGTGTACGATACGCACTTGCCCGGTTTTTTACATGCCCTTCTGCAACTCCCCACCTGTTACACCAGTTATGTCTCACTTTCCTGTGACTACTCACTGACTAAAGTGGTTACAGAAACGTGATTTTATCTCATTTTCCAATATGTGACGTCACAAATTTTCTCACTGATTTGTGAAATGCGAATTGTGAGAAATTACACACAGTGGCGTTTTCGTGGTTCACTAGTCACTGTGAGAGTTACAAACAAATTTTAAAACGCGATGTATAATTTTTCATCCATTTTTAGGCATCGTGGGGCTCTGTACATTCCTCCGGCGCTCTTAAGCGGGTTTGTCGAATTTGTCACATGTTATATCACCTGTCACGTGACGTGTCGTGCAATTGTTGTACATTATGTGTTGTGTACAGAACGCCACAATGTTATTCTGAGCTCTCTTTTCTTCAAAATCTAATTTTTTCCAATCTGTTAAGTTTTGTGAAAATGGAAAAAAAATAATTGCTTTCATTTGAAAGTTGCAAACGTGAAGTGTGAAGCGCATAATAGTAGAAATATATTTTAAAATTTATTTCTAGGTCTGTGATTGTTTCACCTACAGACTTATAGTTAAGCAATATTTTCTAGAACAGGGAGGATCAGTGTGGATCAGGGAGGATCAGTGGGGATCAGGGAGGATCAGTGGGGATCAGGGAGGATCAGTGCGAATAATCCTGTCATGGCATCACCTTCTTCAGCCACCTTTTTTTATACAGAATCCAGTATAGTTTCTTCAGAATGTTCAGTGGATTTTGATGCACAGCGCCGTGTTTTTTTTTTATATACCAGCGTTCCAATTTTTGGTACCCAAGCACATTAAAGGCTACTAAGACCTGAACTTCAAAATGTAAGACTAACATCAGAAAAAGTGCAAAAAACATTGGGAGGTTGTTCTACAATTGTCATCAAAAATTCGATTCATATGTATAAAAATTCATTAATGAATATGAATTTTTGAAGTTTAAAAATGGCGTACCGCACCTCCGACCTACCGACTATTCCTTGGCATAAACTAGCGCTATCCTAGAATACATATGACGAATCCTACTATACTATTTTTCCGTGTGCTCTGTCCTCTTTATTACAATTTTGTTTATAATTATTTTATAGCACATTGCTTGACAACACATTTTTTTTATATGATATGTGGCAGTGAATTCTATCATATTTCTTTCCGTTTGCTCGTATGTTGATTTCCTTTGAAGTTTTTAAAAATTTTGTATTTTAGTATGCATAGTGTGCGTTCGAGAAGTTCCGGACCCCTTATGCGCATCGGACAATAATGTTTTGGAATAAAAGTTGAATCTCTTGTCTAGGCGGCTCCAGCACTCCTCGCATGAATCAAGCACCGCTATGCACACCGCATTCATACTCGGAGGCTAACAACTTCAAACCCTTATGGCTTTGTGCATTATAATTAAATGCACTCGAAAAATCCTTTAAACAGGAGTTTCTTAATTTGACAATTAAAATCAGAAAATACAATAAAGCGGAAGAGTGGTTTTAGCATTTAAAATTTTAGTGTTCTCTCCCTTTTTAAAGGTATGAGGGTGTGCTGTGGGTTTGCAGAAAGTTGTATTTTGTAATTATGTTTTAGTGTAATAACAAAGTAATTAGTTAATTAGCAAGCCCGTCTAAGAAGAAAGCGTAGGGCATGGAGAAGAATAAGTATCGTACCACCACAAAATCACCAACAAAACAAGGAAAACACCTCAAACGATTCTGGAAGAGATGTGAGCGGTTTTCGGGGACTCTACAAGCAAGGTAGATATAATCGATTGAAGCCAACCACCGCTCGGGATGATCTGTCGAAGCAACAGTAGTATAGGAAATGTGGAAGTGGGCAACTTTGTACTGGAGGATGTCCGTTTAAAGAGAAAAGTACTTTAAAACTGGCAATCATTATGGGGGAAAACGTGATGGCATTTTCTGCAAATTTCTTACAAATCTCCCTAAAATTGGTCCAACCGTTTAAACTTCAAAAAGATATAAAACAAGAGACGATCATAAGTTCAGACACTCATCCCACCCTCCACTCATCCTCGCCCTTGTTGAAATTTATTACTCCGCAAGAAAATCATATAGTGACACGGCGAGTCCTCCAACTAACGAAATAGTGGCACTCCTTGAAATCTCGTTAGCTCGAATCTCCTGTATCTCGACTTATATACCTACAAAAAGTGGCGCCAATAAATCCATTACTGTCCTCGCAATTCCGCATCCAAACAGAGATCCTTCCTGATGCATCCTGAGCTCTTTAGCAACTTTGAGTTGACTGATATAATCTTCCCCTCGAAACCTCTCCGGAACTCCGCCGCAGGAGCAGCCAGGAATTTTGAAACATTTTACGAGTTAAATTTCCGCTGCAGGGCGATTGCAATCTGTCATAATGGAATTTATGGGACTTGTACAAGTACACTTCCCTGCTTGCCGCAGGGCTTATTTCCCCTTGGAAGCGAATATAGCGCACTTTGTCCGGAGTTTGGATGCTCTGAACCACTTATTTGCGGGCGGATGCAAAACGCGCATATGTTTTACACCCTTCGGGGCCATCACAGCATCCAGGATTCCTCTGCTCTGATGGAGCGGGAGTTTTAAGGACTTTTATCAAATTAATCGTTCATCGCAGTGATTCGATGTCCCCCAATAGCGAAAGTCATTAGAAAGAGCTCTGCCGCCCCAGAGGGTGAACGACGTGCGAATAATATCTAGTGGATTGTCCGGTGTCGCCGGCAACTGTTGATCGCATTGTTGCAATGCCCCCGACCCAATGCCCTTGGTCGTAAAGCTGCGAAGAAGCGTCCCAAAAGTTCGTTCGACGTTGCTACAATTTTCACGGACTTTCTCAAGTGGCACTGCAGGAATACTAAATGGATTTTGCCGGCTCCCCCCGGGGACCTCTTCGTACTTTTATGCGACATTTTATTCAAATTTTATGAGACAAAAATATGTTTTTTATGCGCCTTCCCACCGTGCGCTCGTACAATGAGATTATGATCCGCTGGAAAATATGAAGCACGCATAAGCGCTTTACGTGAAGCTTTTATGATGAGCCAGGCAGCCCCATAATCGGCGAGATGTGATGATGGGATGCTATCAGGCGTAAGTGAAGCCTCTGTCACCATAAAAATTTATTTTTTTTAGCTGAGATTTGTGGATTCTCGATTTTTCGCGGTGTTCCAAAATTTATGGATATTTTGTATATATCCATTGATGGCTTCTCTGATTTATGAGTTTGTCACATTTTTGCTTGTTTTGAATTTATCTTCAAATGTGCCTGTCAATCTCAAACCCACAAAAGAAACAAAATCTGAAGTACAATTCACAAAATTGTGTCCAAAATATACAAGAAAATTGCGAAATCGTTGAAACTCTACATAGACGTTAAAAAAAATATGTATATGCTCTGGAAAGCTTTCTGAGGAAAATGCCCATTCTAGTCCCAGTTGGGACTTGTTTGTAGATTGGGGTGGGGGAGAGTGGGAGTTGGAGACATCGTTGGACATCTAGGTTAGGGGTCGTGAATTTATTAGGGTTTCCACCTTAATGACAAGGGTTGAAAGCTCCTCGTAGGTCAATTTTGTTTCACCAATGGCCCTTTGTAGATGACCTTTGACCAACTTCACTCCAGGCTCCCAACTACCACCAAAATGTGTAGCTGCAGGTGGATTGAAGTGCCACGTAACTCCTTGAGAACTGTGAGAACGCAATTGTTTATATATTTCGTTCATTATATGGTTTGCGCCAACAATATTGGGCCCTATAAACGTGGGATAGTTTTTGCGTCGCACCCTATACCGGAGTAGTTGTATCAGGCCACAATAGTCAACTCCTACGATGTTAAAATCTCTGGTAAGTCAAACGCGAGGACGAGGAAGGTTTGCCATGAGTTTCTATGAAGTTCTAGCGTGTTGTTGAAAGCATGATATGCATCTATTAATATGTCTTTTAACCAGAATTCGAGCGAACACAATCCAGTAGGTCCTGTCGAATGATGTTGAGTAGCAAAGCTAGAAAGCAATCAAAATGTTTCTTGTATAAATAGGCAATTATATGTGAGATAAAGACATAATCCTTGGGAAGAATAGTTAAATGCTTTGTGTCATAGGAACCTGATAAATTTTCCAGTCTTCCTCCAACTCTGATTAAGTTATTAGAGTCCAACAACGGAGATAAGGAACGAAGACTGCTTGAGTAAGGTACGACCTCACCTTTTCTCAATGTTGAAATTTCTGAGGTGAATGAACAGTTCCGTGTTCACTAAAGGCAAATTTGTCTGGTCTTGTCTATCTCCAGAGTTTAAGTCCATAGTGTGATTGACTGAAGAGGGTTCTTCCATATAGAGTGCAGTCTCAGGCACCTTGCAATGATCCGAAAAATTCTTAGGATTGACGAAACTCGTGTGAATAGAATGTTTAGGATATGTGTTAACAGTGTAGGGGTGTAGAAAACGAGGGCGAATTGATGACTTGACATTGATAAATGTTCCTCAAGTATGAGATTTATATACTGTTTTGAATTAGAAGCCCTTTTTCTTAATGAAAAGCCTCGTTTTTGTAGCAGTGTATAGTAGTTAATTGATTATACAGGTTTTACGCTGTGCGATCATCGTCAGCTGCACTCATGAGATCATCAACGTAAAATGAATTATACAATGCATGATGCGCAAGCGGATATTGTCCTTCAAATTAAATGCTATCCTGCTTTAGAGCTCCAATAGGTAGAAAGGGAAGAGGACCAGTGTCGTACGACACCGTAGTCAGTCATATATTGGGTTTGTCAAAACTGTCTCTCCAAACGATTTACCGATAATTTCTATCCGGTTCGGCTACCAGAATCGAACGAAGCATTTTCTCGATGTCCGCAGTGACTGCTACTTTGAAAGTGCGGAAGTACGGAACAATGCAATTTATTGCAGAAATGGGATCGAAATTTTGATTTGTGAGCTGTATGACATGAACTAAGACAATTGAAACACAACGCCTTTTGAGCCACAAAGAGTCGTTTTGTAGAAGTGTCCATTACCTTAAATTCATGATAATGGAACAGCTGATGTGTCTGATTACAGTTTGGGCACTGAATTGTCGTTTTTGCGTAGCGCGTGCGAACAACCTTTAGTGCTGATTTCTTAGTGGTGGACGAATCAATGGATTGAAGAGCGCAACATCGCTCCTCGAAAGACGGTATATCATTCTCGGTCGTTTCGTCTGCCCATGATTGGCACGTTTCACAGTCACATTTATTAAGTAAAATATATATCAACCACGGATCTCTCCCGGAGGTATCGGAGCCACGTGATCTTATTCCACGAATCAACTCGTCAGAAATATCTGGGAGTTTGCGTAGTGAGGTGGAAGAAACTTGGTTAAGCACGGGTTGACTAATGGAACTTTGTTTTTTTTTTTATCTTTCAATGAGTTTATTCCACGCTTCCGTATAATTGGAGTCCGTAATTATGATATGTTTAATGAGGGATGCAGAAACATCCTTCAACGCGCTCTCATGAGGTATTAAAATTTCTGGATATTCGACATGGATATCTTTTAATGCACTGCCGACATAATCAAGATCTTAAAGAAAGCCCACTCCTGCAAATCGCTCCTAAACGTGGGTATATTGATCTTGCGAAGTTTTTTCCTTAAAAAGAGATTGACGTAGAATGGTGCAAAAATCTATCAAACATGGTTCGCTGCTGTTCAAGGAATTGGGCCATATCGTGGAGTTCAATTGGTCAGTAGTGTATGGAGGGACTAACATACAAGTTTAGAACAAAATAGTGCCACATAGGCTGTTGGCTGCGGCAATGTACCATTTCTTAGGGTTTCTGGTTAATGTCATTGACTTTGAAACTATTGTTTTTATTGCAGCAGCTAATTTTTTCAGTGTGGGGGTTCAAATACTGACATTTTTGAAGGAGTTCGCTAAATCTAAACATCCTTTGGGTTATTTTGGTGTCATATACAGCAACAAATATCTGTTAATTAATTTTAAGAGTTCGGTAATCCTCTATATAAATACCAATATATATATTCACATGCATGCATATATAGAAACATATTTTCATTATTAGCTTCATTGAAAACTCACACCCGTTGAAGTGCTGTCACGCTCCAGATTACATCATCAGGAGATCAAATGATGAACTAGAATAAAAGGAAGCAAATTTGTTGTTGGCGTTTTCTATTTTTTTACCTAACAGCAAAAGGCATCCGAAATTATTTTCAAGTTATGGAGCTACGGAAATAGACTTTCAAACTTGTTCATGTCTTGTCTTATTAACGAAAATTACAGTGCTGCATGGTGGCGTTATTAACAAAATTACAGAAGCGTGAAAGCTGCTCCCTTTGCTATACGAAAATTTTGCACAATTTAACTCAATAAGTCGTTCCATAAGATTTCTCTATGTAATTTTGCAATTTTGCAACAATTTTCGAACGCCAGGTGATATATGCATTTCAATTTCTCCCCATAAATTTTGAATGAAATTATCACCATCAACGGACTATATAGAGAATCGTCTCGCTTGAATATCGTAAGTCACGTAAGAGCCATTCCTTCTAACGGCAAAATGATAGAAGACGTCCCCATCTTTTCTGTGAACATTAAAATTTGGAAGTTTTGCTCATTTATTCTCTCTCATAATTGGAAGCGTTATGTGTTTGCAATTCCTGTGTGCATTATGAATGCCCTGCAATTTGTCTACCTGTACAAAGAATGGGGTAATTTAGATGTCTTTATTCTGCACACGTTTTACACCGTTTCAGTGTTCAACGCCCTTTTGAGGACATTCTTGGTAATCAAAAAGAAAGCACAATTCGAAACGTTTCTATTCGAACTGGAGAAGTTGTATAACGAAATGCAGGTAAAATATATCTTCAAAATTTGTTAGCTCAACTATTTACATACCAAAATAGATATTCGGAGATGATTACGTTAAAAATTTATTGAAAGACACCACCAGTCGGGCGCGAAAGATTTCAATTTTCAACTTTACGGCAGCGTTGCTGGATGTCATGGCTATACTGTTGTATCCTCTCTTCACGAGTAGTAAAGGTAAAAATTTTGATTACTCGGAAGTTATTCTCAGCCTATTAATTTTTCAGTTCACCCTTTCGGAGTGTCATTTCCTGGGGTAGATATGACTGCCTTTCCTCTTTACGAAATCACTTATATCCTGGAGGTGCCCTCGATTTACATCGTGATCTTAATGTACATGCCATTTGTGAGTCTCTTTGCTTCATTCGCGATGTTTGGGACTGCCTTGCTGAAGAATTTGCAGTATCGCCTAGTCCATATTTACAGTCCCAGCAAGACGGATGAGCAAATATTCAACGATGTCATTTTCTGCGTTAGATATCATGAGCAAATAATAAGGTTGACTTTTATTTATGAATTTTCAGTCAAAAGTCCAAAGTTGTCATGCTTTTCAGATATGTAAGGAACTTCAACGCTTTGGTGACTTATATTTGCTTTGCGGAATTTCTACTTTTTGGGGCAGTCTTGTGCTCACTTCTATTTTGCCTGAACATTGTGAGAACTCTTGGAAGCAAAATATTAAGCACAATTGAACTACATCTCACCTGTAGTGTAGCACACGTAAACATAAAACATGTGATATTATTATAGATAAATCCTTGTTACCTCTCTGGCGTGGCTTAAAACTTTATTGAAGAAACATTAGATACATACTAAAAGGCCAGACACGAGTTCTTTGTGTTAAATATTCTTTGCATGTTTATTATACTTCCAAACAATTAACGATTTAATTACTCAATAGATCCACACGTGGATACACATCGTTAACATTATCATGTTCATTCTTACAACGCTTTACGTGTTAATCAACTACTATTGGCACGCAAATGAGTTACTTATTCAGGTGAGTATATGCTGAGTTAGTGTGAGTTATGCTTATGGTTTGCGTACGAAATACCGTTTCTAAATTCCCGCTCTTATATTTTGCCCTTTATAAATTCTTGATTATTCATATCACCATTTTCTTATTTTAAATTCCACCCTAAGAAAAGCTTTTAGTTTAGCCACGCTAACGGTTACACGATAAACAAGATTTAGAAATTTATATACAAGGTGGGCCAAAAGAAGTCATCCGATGTTGTTTGGCTCTCATTTTTTTCTAAATGAAAAACTTCGATTCTGTTTTTTGATTATGTTTATTTGAACCTTTAGAATTTTATTAGTCAAGTCGAAATGATGATATCGGCCAAATGGGCGCCGTCACAATTGATTGCCCGCTGGTCAAACGACAACAGTGGACGGTGCGTACCATGTTAACCGAGTTTTTTCTGCCGCAATTGGACGAATTAGGACTGGAGGACATGTGGTTCCAACAGGACGGAGCAACGGCACACACTGCGCAAGCCACAACCGATATTCTGAAGGCGGCGTTCCCGGGTCGCCTCATCTCTCGTTTTGGCGATTTGCCCTGGCCCGCAAGATCGCCCGATATAACCGTTCCAGACTATTTTTGTGGGGTTTTTTGAAGTCCAGTGTTTACGTGACCCTGGAAGCCCTCAAGGACAACATTCGACACGAGTGCGAGAATCTGTCGCCCGAAGTTCTCGCCGAAATGATGAAAAATGCCATAAAACGAGCCCGCATGGCAATCAATTGTGACGGCATCCATTTGACCGATATCATCTTCTCGACTTGACCAATAAAATTCTAAAGGTTCAAGTAAACATAATCAAAAAACAGAATCGAAGTTTTTCATTTAGAAAAAAAATGAGAGCCAAACAACATCGGATGACTTCTTTTGGCCCACCTTGTATGTATGTATATTGTTTTTGGTTAAACGTTGTCAAAATATTTACTCTTGAAGACCAATGCGACTATAATATTATAATACTTCGAACGACGTCAACTGTTATATGGAAGCAACTGAGTGATAACTAGAATTAAGTTTGTTGCTATAATATTGTATTTTTCGCGATCCGAACAAATTTAAAAATGTAGATACAAAATGAATGTTTCAATTGCGCATATAAATAAGTGTGGAAAAAAATTAGTTCTTGATGGATTTATGAACCAGCAAGAAAGAAAATATAGATACACGTTTCTATAGGTTTGTACAAATCAAAAAACCATCGGTGTATAGTTCGTGCAAACTCTACATCGCCGTGTTAATAGAAAAAACTTTTTTTCGTGCACCAAGGAAACACCTTATTACAGAAAGTACCGAGAAAATATGGTTATGTTTTGCATTTTAGTTTTTAATAATTAAAAAAAGACATGTTCAAACAAATCAATAATAGAATTCGATCCAAGATAAAAAAAAACGCTGTCAGCAAAAAAAAATGCAATCAGTTACGTCGCGTTAGATGTATGTAATTCACGTTTTTCGATTTAAAAAAGATTTTAAAACAATTGCCCTTTATGTTATGTAGCACTAAATTTCTGGCGATGCGTGGATATGTCAAATAGTCTAATGGGTAGGGGCTTCGACTCTGGTGTGAAGAGACGCGAGTTCGGACCAGGTATATAAAAAAACTACTTTTTACGATTTTACGTCAAGGGAATAAAATCCTCAGTACCTACGGGACATTGAGGGTCCTTGATTTCAAATCTGCCATCAAAATTTCCAAATTTGAAATGGAAAATCCAATATAGCTACCAAAAAGTTAGGTTGCAAGACATTGCCCTGAAATCCGCATTAGGAGCTTTTCGGGACAAACAGTTTCTTCGTGCAGGAAAAGCCTTATTACAAAAAGTTCTGAGAAAATATTGTTAAGTTTCGCATTTTACTTTTTCATAAATAAACAAATCCTTGTTCAAACAAATCAATGATAAAGTTCGATAGCAGAGAGCAAATTACCTTCAGCATAATAAATTTCAATCAATTATGTCGCGGGATTTAGACGCAATTCACGTTTTTCGATTTAAACAAATTAATTTTGTTTTAAGTTTTTAAGATAAATTTTTTTAAAACGCCCTGCATGTGTCAGGCTCTTTTATAAAATCAACCTCAAAGTAAATGGCTGAGATGATATGGCACACCGACTGGAAGCCACGAGTCAGCTGTCACCTTGAGTTCAAGCCGTGGAGTGGAAAAACATTATTACTGGTTAATTTTTGCATTTTTTCAATTAAGATTTCACTTTTTTGCATTATTTTATACATTCTTCTTTGTTGTTGTTTTCTCTCTCTTTTCCCATACTATTCTTAATAAGTTCCGATAATTTTTGGTTTTTTTTTATTACACCCCTTCTCGCATAATATATTAGCGGCAGGGAGGGGTGGTCTCATTAAATCAACAATAAATAACTCTACTTCATTTTTACCTATTACTTGCTCCTTTATGGCCATACCGTGTATTTAGTCGCTCTGGAACAACAAAAATGTCTAATTTTCACATTTTTCCCAACAGAATCTACGCTTACCAATACTTTCACATCGAAATATCTGTGACAATACCTCCATACGTTACTAATTTAATGACGTATTTTTCATGCTTTTCCGCCTACCCTCGCTCCAATAAACGATAAAACCTCATTTACACAAAATAACGGTTTATGCTATAACTATTATTCACACAATTTGTTTTTGATGGGATCTCACTTCTTTTTGTAGATAGTTTTACTTTTTTCCGCTTCCTCACATCCATTCACCATCATCACTGTATTCAACCGCATTCGTGAGTTAAGACAACTTCAGGGTGACACATAATCATAAAATATTCTCTCCATTCACTGTCTGATTATTATTAAGTAGAAGACAATTTATTTTTATAGTTGTTAATAAGGAATAGTTAGTTTACCACCTACAAACAAATTTTCTTGTAATTATTAAGCTGTGAAAATTTTACCTTTCTGTATAAAGTAAAGGCTAACTGAATACCAAATTCCGAGTTTTCAGGTCTGCTAGAAGTAACTAATCTCTTTGATGATCAGTCAGTGAGTGAGTCTGTAACGTAATAACGGTATATTGATGGTCGATATTTATTAAACTCGATTAGTTCATTAAGTACTCTTGGTGACAGAAATTTCAGGTTTTTACTCTGATCCTCAACAAAGATACAAGGGGCTTCAAAGTGCGCTGTGTTGCTTCCGGAAAATGTAATACTCGTATACGGCCGTGTTTGCTCGACTTGGGGAGGGCACTACCATGCCCACAGATGTGATTTCACATTTTCAAATTTAATGCCATCTGGTTTTGGGTGATTTCCGATGGAGTTCACACTCGGAACGCTTGGCCTCTAGTGTGGACACGTTGCCGAATTCCACCAACCTCGTAGGCAGTAACCGACCACTTACAATGTTTAACGGTAAATAATTTCGATGACAAACAACACTGCCAGAGGAGTTATTAATGACGCTGAAAATTTTAGCGTCGTCACCGTAGCATAAAGTTTTAGAATGAGATACAGTGAAGCTGATGTTATTTATAAATATAATTATGAGTAACGAGCCAAGGTGGCTCCCCATATAGATCTAAGAATTATTCAATTGAAGCAATTGCACAGATAAAGCGACAGCCAATTAACAAAAAGAGGACGAAACCCTAGAAGTTTAAGGTTATACAAAAGAAGCTGGCGATTAAGCGGTCGAAAGTCCTGCTGAAGTCTATATAAATGCAGTTCACTTGGTTCTATGCTCGAGGACGGATGTATAAAAAGTTGTGAATTCCATTAAACATGGATAAAGAGCAACACAATTTACTCATGGGAGGGCGCTCTTTTTTTTATATATGTATAACAATAAACCCAACCGTCAGCCACCCGTTGGTGGGGGAAAAGTTGTCAGCTATCACCCTAAAGGTTTCGGTTCACTAGTCAACGATCACTCGACGCGCGACGAAGGAATGCTTGACTGACGATATATATTGCAAAATTAAATATTTAGTGAACATTATATTAAATGTCCTTACATCATTTTCGGCTTTTAGAATAGTTCATTTAAATATCGTCCGAAATCCGATATAACGGACGCCGCAATATTGCGGAGCCACATTTCTTAAAAGCAAGCGCAGGAACATCGTCAGAATTCTGTCATTTATTGATTCCTTGTTTTCTCTCTTTTTCCAATTTATAGTTTATAATGTTTTTTATGAATCGATCGCATTTAAAAGCTCTCACATGCAAATTCTAATAAATACCTTATTTCGGCCATATTTCATTCGCTGTTAATCCCACAGCCCTAGAATAACTAACTACACTAACTTCAATCAAAAAACAATACGATCATGTTAACAAACATATTCTGTTATAAAACTTACATACCACAATATCATAATTCACGTTTTATTATTATATATTTTTATGTTTCAGAGTTTAAAAGTAGCTGAAGCAGCTTACAATTCCGAATGGTATAATTGCAGTATAAAAGTCAGAAAAGCACTAACCTTGCTGATTATAAGGAGCCAATCACCGCTTCAGGTATTCCTTTTAGGATGGAACATAAAGCTAAATTGAAACTTTAAATCATTTCAGATAATGGTGGGCAATATATACCCCATGACCTTAGAAACTTTTCAAACCATTTTAAATGCCTCTTACTCGTACTTCACAATACTACGAGGTATCTACAATTGAGATACGTTACATAAATTGAAAAGTAAATTAACCTTCAAATGTAGAATGCTGCCTGGTCGCATACTTTACTTATTTGACATTTATCTATAAATACTTTGAACTCTTGGGCTTTTACATTTAAATCTCTAGAAAATCATTTAATTTAATTTTAGGTACACTTACTATACCCACATGAGACCACAACTCAGTACCTAAAGGACCAGAATATATTTGTGATAATTAACAAAACAGGAACACGTGTTGGCTTGCTAGAATCACAGAAACAACAAAATGTTTGCTTTTAAATATCGCACTTAAAGTTTTATTAAAAACTGATTCATATATATATTTTAGAACCAGCATTTTTATTTCCTGTTTATCAATATTTAAAATACGAGTACAAGTTTTCGACTAAGTAAATTAAAATCGTTACTTTGAGCAAGTTCATGTAAAAACTGTTCTGAAACTTTAAAAATTAATAAAAAATAAAGTACAAAAACTAAAACCCAACTACGTCTTCAACTGCTCTTGTTTACAACTTTTCAAAGACCAGTTGAAGACGTAGTGGGGTTTTAGTTTTTAAACTTTATTTTATTTAAAACATTTTGCCGTTTTCTGAATTAAGATAAATTGGGTTCAGAATGACGTCACACATCTTACTGTATTTTGCTCGTGAAACCCTTTCATTTGATACCCATATCGAGGAAGTTGTGAAGAAAGAGGTAATCCGCCATCATGGGACATCTGCCATATTAGATTTAGAATGACGTCTCATAGTTTGCCGTATTGTGCTCGTCCAACGCTTTTATTTGATACCGATATTAATAATATTGGTAAAATTTGTATTTAGTGTCAGACCTTTTGACCTATTGTGGCTTGCTTCTTTTGTAACGTTATCTAGCCTATGTTACACGGAGCATTCATACATATCCAACTACACCTCATTTGTCCAAATCTATGACTAGTTTAGGAGCTTCGAAGTAACAGATGGACATCCATACACACATACATGGACTGCTAGAACTCATGGCCCTCTTTTTATTGTGCCGTAAAAAGCAGCATTCGACAGTCTATACAATTTTTAAAATGTCATATTTTGAAATCTATACTAATATAAAAGATTTAGTATAGCGTGGTAACTGGTAACCAATTATCACTTCAGGCAAACTAAAAATTGTATGGCAAAGGGAGTTTGGAAGTTACAGGTTGATTCATAAATTCGATATGCATATTATCTTATTTTATGTTTATATTTTGATCTTGTCAACGCAGCGACATAAAACTCACGCCAAACAACTATTATACTATTTCAATATCCTTTCCAAAAATACCACTAATGTTGATTTTTTTACCACTGTAAGTACAGTTACCTGCGAAAGTGGAAAAATGTTCTGCAATTTCCTAAAATACGCATTTTTCCCGCATTTTCTCCGAAATTCATGTAATTAATACACTTTGTTTAATTTATTAAATTATCACCTCTCGAAAAAGGTCCACGTATAGAGAGGATATATAAGGGGCCCCGCACGTTTTGTACGAACTTATTTGCAATATGAGTATCACTAGCGTCCGTAAAGTTGCGATGCACGTCCAATCTTGACCTAAAATCCTTAAAGGTTTTCGCCCCATACAAAATAATTTTATTTTGCTTATTGTCTTTATGCCGTCGATTGTGTACTGGATAACTGAGCCCTCATCTAAATTGCCCATAGCTCCTATCTCGCGCATCTTAAGAAAGTAGTCATAAACGGACTCTTCCTTTCGTTTTCTACGCAATGACAAACGTTGATGGATATCAGCACTACTGACCTTGTCTGCGAATGCGTCGAGGAGGAATTGTTTCAATTCGCCCGGAACTAAGCTCAGGGTGGGCACGTAAGGCCAACTTCACTGAACCGCTTAACAACCGTTTTGCATACAAAAAATGTTCGAGTAGTGACCAATTTAGTAAGGACGCTACGCTTTCTACGTCTTGGATCCAAATTTTCACGGCGTATTCGTTGTTTCCCGAAATGTCGGGTATCGAGCCCTCCATGCCTTTGAAAGATATGTGAGTGGGCAGGAATCGGCTATCCCTGGTATATTGCGATCGAAATGTTACATTGCTAATACCTGTAGTCATTTCTGATACGTATCTTTCGCGTGAAGCTAGGTCTTGTTCGCGTTTTTCAAGTACACTTCCTTCTCTAACGACATTTCATGCATCTCCTTGGTATTATTAAATAAATAGCGACTGTCCCTTAAGGCAGGTGTACTGTATTTTTCTTCTCTTTTCTATATCACGTAAACTAATTTTCAAGTGTAGCCTGAGCTCGGTGCTTAGGCTTATCCTATCGCCGTATGTGCCTATAAATAATCTAACGCGCGTCAGGATTCACTGGAAATTCACAATTGTTTCTGTTTGTAGGTTTTTATTGTTTACTTCTTTTGATCACCTCGCTACCAAAGTTCTCATCCGGCAATGTCGAAACTGCACGATTTCGAAGGGGGAGCTTTTAACGAAGGCAACATAGAAACGTGAGCTTCGAACCGTTTGCCTATGTTTAGGCGATTTGCAATAAGTTTGCAGGACTTTCTAAGTCGCATTGGGGTTAAGCCGAAGCTAACAAAACAGCTTTTACCTTGTTTGTCGGATAATTTGGGAGTAGGTTTACCACGTATCTCCCTTGCCATGCGCGAGTCCTCCTTCTCTGCGATTTCCTGGGAAGGCTTTCCTGATTCTACGATCCCTCGGTGGATACTCTACTTCGCCTTAATCCGACGATGCTTGATGATTCCGATGATTTTTTCCATGAAATTGATTAATTTTGGTAGGGACGATAGCGACAGACCTAGTGAATAATAATCCATTCGATATTTTCATTTCAGACAACATGAACAGCCGCTATTACCACCACCAGTGACCTGCTTTTTTTTGTGTCAAATTTAATTTAAAAAATATATAAAAAATGTAAAATAAAAAAAAACAATTTTTTTATACAGTTTAAGATACAAATAAAAACATATAAAAAAAATTTAAATGATTGAATTTTATTGTCTTATAAAGAAAAATTCCATACAAAGAGGTAAGATTTATGCGTTTACATGAGAATACCACTTTAAAGGCAGGCCCCCATAGAATCAACAAAGCTTGAGAGCTTAAAGCATTTTGAATCCGGCTCTCTCTCTCACGCCGGATTGCCGCAACGAAATAAATCTCTCTCTCTCTAAAATTATTAACTCGTCGGCTGCTTTTCGTTTTATAGTCCGTCCATCCCGGTTGAACCCCCAAAATTGTAGGATTTCCGGGTTAATTAAAACAAACTATTTAACACTACGGACTTTTATTCAATTCGGTGGATGGACGGACAATTTACACGAGTTTTCTCGGAGTTCGAAAAGAGAGCGAAACCAGGTACGCTCCTCGATAGGCACATTGGGCCTTTCCACACGTATATTCAGTTTGCAGCATGGAAATATGAACTAAGCACGGAACGGCTGTAAGCCAGATTTAGCGTACCACATTCCCTGATGTGTTAGAATTGGCTGTGTTCGTATGGTCGCTCAGTGCAGGCGTAAATATGTAGACATAATCAGAAGGGGGCTCACAATTCAAAATTTTCTGAAGTTCTTTCCATAATGTCTATGCCCCCTTTAACATCTATTTACACGCTGCCATTCACCGCTTGCGCCCCGCTTGCGCGAATTCTTATTTAGCTCTCACTCATAAACGCTGTTGCTGTTCTCCTCTAGGAAGCACCCCTTAGGTGGTCGCTCACGCATAGGGTTCATACACGATACAGCCGTTCCGTGCTTAGTTAGTATTTCTATGGTTTGCAGTATGCAGTAGAGCTGTTGATTTTCGAAGCTTCGAAGGATTTGAAGCTTCGCATTCTAAGCCGCTTCGCAGAAATGTTCGAAGCTTCGATTAATTCGAATTTTTTGGCTGCTTCGAAGTGTTCGTATTCGAAGCTTCGAATGCGCTGCTTCGAATTTTTTCAACAGCCCTAGTATGAAGACCAGTTTGTTGACAATTATCGCTTCCACACGGGTATTCTCGCTGCTTAATGCACATCACTGTACTCATAAGGGCTTACAAAGTGTGTTTGCTCGAAATGCTCGATCTAAGGCAAATTTTTGACGAAGAGAGAAGAAGATGTCCTGTTTGTTTAGCTACATATGTTAGTTCGTGGCAACAGGATAAATCAGTTTGTGCTGCAAATTTGCTCTCGTTTTTGTTTACGTCTTACCTATAAAATCAGTCTGCATACTGCATACTGAATACACGTGTGGAGAGGCCCATTTCTAGTAAGGATATGCAGTGCTGCCACCGGCGCAGTCCGCTATGCGAGCTAAGGCTGAGCCCACAATTCCCACATGTATGTACATATAATAATTTCAGAAGAAAATATGTATAAGTGCACTTGTCTATGTTTAAAAGTAAGCGGTGAAGTTAAAAGATAACAATCCTGCACCCTAGATGTAACCCGAAAGATCTTGGCGTCATGCGCATAGCAGAGAATTCTAGACCAGAACATCGACACATCATTAATGAATATGATGAACAAAAGACGACTCACATGACTACCCTGGGGTACACCTGAGATGTTAAATATTTCTCTGGACAAAACGCCTCGAAATAGAGTGCGAGCAAAGCCATTCAATAACAATAGAGGGAAATCAAGGAGGCTAAATATATACAGCAGAATTCGGTGATTAATTCTGTCAAAAACTTTGCTGAAGTCTGTAAAGATGCAGTCGACCTGTTTACCCGTTTGAAATGCAGTAATTTGAGAATTCCAGCAAGTTGGTTTTGTTAGATTTCCCTTCGAAGAAAACATGCTGAAAATATTGCAAGAAAGGCTTACAATGAAAATAAAGGGTGCCACACATCAAAAACCTAAAGATTTAAGCTACACAACATAGTTTAGCGATTGGGCGATAATCGATATATTACCCTTTGAGCCTTTTTTGTGTAGCGGAGTTATCGTCGACATTTTCCAAAATGTTAAAAAGACACCACAGGAAAGAGAAAAAATCGACATTTGGTTTTTGGTATAACACAACGGTTAAAATAAATACTAGAAATGTATTTATTTATTTATTTAAGCCAACAGATAACTGCCCTGACTGTGTATAATAGGTTCGCTGAGTATCCCATTTCAAAAAATCATAACCTCTAAGATTTCTCGTCGGACCCAAGTTCACACTATGATCTACATGAATTAAAGGAGATCCGTTCAAAACATAATGAAAGTAGTAATCTATAAGATCGTCCGTGAAAACGACATGACGAAACATTTATCCACATTCAAACGAAGACGGTTATGATCACACCAATCTACAAAACTATTCAGATCATCCTGCAATAAGAGACAGTCGTCAAGACATGAATGCTCCTTAAATTTCTTCACAATTGTTAGCATAGATTAGAAGCTGGGAATTAGTGCACCATACTGAATATCACTAATAAATAAAATATATAATAATGGACCCAAGTGGCTTCTTTGAGCAATACCAGACGTGAAACAAATTTCCTTGACAAGGCTGATTTATAAATAACTTGTTCTTGTAAATTATTGCTACAGAAAGTTATGAATATGAATATAATTACTCATGACCTAAACTTAAAAAGAGGGACAGAATTTAGTTTCGTGTGTAAGTTACTCATAAATTACTGTGGTCCAATTTTATTTATTCTATTTATAAATGATGTTGTTAATTTCTTTATACATTCCCGTTGTTTGATATATGCGGATGATTTGAAAATTTATATTAAAATTACTGACTCTAATAGCTGTTTTAAGTTACAGCAAGATTTGAATAGACTTTCAAGTTGGTGTTCTACTAATTACCTCTTCCTTAATATATCTAAATGTAAAGTGTTATCTTTTTGTAGAACCGTAATTTGTTATGATTACAATTATGTTTTGAATGCTGAGGACTTACTTCGTGTTGAATGTATCACTGATTTGGGTGTTATTTTGGATAGAAAACTTTCATTCTCGCTCCATCTCGATCAGGTTATTACTTAAGCTTACAGAATGCTGGGCTTCATTATAAGGAATACTAAAGAGTTCACTGATCCTTTTGCCATCAAGACTTTATATATGTCTCTTGTAAGATCCGTGCTCGAATATGCTTCTGTTATATGGTGCCCCATTTACAGTACAAATGTAATTAGAATTGAGACAGTGCAGAAGAATTTTACTAGATTCTTGTGTTTTAAATGTAATCTCCTTAGGAACTTTTCACTATCGTATAAATCACGGCGGCGTCTGTTATTTGGTCTATCAACACTTGAATTTAGACGCAATTGTAGTTGTGCTATATTTATTAAGGATATATTGTGCAATTATATTAAATGCTCTGAGTTGCTTTCCTTAATCATGATTTATGCTCCAGAAAGACACCTTCGTTCCAGAGGGCTGCTGATTGCTTCTACACACAGAACAAAATATGGTTCTCAAGAAGTAATTACTAATTGCACAATTAAATTTAACTACTTCAATGAAGTTGTTGATTTCACTTTATCTAGGTCAGATTTCAAATCTAAAATCATATACCTTGAGAATGTTACATTTAGCTGATTAAGTTGGATATAATTATGGTAATGTTGAATTGTTCATTACTAAACAATATAGGTGGTATTGTCTCCTTCGTAGTTTACCAATCGAATTGTATGCTCTATTTTGTGAATTCTTAGATTATATTCTAGTCTGTAAGATCGTTTGTATTTGTAGACTGAAATAAATAAATAAATAAATAAATTGTTTATCTGTTATGAATGAAGAGTAGTTCAGATTTATGTGCAATTTATATTCTTGAATGGAAATTTCTGAGTAAATTACTCTTGAATTATACGCGTAAGGTGTTGAATAATATCTAGTCGCATAGTATGTATTTGAAAAGCTCATAAAAATCATACCATATATAATTTTTACTCAATATATGTATATGAAAACTGCTTTATAAATGTTTGCTCATGAATTCATGAATTATGAAGAAAATTCTACTATTTGTGATTATTGTACATAATACATTCTTTAATCTAGTTCCAAGTCAAAAAAATTTTAAAATTCGTAACTTATGGAACTCTAACTCATAGTTTGTGATTACAAATATTTCTCCGTGCAAGCAATGATAATAATCAAAAACTGCAAATTGCTTGATTTAATTACAGAATTTATGCCGAAAGTTTGCGAAACTGTGTAGTAATCAAATTAAGCCTAAAGTGAGTTAACTATGTACATACTTGTTTGCATTTACTCTCGACGCTAAAGATGCAAGGCGAATTATCTTTTACTTACAAGTTTAAATGTTGGATGTCTCATTTGACTGCTTATCAAATTTATGTTAAATTCCCACAACTAATTGCCGTAAAACGATTACAATTTGTCCTGTACCGCTCTGTGCTAAGCATTCTATTCATATGTCGCAAGTGGTAAAATGTTTGACGATTTCTGTGAAAAATTGTAAAATGGGAAGTACATGTTAGTGACATTTCACGGCCTATTCAATTACTGCAACGCTACTCTGGTGTGTTCTTGAAATTCGCGGGGATTTTGGGAAGCTTTCGCTGCAAATAGAAAAAAGGAAACATAATGGGAGCACAAGACATCATGATAAATTAAATACCGGTCAACAATAAAGACAAACTGGTTTTAACTGAAATACTGCCATAAGTTCATTGCCTTGCATAGCGTATAAATAGTGAGGGAAAACTGTGATTCTTCACAGAGTAAAACTTCAGCTCTACAAGAGTGTTTCTTTGAGTTATCTACAATCACCATCACATTCCACCAACAACGAAAATGGCTGCTTTGAAGACAACCTTCTTCCTGTTGCTCATTGCGTGTACAATGCTAATCACCACCGAAGCAATCAACAATTGGGTACGTGTTCCACCCTGCGACCAGGTCTGCAGTCGTTCGAACCCCGAAAAGGACGAGTGTTGCAAAGCGCACGGTCATGCATTTCACGCCAATTGTCATGGCGGAATGAATTGTTATCGTCGTTAGTTTTCATTGTACCCACAATATTACTTTTGCTAAGGTGAAGTGAAAAAAATAAACAATAAACGTTATGTATACCCAGATCGCAATTATTATAATTTTTCAACCCAACGATCCTTCCTTATTCCTTTAATAATTCATTAAACTCCGTGTTGATCGTCAGGCAACTTCAACCTCCTAAAAGAGGAGTTTCAAGGAGAATATCAGACTTTATTGGTAGTTGCATAGATACCTGTTTTTGAAACCATACATTCTGCAAAATTTATTTAGGTTATTATGACTGACATCAGTTAGTAGTTTTAGAAGCTATCTGTAGTTTTCGTTATTTAGTCTGAACAACCCTAGGATTCATTTATTTAAATTATTTGAGAACGACCAGCGGAAGTTGTGTAGTAGTAAATACTCGTGCATACATATATAATATGTAGTGCATGAGCTTCCAATTGGAATATAAATTGTGAAGGTGTTCATAGCGCTATGTTATCAAGGAACAATGGTTTAGAAAATAAAATATACTGAGTGAATTACATATGATGTGATGCCAAGGAAACTGTCTTCAGCAAACAAGATGGCTCAATCGGTATCTATGGGCAGAAAATAAGTACACAACGCTTTGAAATACCGATAAGGTTAAGAGTGTCATACATTGCCGTTTATTTAAAAAAAACAGAAAAATGCGAATTGGAGTCGTAATTTTCTAATATATAAAATTCTCGTGTCACAGTGTTTGTAACAAAACTCCTCCGAAACGGCTTGACCGATTCTCATGAAATTTTCATTCAGTAGGTCTGAGAATAGGAGGTAAACAATTTTTCATGCCCCTAAGTGATAAGGGTGGTCCACTCCAAAACATTTTTTTTGATTTTTTGGATAAAATTTTTTGTTTTACCTTTTTATGATTCGGCATTAAAAAATACATACAACCCTAAATTTTCACCCTTCTACCACCAACCCCTATTTTTTAATTTATCGTTTTACTTTCTCAGTGCAACCGTCATATTTATTACGCTGATCTTAATTCTTCCATCGATCATTGGTAATTCAAGATGGCGGATCGGATATGGGGACTCAACTGGAACGGAAATTCGTGTAATTGAATATAATGGTTCTTAGGGTCTGTGGTTTTGAAATCACTGCCTTTTTCGAAGCTCATATCTTTACTACCAAAATCTACAGAAATATGTCAACAAATTTTGTCTATGTGTCGGGGCTTTTCTCAAGAACAGTTGAACCGATTTCGATGAGGCCTTTACTGGAAGGTACAGCATTTTATCGTTCATGATGCAGGCTACAATTTTATCCCAAGATTGTTTTGGGTTCCCGCGGGAAAAATTATAAACCGTCTTCGCGCATGTAAGAGTTTCATTAGGTCTACAACAGTTTTAATTTACAAATATGAAAAATCCGGCAAGGGGCGGGTTTACTATTGAATATATTCCAGAGGAGGCCAAACGGATGCGCAGAAGATTTTTTCGACAATATAAAATTGAAAAACAAACAGAATGAAAATATTTCATTGAACTGATGCATCGAGAATTAAATATCTTCCAAAGGATGCAAATAGATGAATTGATGAATGAAAAGGATTATTCGTCAATTTTACATGGAAAGAGAAAATTCCATTAGATTGAATATATTCCAGAAGAGGTCAAGCGAAGAAGTCTCTCTTCTGCAGATATGGTAATGCAAAATCAGATCAAATGGAGGTGGAGTACTCCGGGATTTATATTGGGATCAATCGCGCGCATAAAATTAAAGAAGACAGGTTACAACAACATTCCAGTATCAATCAACTTTTTCCATTTAAAGATCGACCAATGAAGAGTGAACGTGTGTCTCTCTCTAAAACTAGACTGCGCTTCTATCAACAATTTTATTCATTTTGCAACAGTTTAAATTTACAAATGTAGAAATGCCCGGGCAAAGGCGGGACGGGTCTGCTAGTAAAAATAATAATAATAATAATAATAGGGAACCGGGTTCGGGGTACACGACTGACCCTACGGAGAACCTACTGTTAAACTGGTATATGAGGGTAAATGTAGCGGTACTACATTTTATTTGTGACTGTAAAACTTAGTAATTAAATTTTAATTTGAGTCGCGTACGTGGAAAATTTACATACTTACTTGATTTCAAATTTAATGGGGATTTTTGTATTCAGTTAACTTAGGAAAACATATATGTAGTTTATAACGGTTGCAAATAAAAGTAAATAAGAAAAATTATGTCATAATATCAAATAATAAAAATAAATGTTTAATAGCATTTCAATAATCCTAAAGCTTGGTGGTGTACCAAACCTTCAAGCCCACAAACTGCCTTTTTGCATAAACGAGTTCTAGAAACACATTTGCGAGCAAACAAATCAACCTACCACACAATGTTCACATTTCTGAGGCATAACTCTAGCTAAAAATGATTAACTGTAATAAGAAGAATAAACCCTTGACTTTATAACAAAAACGATGGGCGCGTCGAAGAACGCTCGGCAGAAACGAAGCTTCTTCATATTTCGGTCGCCATCTTTAAATTCCTTTTCGATAATAGATTCGAAATCAGCGACCCCCAAAACATATTGCAAAAGGACCTATTTGCTCTGATCCTTCAAAGTTGAGAACGTGCGGTCACTATCTTCAATTTCAAAATTTCGATAGATTCGAAATCAGCGACTCCGAAAACATAAATGGACCCTGTTTTATTTCCGTTTTCCATTTGATGTTGCGAACTTTCATCCCCCATCTGCCATCATTAATTTCCAAATTTTGATGGTAGGTTCGATATCAGCAACCCCAAAAACATTACAGCACCCAGTTTTCATGCATATCCTTCGAAGTTGAAAATTTTTGGTCGCACTATTGGATTTTGAAACCCTACGTAAACTTTGCTTGTAAACATTTCAATAATCTAAAACTTAATTTAAAGTTTTTTACAACTATCGTAAACGATTGAAATGCTCGCTGAAATGATACTTGTATGAATCTTTAGTAAATCATGGGTTTTCTGGGAAGCGGAAGAAACGGCGGAAGAAACCAACTTCAAAAGAAATTCATCGCAGTTTTCAAATAGTCGGAGAAAGATAGACTTTTTGGTCAAAATAATTAATTCTTAAATGTCATAAAAGAAGTCATTTTGAGAAACTTAGAAATAAATAGGTGCCTAATTAGAAACAATATTAAGTCTTACGTACTAACAACGTCCAGTAAGGTGGCAGTTTAGGAGTTTTATGGCTGTGAACAAAAAACTATATAAGTGGGGGTTTGCTTAACAATTTAAAATGGTCAACAGTGTTAAAGACTTCTGCGGAAATCTAACAGGGTCAAAACATTGGTGTTTATCCAGAGCTTCGTACAAATCTGTCGTCACATTTACTACAGCGTGTTCGATGAACTTCGAAGAAACAAAATTGAATTGTTTATTCAAAAATACAATTCAAACCTAATTTTTTGATGCACCTGGCTGGCACAGGACCAATTTATTCTTATTAATGTAATACATCATTTGAGTATACATATAATAATTTATCTAGAATTTTACCAAGGAAACACAAAATAGTGATAGGTCTAAAGTCGCTAGGACTAGATGGAATAGTTGTTTTTGGTATCGGTATTACAGTTGCTCGCTTCCATGGACCAGGAAATTAAGAAGTAGTTACTTAGTGGTTCATCCATTTTTTCATTTTTTGGTGGCCTGCTCTGTATTTTCCTATGCCTGACAAATGTTTACCAGTGGCAAATCTCATCAAAGGAATTCAATGAATGTCAAACCCCAACATAAGCAAACTATAATGATGTTTTGATATACGTTTCATTCGATGAACTGACAAATTTGTGGTTATGTCTTACGCGAGTACTCTTCCTACCTGACGACCGAAGATTAACGAATGTTAAACGAAGAATTGCCATGTTATGTTAAGTCAATTATGGAATCGGTTATTTGTTTAGCTGACTAATATCATCCCACGAAGTGACGTAGCTTATGTTATGTGATGTCAATTGTAGTTGCAGATGACAACCATCTCCAGTGAGCTATCATGTATACTTATTAGGTCATAGGTAGTGAAACGGTTTCGGCATAGAGCTGTCGCTGCGCTATTGCTGTTAAACTTTTTGTCTCCACTCTTTCTTGTGGCGCTGTAGTGCGCACGCGCTCATACATATGTACAAAGTAGTGGAATTCATTGTGCAGAAAATATGTCAATGATAAAAAGTCCTCGGCGTGCTTTAGGACCTTGCCCCACTTTTGCAAAGGACGGCTCATGCAATTGTGTTTTCAAAGCGGGTCCTGTGCATGCATACCTGTGTATTTCTGACTGTTCAGAGCCTTAAATCTGTTTATCTAACCGTAAATTAGCCTACTATTCCTAAATATGTAGATATGCAAGATAAGATTAAACAATCATCCATTCCATTTTTCAAAATTCAACTTTCTGCTCAACCTTAGTTAGGATTTTATATTTCAAAGCAATTTCTTAAAAAAAAACTTTAAAATTATTAATTTGGATCGATAGTTGTGCTTGCACCTAACTTGCGTTCTAGTACAAGATTGTGGTTTAAAATACACGCAAAATAAACTTGCGGCACCGACAGTACCTCTCTGCCTGCGCTGTGCCAGAACAACTTTTCTTTGCCATAATCCATAATCCACCCTCGACCCTACAATCGATTGACAAAATGACAATAGAGAACAAATACGTCATCAGCCCAGTGATTCGTTTCGTTCGTATGCATGAAGCGTTTCTCTATTCTAGCACAGCGCCTACGCGAGCTAGCTCAGCCAGAATGCCTGGAGAACATACAAAATAACGGCAACAACGCAACCAAACCAGCCCAAATACAGCATTCTCCGGTCCGGCATCGCTCGTCTCCGTTCTGCACTCGGCGGAAAGTACTCTCCGCAAGCGATCCGTGTCGGAACTGAAAGCTTTCGTCGAGTGGCGATAGCCGATGAAATACATACAACGCGACGCCCAGTTGCGCAGTACGAACGTGTTGTTTGTAGTGTTCAGGCATCGTCTTGCACCCGTTTTATTTCTAAGAATCTAGTGGGAGCAATGGATAGTGAAAGATTAATTGAACTGGTGCGTGAGTACAAATTCCTGTACGATTTAAGCGACAAACGATACGGCGACAGTCAAAAGAAAGATGCGGCTTGGAAGGAAATAGGAAAGAGGTTAGGTTGCTCTGGTAAGTACTGAATATATGTAGCTACTCCCCAAATAATAAGACAAGTAGTTTTTGGAGCAATGGCGGATGCGAAAGTAGAGTTTCTCAGTTACGAGGTGTTTTCATCGATTGTGTCGATTGTGCCTCGTATGTTGTCACCTGCGTTCGATACTTAGTCCACCCGTCACCAACTGGCATATGTATGAAGGGCGAAGGCTCATACCTACAGACATTCAGCGTAGCAGACACAGCTCGCGGTAGACACGACAAATATACTTAAAGGTTGGGATACAATGCCCGCAACGCGAATTTTCAACGCTACGAAATGAATTCGATAACAGGAAAACCAGTTGGCCCCGATAGAATGTAGTATGCACGGACACGCAAAGCGAATTTGCAGCGCCGAAAAGTTCGCTAGAACTTGGAACTTCTTCGCGCGAAGATTCCAATTCCATTTCAGTTTCTGTTTGGTTCGAGTTCGAGGAACGACGTAAAAACCGGAAATGTCATATTTCTTCTGCGTTTAAGTTTGTTTTAAAACGCCTGATGGGCTGTACTAAAAATCAAAGAGCTGACTTGAAATATCTGTACCAAATGCTTTCGATACATTTTAAACTTTTTCATACAGCTTTCCAGAATAATCGTGTAGCGTATTGTATCAGAGCACGCCAATTTTCTCATATTTCCTTCGTGCCGCAATTTGCGTCGCGTGCATTGTATCCCAGCCTAAATGCCCACAACTGGGGAGATTCTTGTTTTCTTGGCCCCGCTTTTTGGGAACGGGGTTCGAAACATTTTCTTGTGCTAATTAACGGAAAAATAATGAAAAAATTCTATCTCAACCCGTTTTCGAGATATTGGGCAAAATAGTTCATACTTGAGGAGCCACCTTAATTGGGAAAACTTTAACTTTTAGGAAAATTTTATTATATTATTATAATTTCCCTTTTACAAACTGCCGGTGGAGTTAATTTTCCTTTTACAAAGGAATGCAAAGCACAGCAAAATGTTTCGAACCGCGTTCCTAAAAATCGGGGCCAAGGATACAAGAATCGTGCCCCACAACTTAATACACAGTAGCCGACAGCAACAGGGAAGTCCTGGTTGGTGGTATCGGTAACCCACCAGCGACAGCACTATGAAGGCTGGGATACAATGTACGCGGCGCGCCTATTGTTGTTTGTTAAAGAAGAACAACTGATTCCCCAAATGGAATCTCCAAAATGCTGAGTGAAGAAAGCTTGGTTCCAAAATGAAACCACCAAACTGTTCTAAGCAAATTCAGCAAGTTGGAAAAGTCACAGGAGTTTGTGAAATGTTCAACTGCAAAATGTGTAGCAGTGACTTAATCATGAGTCCTCATTCAATTCAGTTTATTTAAAGAATCAGTTTACAATTGTTCTAAGAGCCAACTTATTCTAAAAAACTGGAGCACACAATAAAAAAACACACAAACAAAAACTCCAATCATAACACCAACACAATTGGTGTCTTACTGTCTTACCACACCAACAAACACACTTAAAACTACACGTGTTGGCACAAAGCATAAAAACTCCTAAAAAAAATATAACTCCTAACCTAAAACCTTTGACAACCAAGCTAAATCAAGCTGTTGAAGACTGCAACCTGTACAGCCTCACTAACCAAGGAAACTATGAGACTTCGTTGGTGGCGTCAGGTCAACTGTACAGAAAATCGTCAAGTCTCTGCTTTTATATGTAGCACGAATTATGCCTCAAAAAAGGGACGAATGTGTCCTCTTTTTGGGGCATCTCGGGTTCTCCAGTTCTTGTCTGCTGGATTTTCGGAAATGCTCTCGGATTCAGCCTTCACCCTCTGACATCGAATAATCGGGGTACAGTTGACTTCTGGGAACTTCCTTCCGACTGGTATTTTTTGGATTGAATGTTTGTGTTCCTGGAAATGCTCCGAATGAACACGGGTCACATGTGAATTTATAGTTGACCGTTTCTCTCGGAATTTGTTTGAAGACTGGGGTGTGATTCTCAGATAAACATTCTGAGTACTACCCGGTCCGTTGATGTTCTGTTATAGAATTTGAATTTGCTTGATAATAGCCCTGATTGTTTTTACGTATTAACAAGCCGTCCAATTTATTTTATTTTGTAGGATCAAGCGGTTATGTTTTATTTTTGAATTAAAGATTCAATTTTGTTCCCACACATCGCATTTCACGTAACATGTTAGTTGCATGAAAAGTTTGAAATTAATCGAAAACAATTGGTGAAAATACTTCAAGTCCGTTATATATGTATTTGGCTTTAAAGGCACATCAGACTTAAAAACATGGAAATATAAACTAAACACGGAACGGCGAACCACATACCCTGATGTGTTGGAATTGGTTGTATTCGTATTGGTCGCGCAGTGCAGGCGTAAATATGAAGACATAATCAGAAGGGGGCTACAATTCAAAATTTTTCGAAGTTCCTGCCATAAAGTCTATGCCCTCTTTATAATCTATTTACACGCTGCCATTCACTGACAGCTATAAAGCTTCCCTCATACACGCTGTTACTGTACTCCTCTGCGTAGCTATCTTTAGGTGGTCGCCCATGTACAGAGTTTATACACGATACAGCCGTTTTCATGTTATCCTATGTAGTCCTAGGACTATGCCTAATAATACAAATTATAACAGGTTTATTCCTAGCTATACACTACACTGCAGATATTAACACAGCTTTAAACAGAATCAGTCATATCTGCCGAGACGTAACGTAACGTAAATTCGCACCGGGAGCATTATATCCCAGCCTTGAATGAAAAACGAAGATCTTCAGCAATTTGACACTTATCAAATGTTCACAAGTACCGACAATACAATTCTAAAAGTATCTGTACAGATGATACCTCAATTACATGTAGAGTTGAACCTGGGTTGAACCCGAGTTTAAATCCATATAAACCTTGGTTGAGTCGAAATGTCGACTACAGTTCAGACAATTCTTCATTCCTGCGATAGTTTTTGTTTTGTTTTCGAATAGTCAAGTGCAATTAAATATTTTATTAAAATAAATGTTTCTCTCGCAGCAAACCGACAATTGCAAAACCTGAGGTTATATATGTCTGCCGTTTCAACTCGATTTCGACTCGATTTCGAATCAACCAACCACTAAACTGTGGCGGCTCAGCGGCAGGTCGAAAACTAATTCCAATTCGACTTGATTTTCAACTCTGGATGTGAACGTGATTACTGGGGCGATTGTCGAATCCGCCGAATTTGAAATCGTAGGAAATTCAGAAGCAGGCTAAAACGTTTAAGAAATTTCGTAATGTCGGGCACTCTGACATTCCTAGTCCACTTGTGAATTTCCTATGAAGCGCGGATTTGAAATCCGGCGGATTGGGCAATAGCCCCCACTGTCCGACGGCTTGCTGCTGTGGTAGGATCACGTGACAATTTTCAGCCAATAAAGGGGTTTTCCAGCTACGGTCGTCTTTAATATCTAGCGTAACTTAACCCCGCAATGACACTGGTTGTGCCAGGACAGCATTCTCATGTCTCACGGAGATTATTTTGTCTGCGCTAACGCCTGTCTGTCCCTTTCGAAAAATCAGCTGAGCCGAGCACAACTGATTTTACGTTATTTACATATTCATTACCCATGATACAAATATACAAGACCGTATACCAATTCAAGTGAAATGATATCATTTCAATAATTTCATTTTCGAAAACAAACTGGCATCGAAAGGATGCATTTCGTTCACATTTAGCATCATGAATTGCCATAAATTGTAAGACCGCGTGAAAATGTAACATATGTTTGTATATTTTAATTGTGCAATAAACTATTTCTCGTATTTAAGATATATTTTTAACAGTTTGTATATGGATGTACAAAAATGCCAAGTAAATAAAATTTTGATATGTTGATAATATAATTCAACGTATGCCTTTTGCCACAAAACTTAAACTGAACATAACTTAATTAATATTAGGACAGTAGAAATGGTACTTTAAAGGAACACACTAATCTTGACATTTTGGAGCTACACTTTAATTATAAAGGAGGAAGATGATGTTGAAATGATATTCGAAGATCAATTGACATACGGCCTTATACTCCTTTCATGTAATAAGAAATAGTATAAGTGCGGCGGTGGGTTCGATATGGAGGTTGGGGAAAGAGGAGTCCGTGCGAGCGGAACGGGGGGTGCGGGGGGCGGAGCCTCCTGCAAATAAAAAAAAACAATTTTTGCTGTAATTATCTTTCAAAAAGATATACGAAAGGTTTTTATGATATCTAGGGTACAGATGTTCAAAGCAATATACTATTACACTCATGCCCGGCTTAAATAATTTATTTAGGTACCTGAAAAGCATTAAAAGGATGTTTAACACGTGCGAGTATATAAAAAAAAAGGGATTTCTTGAAGAAATATTCTGAGTGCACGAGTCTTAACCGTCGAGTCGAGTGCTCCTCAGGTAGATTTCTAGAACTACTAATGCAAGTACAAGCGAGAAATGCATACTCCTGTCCAGTGATCAGTGATGGGACATGTACTCACTCCTTCTCATTGCGTTGATCGAGCGACCCAAATGCACTCAGGTATACGGCTCCCATCAAGGATTTCTTGAAGAATTGAATTGAAGAAGAAAGAAAATATTCTGAGTGCATTTCCATTTCAGGTACCCATGTGTTATTCGAAGTCTCGCTTGTGTTCTTTAAAATTACCAGTGGGTTATTCCCAACAGGCTTTACAGTGGGCAATCGGCGTGTTTCCACACGCAAACCCGTGCGGAATAGTAGTGGTTTCCCCGCACGTGTGAGGAAAAATATATTCCAGCCTTTGCAACATTCACCCTCTGATGGGGGGAAAGGAGGACGACGTTTATAAAACAATGTGTCCGAATTTTAATGTCTAGTTCTACATTCCCAGAAATTGTTATACGAAAATTTAGAAATTTGTTACAAATATATTATGTATTATAATACTTATTTATTTATAAAGAGGAAAAGATAGCCAGCGCGGCGCGATGAAACCGTTGTTCCGTAATTAATTGCAGAGATCATATTCCATATTTCAAGTCTAATTTTGTCAATTCAAAAATGGAGTCTAAATTCAAAATTTCAAGGCACTAGATGCGTTAATTTAGAATTTACTACTGACATCCATATTATCATTTTATGAGTGCCATATAAACCGTATTGAGGCCGTTCAACGTAGATTCTTACGGTTTGCTCTTCGTGGACTTCCCTGGGAGAATAGTCTTGCCCTGCCTCCCTATCTTGATAGACTTATGCTTATTTCTCTTGACTCGTTGAGGAATAGACGAAACATCTCCAGAACTGTCTTGGCTTTCGATTGTTTGCAGGGTGCTATCAATTCTGCTGAACTGCTGGCTCTTTTTAATATAACGGTGCCGGCTCGAACCTTGAGAAATGGTGACTTCCTCCACCTTTCATACCATCGTACTAATTATGGTTTTAATGAGCCTGTGACCTCAATGTCGCGCTCGTTTTACTTAAATTACCCTAATATTGACTTCCACTTAATGTTTAAACTTCTTCCTTAATGTTTAAACTAAGTAATCAGATTGTTGATGAAATTGTAAAGAAATAAAGATACCACCTTCCATACACATACAGTATGTTAGTGTAATTATTACTTGCAATCAATAATTTCCTGAATCATAACAGTGAATTTAAAAATTAAACAAAACAAAATTGAAATATTTCAATTCTAAGATATTGTTCAGGTTGCGATATGAACTAGGGCTAATGATGAGAAGCGGGTAATTTCGTACGCGTTCTCAACTACCCGGGTACCTAATGAAAAATTACCAGGGTACCCGATCAGCCTACAATAAATTACCCGGATACTCTGTTACCTGATATATGTATGTATATGTATATAAAGCATATCCCAGATAAACTTTTATTTTATGGGAAGCATGCTGAGCACTTCTTTTCTGTTTTTAAATTAGGGCCACAGATCCGAAATATTTGTCCGATTAAATTTAATTAATAAACGTTTTCTTAAAAAACGTTTTTTTATAACTAAACGTTTTGCAGAACGTTTCCCTAACTAAAACGTTTTTTAAGAAACGTTTCTAATGCCTGTCGGCCATGATACTTTTTTTCTTACTCGCTTTCTAAGAGCCGAGATGGTCATAGTCCAGGCAAGTGTGCATGAAAATAAAGTCATTTTGCAGATTTCAAGACACGACAGCACCTGTCATGATATATATTATTTTTATTGCAGCACGTTGTAGAAGTGGTCATGAAACATGACATATTTCTTTTATTGCACCATCTTGTGGAGCTTGTTCGAAAACCCGCCTTAAAAACTCCGAAGGGATGAAGAGAGGTCTGGAAATGGGTGAGAAATCCATTTTAAGATGTGCTGAGTAATTTAAAATTAATTTTTCACTTATATATTTCCAAGACTTTCTGGTGATCTTTTTAAGGGGTTTTTCGAGCATGCTCTACAACATGGTGCAATAAAACAAAAGATGTCACCTGCGTGTCACATTTCATATAAATTGCCACGTAACATGTTACGTGGCTCTCTTTACAACATGGTACATTAGATTTTTAAGAAAGAAATCATAACCGTTAGGGTTCCTGGTTGATATGATTTGGGTGCCGTACTTCAATTGTGATATCCACTTGAACACTGAAAATACACCCGTTCTATCACCGAAATCCTGCAGGACAGCCAGCGCACGCTCTAAGCAAAGGACTTAACAAGAAAGCATGCCCCCGTGGGCGCCGGTTTTTAGAGAATTCAAATTCCAGCTTTTCGAAATCACAAACTCTAAAAATTCAATTTAATGAAAATTAATAATAATAACATCGAAATTTCGATGCTTGGCAGGTTTTTATCGTACGGCACAGTAAAAGTTTTATTCGATTTTGAGTCAATACCTTTCCCATACGACCTGAAACAAACACTTATTAAATTGCAATTGGCATCAGAAATAACCATTAAGACAAATGAAGAGACTTTATAATTAAAATACTAAGAGTTGGAATTTGCTGGAGCGGTATCAACCATATGTTATACGTCCATAACTCCGATACAATTTGAAGTATTTCAAGAATTCCAAAAGTCGTTTGCAATTGGTAGCTATTTTTCTTTATTCGGTGTTGGTAAGTTATATTCCATCATTCCTTCTTATTCACCGTGCTCACACCAAGTCTGTAGCTGAATGCTATGGAATGGAAGGAATCGCCAGTAGCCAAAAACCTGCTATTATTTTTATTTTCAGACAAACACTGCAAAAAATCGTGGGCGCTGTTACGAGATGCCTTTAGGCGTAGTATGAAGAAACGCAAGGAAATAATAAGTGAACAAGCCAGTGGAATTCACAAAAAGTGGAAGTATGAAGACGAGATGTCATTTCTTATGCCATATTTTAAACGCAGATCATCTTTGTACACAACGAGTAATAAAGACAGTCAGAATTATTGTGATGAAAGCTTAGACTGTTTGGATGACGACGGTCTTGTTTCTCCTGCGGATCCTTCGCCTGGCCGAGTACCACCTGATGACAACTCATCACACACAAAATCTGCACCTACTACTTCCGCGATACCGCTGAAACGACAAAGAATTGGCGCTAAAGCTAAGAAAGAAACGCCTTCTACGGTATTAATGAAATACATATTAGAGAATAAAAAGGGAGATGCAGCCGATGACGTTGAACAGTTTTTTGCTGGTATATCTACAACTGTAAAGTCTTTTCCAATACGTGAGAGAGCTATCGCTAAAGCTAGAGTATTCGAAGTAGTATCTCAAATGGAAATAGATATTTTAAGTAGACCATCTACTTCTTCAGCTGGCCGATCTGCAATAAACTTCAGCACATACGACAACCTCAGTGCAAGTTCATGTCCTATCTCCCAAACCCACACACCAACACCGCAACCAACAAACGATTTTTCTCATCTCACAGATGCCACAACCCCCTAATGAGTTTTCTTATATCATGCCAGAATCAGGCGAAGAACCAAAAAATCAATTTTACTTATCAAATCTGTAACATTTTATTCCATGTAAAAATAAAATTTGCCTTCAACAAACTGCTAATTTTCCTTTGGTGACAATGTTTCCTTAAATACAGGGGGATTGCATAAGGTGATAACACCATCATCAATCAGTTTTGAAAAATTCACTTTCTGTAAGGTGAATATCACCCGTTTGTTGCTCTTTAAATTTTGTATGCGTCGTCCAGCAATAATAGACATACAAATTTTCAAAGTTCGCAGTTATTTGTGACGCAAAATTTTTGCTTATACATTGGTTTTAATAATATTCGAGTTAACTAGGACAACTCTTACATTAGACAAGAATGTAACTGTAAAATTATTCATTTTTATATTTATTGTTTGAGTATCATTAGGGCACAGTCTACAAAAAATTGTCTAATCGGAGCTGAAAATTCGGTGTTCCCTACATTGATATTACCCAGCTTTAGCCTAAATGAATTCCTAGTGGAACTCCGCAACACGCTTCTAAAATATATTCAAAAGCATCCTTGATGACAGCAAGCCATTTAGTCATCCAAGAAAATTTGCTCCCGATTTTATCGCATTGATTTCCCACCTACTGAAGATAGCGTAAATTCAAGAGGTTCATATCAATTGTCATCTTAATTACTTATTTCATTTGAATAAGTTTCAGTATGTTACTTTCATAGGACATTTTTGATTTTGGGAACATAAAAAAGATTTTTTGAAAAAATGTGTAGTTATGAGTGGTTTGGTTATATGCACTACTAGCAGACCCGTCTCCGGACTTGCCCGGGTTCACATTGCGTCTGTCATCTTAAATACTCATTTTTTATGATAAACCCGAAATCTGTAAACCGGAAAACCATTTCATTTTCCTTCTAAGTTTTTGGTCGGCATCACCAAATTTTGAAGGTAGATTCGATATTATAATACTAAATCTGCACATTCCTAAGTAACACTTCTCACCTACATCATCATAATACATAACATAACACCTCCGCTTTTCACGCTACAATCCAGAAAAATAACCTGCAACTTTCAACTTTCCGTAAATAAAACCAAAGCTAAGGTTGAAATTTAGTAACTTGAATCCACGACACGCCATCTTTAAAATATCTACAGTCGTCCTTTTAAATTTGGAAATTTTGTTGGCAAATTAGAAATCAGCTACCTTGAAAACCCCCTCATGCGAATTTTCCCTACATTCCCTTGAAGTTTAACTTTATTGGTAGCCATCTTGAAACCCATATTTTGAATCTTTGCACTTTATCGCAATAACAAATACAGTCAAACCTTTTTTTGTGCGGTATATGAATATCGACACATTGAATTTCGCCGTGAGGTTAGGACAATCTGACTGTGTTGGCATCACTTTTTTTGGTATCAGTGTGTATGTACATATTGCATCAGCCTTATTTCATAAGCATGCTCAATGCTCTTATGCATATATTGCGTCAGTCAATTTCAATGCATACTGCGCCATCTAATAACTTTAGTTAATTGCCGCCGACCTTTTAACCATTAAGACAGGATTAATTTTATAGTGAGATTAAAGGTAAATTATGTAATTGTTTTCTCTATTTAGATATGGTTTTTTATGATTTTTATTTTATTTTTGGACATAAGTACACCCTTAAAATGAATAACCGTAACCAAGTAAAAGTGAAAAGAAAGGAAATTATGTATGTGCATTTTGAAAATTTCTCCATGTATAAAATTAAAAATTAAATTTTTTTTAAATGTTTCAATATGTAATTTTATTATTTATTTTGTTTGGAAAGTACTTTCTTGCTATTTCGTGAAGCTTTGACATATTTTCTTTTGTGCGGTTTTTTTTCTGCGGTCCCTATCTACCGCAAAAAAACAGGTTTGACTGTAGTCTATATATTAAGTTGAATTATGTTATACCTTGTGGCAAAAATGAAGTTTATCGAAGCAACCGTTTAGGCGGGATGGAGCAACAAACATCCAACACAAACTTTCGCTATTATAATATTATTTTATAGTTAAAAAATTTATATAATATCATCCTGCAGGTTCTCTATTCTACTCTTCTTTTATCTTCTTTGCCATTTGATGCATACTAAAATGGTTAAATCTTTTTTCATGTCCTTTTGTGTTTTAGACACTATCCTCAATAATGCAATTTTATAATAAATTAATTGTCTGTCGATGCTGTGTCTACCGTGCTAAATGTCTATGCATCAGTGAGAATACTTTGTAAAATGCCGTCCAATTATCTGTAGATATAAATGGATTAATCCAGCGGCATCCTAAATTACGAGAGCCGAGCCCGCAATGAGTTTACGTAGATATAAATAGGGCTACAACTGTGGTCCTTACCTTAATGGTTTTACAATAGGTGCGTTTCTTTCATATCCTGCTGGATCAGATTTCACAGCAAACTTTGAATTGAATTGAGATTTATGAATAGTTTCCTATAACAAAACTTTTAAATTCTGAGCAAAGAACATCAAATTGTATTTACTTATACCCACTTTGCATCAAAAACTTAATCCAGTAATTTATTCAGTTCAATTTTTGAAGATTGGATGGGTAAAAATCAGGGCAATTTGATAACCTTGTTGCAAATTTTAAAATGTTTGCTATAGGTAAGACTTTAAAAAATTCAATTCAATACAAAATTCGTTATGTGAAAAAAATGCAGCTAATGTCGTTCAAAATTATGTATCACACTTTAAATTTGGCTGTACGGGAAATTGTCATTGATAAATAAAATATGTGTTAACAATTACTTAATCTGAGCGCTGTATTCAAGTAATTCGACATGAAAGATTTTCATAAGTCTTCACTTCACCTACAGCCTGTAGAAAAGCGCTAAATATGGCGCTGATGAAACAGTTGATTTTTTTTTTTTTAAGAAATGTGTTTTCTTCGTTAGCATAAGGCATAAGGTCAAACAAAAACTAGACAGCCGATCAATTGAATACGCATTGGTTCTTTTATAGACCAATGCTTATCGGAAGTATAAAAATTGTATGTAAGTAAAGGAAAGTTTCTGGTCTAGAGTGCTTGAAGAAAGGTCATCTTTAGGACTTTAGATGCAGAGCAAACAATTTTTTTCATTATATTAACAATGTTTTTTGAAATTTTTCGAAAAAAAAGAGATACCACTCGACAGAATTTGCCGGCAACTTTTTCCAGAAATCGATGGGACGTTAAAATAACCAATCAGATATCAAAAACAAAATATATTCCTAAAGGCAATAAAATGGGGCCAACATGAAAATAGAGTTAAATAATTGTCGCAAAGTCACCAAAGACCCATTTATATGCAAACAATTTAATACCATATTTTAATTACAGGCAAAGAATGTAAAAAGACCTGGAATGCGTTAAGAGACAGTTTCCGACGAGCAATTAAAAGGCAAAAGGAACTCAAAAATGGCCAAGAAGGAAATATTTTCAAAAAGTGGAAATTTGAAGACGAGTTGGCCTTTTTGAAGCCGTACCTAAAGGAAAGATCCTCTTTGTTAACCTCCTACTTGCCTCAGGAACAAAATGAAGATAATACTGATGATAACATGGAAACGGCCCCGGATAATTCTAACGAAACAATCGTACCGGGATCTACAAAGTTGACCACACCCATACAAACTTCATCCATGGACGCTACGCCGAAAAAATCTAATATTGCAAATAAGAAATCATTCAAACTTTCCAATAAGGATGTTCGAAGAGTTACTTCGACTATCCTAATGAAATATTTATTGAGTACAAAACCGCAAAACGAAATTGATTTATTTTTTTCCACTATGGCATCGACAGTAAAACAATTTCCTCCACATCAGAGAGCCATAGCGAAAGCACAAGTTTTTTCGGCAATTTCCAAAATAGAATTAAGCAAGTTCCAAAAATTAGCTACTGCCAACATGCAAATTACAACCGTACAAAGAGGCTCTGGGATCCACCATCAAGAACATACTCACTTTTACTAACAGAATCAAGCTACAGGACTTCAGATCATAAACTGAGATAAATAGGGCTAGTTGGATTATTATGCAGCCTGAATTACAATAATTTGTAAGTTTCACTGAATATTTTAATATATGTATATGAATGAATAAAACACAATATAACTATCTACTATATATAAAATCTTTCTGCCTTCCTACCTGTTAGCAAATGTCCAGGCATTTTTATAGTACTTTCTGATCACCTAAGAATCTTAAGGGATCGTCTCAGTGCGAAATTTTCGAAAAATCGATTTTTTTCTGTTGCATTATCGGATAGTATACACTGTAATTCTCTCAAATTTTCAAATCGAAATTCAGATTATTACGGCGTTTCTTGTAGAAAGGGAACGGAGGGAACTGATGAGAATCCCCAGCATCAGTATTGTTCTTCGGGAGGAGATTCGTGGTGCGAATGGCGCAAAGCTGAGGCCAATGGATTTCAGGAAAAATATTCTCATCCACCAGCGCTCGATGACGATGTCCAAGAGGTTTTGAAGCCAATCTACGAAGATTTGACCACCGACGATTTGTTAGAGAGATGTACGGGCGCTTCAATCTTTAGACGCGTTTTTCTCAGAATGGTGTTTTTCAAAACGGTTTCCACTCTCAAAGGAAGAGTTTTGAAGATATCTAGTTCCAATTTGGAGAGAACATTTTTAACGTCATTCTTTATCGCGCTATGGAAGCTTTTTTTTTTTGAAATCTTCCTATTTTTTTTACGAAAAACTGTCGAAAAAAAAGGCCAAATTCGATACTTTTTGTTCAAACCGCCGCCATTTTGTCAAATTAAAAAAAAACCCTGCATAGCGCCATAGCGACTTCCCTACAGATTAATAATCTTTTTGAAATTTTTGTTTCGGATCAAAATTGCGGCCGCAATCGTGGAAACCGTACAGGACCTTTTTTTTTCACGTGTCATTTCAACAATTTATTTAACTATTATACACATAATAAATAAACTTAAAGAAATCATTTTGTATTCGTCATGAATGTATTTATTTATAAAAAAAAAAAAACCGGGCCGATTAGTTTATTTCAACATTAAAAAAAAACAATTGTGTGTGTTTAAGACGACACGACAGAAGTGAAAACTTCAAAAGGTGAAATTAATAATACCAAATACAATTTTTTACGCTTTTGCCGCTTTGACAACTCACTTTTCGGTTTATATTGAAATTAATAGAAGAGGTGCAAAAATATAGTTGCATATATAACAAAAAGTCGATTTTATACCGAAATCGCATTACAAAAAGCAGAAGCGTGGGAGCAAATCTCAAATTTCACGGGACAATCAGAAAGCAAGCAAAGCTTACACTGGGTCTTGCCGCAGATAAAGCGTTCAATATGACATAAAGCGACAAAAGCCGACAAAGCGGCTGGCGCTTTCAAAGCGCCGAAAGCGTACATTGGGTTTCTACCTTTAGTCGACTCGAGCCGACTTCACCCGAATGAGCGTTAATCAGCCGAGCATGACGGCTCAGTTTAATTCAATGCCCACAAAAAGTGCTAAACGCGCCTAAAGAAGTTTTCACTTCAAAAAAATTCCGAAAATCACTGATTTTTCGGGGTCACACTGAGACGATCCCTTAAACTCGTTGGAGACATTTCTGAGTGTACGGCCACAACGGCGCACCGCCCCGTCGCCAACTCTAATGTGGACGATTTGGAAGCAGAAGGCCGTTTTTTGACAATTTGACTGGACTAAAATGTGCGTTGCGCCGTTGTGGCCGTCATAACCTAATGTTCATGATAAACGAAGCCACTTAAGTAAATTTAAATATCGAAGGTACCTAAAGTTGGATTCGATCCTGATTAGAATTTTTCGACTGCACATACCAACTAGTGTTGTGTGAGGATTGGGGCAAATTTTGAGAGACGATTTTATACAAGGTGACTAATCAAAGCACTATTTTGTCTGAAATGGGTCTTGGCGGGTCACTGGTATAAAAACGACTCTCAAGATAGGGCCCATTTAATAACAAGTCAATACATCACATTTCAACGTATATAGTGCCTTTAAGAAACGATGATGCTGACCCTACAATATTCGTCTATTAAATAAATTAAAACAATTTCTCATTGTGATTTCAGTTTGGACCTTCCTTCAGGAATAGAAACTTGTTTTTAGACAGATTTGTTTATTAATTCAAAACGTTAAATTTGCTTGAGAAAATTTTCAATTCAAAAACGTTAAATTTTCTTGAGGAATAAGAGCATTATTCCTTATCATACCATAGCCGCATCACTGCGGTGTTGTGTGAATAGTTACCACACTTACAAAAAGTCACTATTTAATTTTTTTTTTAATATGTTTATAGATTAATAAAACATAGACGTTTAGCTATTGGCTCTGCGCACATCAGCGCCGCGTAGTGTTCACAACTTTGTAGGCTATGGCGATTACGCCTAAACATTGTGATGGACAGATTCCCTGCAGTGAAACGAAAACAAGGAAGTCAAATTCAAATAAAATTTGTCCTTTGTTGGAAAACAAACCAAATAAATTTGTATAAATGTGTTTTATTAAAAAGTGACAAATATAGGATTGTTGCTGTACCACTAATGTAAAGACCAAATCCCTTATTCTCTATTGCAATATTGGCTTTAATTTTACTCGAAACTGAAACAATAATGTTGTTTTCATTCGAATATGTACTTGTTTCTTGTCGAACGGATTGAAATATGTTAGTGAAAATAGATTTCCTCCGAAATTTTAAATTTAATTTAATCGAGGCCCAAATCAACAAGTGTGAAGCAATACGATGAAATGGTGAGTTATATGGAGGGCCATCTCGACCTCACAAGGGGCTATGTAAATACTTCAATTGTTAGGCAGAGGTCCAAAAATTTATGGGAACATGTACTCAATCAATTAGATTGCTTGGGTCCCCCAACCCGCAATGTGGATGACTGGAAAAAGGTAATTTTAGTAAATATATCTTCACAAAATAAACGGTTTCACAACATTTATTAAATTTGTGCAAACTTGTAAAATGGCAACAAAAATCACAGTAACTAAGTAAAAGGTAGCCAAATAGTGGCAATGAATAGCTTAATCCAAATTACAGCCGACTTGCTGTATAACTCTGCTTGCAACTTCACACCCTGCTGCAAGGCAATCATCCAAGGACTTCTTGTTGACGAAAGCGTTTAGAAAACCTGCAACTACAGCGTCTCCTGCCCCAGTGGTGTCTACTATTTCTTCCGGTGGGATGTGTTTTGGATTCAGCTCAAAGTATTTCGCCGCTGGATCCAAGTTGGAGTACATGCAGACTTTTTCAGCTCCGTTGGTGACAACAAGCACCTTGGGTCCATTAGCCAGCAATACTCCCGCTAAGCTGGATACAGAAGGGTGTGCAATTAACTCCGCTAGAACTCGAAACTCTCGTTCGTTTCCAAAAATGAAAAAGGCGGCAGTTGCAAGGTGTTTGATTTCCTCGAGATTTTCTCGGATGACGTAAGCAGCATTAAGGTTTATCGCGAGTATCTTGCCCCTAACAGTGCATAGATCAACAATGTACCTGCAGACCTCGAATCTGTGCGGAACAAAGAAGCCTTCAATATATATAACCTGTTCCTTATCGATTTCTGCAAGAGATTTGAAATACGCGTGTGTCTCCAGGAACTCCTTGCTGAACATCTGGGAAGCTCCAATGTTAGCATAGAGGGCTGTTTTCTCTCCGTAGACAAAACAAATGCATTGACCAGTAGGTGCATTTTCTACAACCTGCAACCTGGACGCAAATCAAATACAATCGCTAATAAACGAGAATTTGATGTTTACCTTACTGGCACGTCCTGCGCCCGGAGTTCATCCCGGAGGATGGAAGCGGTATCATCTGTGCCTACTGCTCCAAAGAAAACAGCCTTGGAAGTTTCCAATTTTCGAATAATTTTGCAAGAATTCAAAGCACTTCCTCCCGGGTTGATTGCCGTAGACCTGCGATGCGATGAATAGTTCTTTGCTAGTCACTCTGACCGCCAGAGCTTACACATACCTTTGTCTCACGTGTTCCGATATTTCGGCCAGAACCTTCGCGCTTATTTCTCCCTGTGCTTCTAGTGAAAGTCCGTATTGTTGCAGGAGTTCGGTGGTATCGATTTTCACGGTCATATCGAGCAGGATATTCCCGAAGGCGATTATATCTGGATCTGGGTCCTTGGAGCACGACATCTTACCCAGGCAGCGAGGGTGTCTGTTTTTTTGTTACTGAGGCAAATTCTGCTTGGTGAGCTTGCATTTATCTCACTCCATGTTAATGAGCAAATACTAAATAAGCAGAAACTCTGCTTTAAAACGAGGAGAGAATACGTTAAGAAATTGCACTTGTCATTTTGACATTTAAGAAATCGCGGTGGTTCTTGTACAAGCTTCAGTGAGCTGAAAATCCCATAGATGGCCATTTACTTCGAATTGAAAATGGGATGCTTCTCACCTCCTGTAAAATCGATTATCACGTCTTTCGATTCTTCGAGTTGGATGGCGTTGCTTTTATCAGCAACTCCATATTTTTGTTTAAATACTTTGGAACAAAAACTTTACTTGAAAGTACAGACCCCTTTCGAAAATAAGGGAACAAGTTCCCAATGCTGGTTTTTTTGGAATTGCCCTAAAACCTTATGGAAATGCTCCATTTATGGTTGGAACGAGTGAATTAGGAAAGTATGAGTTCCCGCAAACAATACTTTCCCACAAATTAGCTTGTTTTAACACCAAAAAATGAAAATTTTGTAAAAGGAAAATATTCTGTCAGAAGATATTTTTTAAGAAAGGCAAATTTTTCTTACGAATTATTTTGTGCCGATGTTTTATTTATTATTTACCATGTACATGAACGCAAATTACGATTGTACAAAGCAAGGACGATGCGAATAGCCACTCTGAATTATTTTATATCTTGAAAACGAGACGAGATAGACTTTGATTTTTTCAATTTGTGGTGTTAAAACAAGCTAACTTTTGGAAAAGAATTGTTTTCCGACAAAAATACTTTCCTAATTCACTCGTTCCGACCATAAATGGAACATTTCCACAAAGTTTTAGGACAATTCCAAAAACGGCACTCGACCACATATGTAAGCCAAATCTCTACTTGAAAGTACAGACCCCTTTCGAAAATAAGTCTACATTAAGAGGATCGCACAGTGGGGCAGAATCCCGATTTTGTGGCCAAAAAGCCCAAATTACCTATATGGGGGTTTACGAGGTCGCTGATTACGAATCTGAAGTCAGATTTTCAAAATTCAAAATGGCGGCTCCAATATGGCGGACAAAAATTCGAATTTCTATTATTTTCACTGAAACTGATTACTCGGGGGGTTTTTGAGATCGCTGATTACGAATCTGAGGTCAGATTTTCAAAATTCAAAATGGCGGATCCAATATGGCGGACTATGGTTCATACCATAGAAATACAAACTAAGCACGGAACGGCTATATCGTATATGAACCCTGTACATGAGCGACCACCTAATGGGACCTACCTAGAGGAGAACAGCAACAGCGTGTATGAGGGAAGCTGAATAAAACAGCTGATCCGACTGTCAAATTTAATCTGTGCTACCTCGAAGTTTTAGTGGATTAAACCGGAAAAGTACAAAGTTTTCGAGTGTATATTTATAATTGTGGCAACAGCCCGCGAGGATTATATAAAGAACTATTTTACGCGTTGTTTAAGTGCAGTTAGCAGTGCGAAAAAACTAAACTGTACGAGAATTTACGATATGAAGTGCTCTGTGGTGGGTTGTCGCAACAACAAGAGTTATACGCGGGGGAAATCGTTTTTTAGGTAAGTGGATGGATAGAAATGCATGATAAACATTCTATTTCATCAAACCGCATTAAAAGGAGTTACATTAACTCAGAAAATTAAGAAAATGGCCTTTTTTTTAAATTTCGCTGGTTTTGTTTACCTCCCACAAAAGCATTAGGCCAAGCGGTGAATGGCAGCGTGTAAATAGATGTTAAGGGGGGCATAGACATTATGGAAGGAACTTCGGAAAATTTTGAATTGTAAGCCCCCTCCTGATTATGGCTTCATATTTACGCCTGTACTGCGTGACTATCACGAACACAGCCAATTCTAACACATCAGGAAATGTGGTACGCTAAATCTGGCTTACAGCCGTTCCGTGCTTAGTTTGTATTTCTATGGTTCATACGTTGAAAATATGAAGTGAAATCTCATGTAATTTGGTTTTCGAGGTTATTGCTTACGATTCAGGAGTTAAATTAGAGCAAAAACATCGTAAAAGTATTGTAAAATTGATATGATAAATTGATTAGTGTAAATATAAACTTCCCACGAAAATTCTGCTCTTGAAACTTTAAACGCTTTTTCACGAAACATCATTTTCTAAAACTCTCATGGGCCTAAACAAAAAACTATTCAACCCATTGCTTTGAAATTTATATATGTTCTTATACTCATTAATATTTATCGTCCGTACAAAAATTGCTTATTTTCGAAAATATTTTCTTATTTTTTTGTAACGATTTTTAACAAAAAAAAACACGATTTTCGTAACTTTTTTTTCTACAGTCCGCCATTTTTTTGTTTTCCAATGAAATTGATTAATTCTCATAGGGACGATAGCGACAGACCTACTGAACAATATTCCATTCGATTTTTTTTGATTCCCTAAAAAGAGGTAAAATTTTTGCGTTCACATGAGAATACCCCCTTAATGTCGCGCCACGCGTTTTTCCATAAAAATTAGTCTCACTACTCAAGGAGCAGTACGGAGCAGCCAGTTTTTAAACATGTTATATTTAACACTGTACACTATCAGTTCCTTGTCGAAACAAGACGGGACCTCGGGGGAATATTTTTAAACCTCAATTAGAAAATCGATTTTATATAAATATAAAAAAAAATATACTATGTACTTGTCGCGAGATTTAAATATCACAAACATAAAATGAGCAATAATTGTGCATAACCATATATTCTGCATACCTCCAGAAAATGAATCCATTTTGCCGAATTCGAATTGAACTAGTTTCCTCAGTTTCGCAGCACTGCAAACAGGTAAGAATTTTTCCACGCGTACACTTTTTTCGTGCGTGGAGGCTGAATGTCGACTGATGTCGAGGCGACCCTAGAGCAGTATTTACCTGCCCGGTTCGGAATTATGTTCTAGGACTATCGCTAAACAAGATCTGAACGTATATAGACGAATATACACAACTCAAAAATTTGATTTTTGGCCAGCTTTTTGGGATTCTGCCCCACTGTGGATCGGCCCGATTTCGACGAAGTAAATTTTGCAGGTGCCTTCCATTTTCCTTAAAACGTAAAGATCTGAAGGAGTTTCTTCTAAGAAATGGAGACGAACACCTTTATACTATAGTCATAGACACACATCTGGTATCGATACCAGCCTGACATTTTAGTTATCGAGACACACAAAAGTTTAAAAGCTAAGGAAGCCGTTTTTTGAAGTTCTTTTGACTAAGGTTTTCCTGTTTAGTCGTTTTCTTTTTAACACGCTTTTTATTGATTCATTCTGGAGTTACAAACAATTAAAAAACTATTTAATATACTGTTAGTATACTAATGGGTCTTTCAATAAGGACGCTCGACGTTTAAATGGAAATAAAACAAGATCTACTCAATTTTTATTTTATCTCAAAATATATTTTATGGCATTAAGGGGTTATACGCAGTTAGAATTTTCAAAAATTTTACGTTTTTTTTGCATTTTCACTTTTTTTTTACATATATTTAAGTATATTCTCTGAAAATTTGAAGCCTATCCGATAAATATTTACGGAGATATACTTGAATTTGTAAGGCCACTATGTGTAATTTACTACTGTGTGTAAACTACTTCTGAAACTTTAAACGCGTTTTTCTCAAATCGGTTACTTTTTTCAGAAATGGCTCAACCAATCGGTCTCAAATATTTACACAATCTTCTTAGATATATTCCTTAGGTATTGAACAAAAGAATAAGATTTAAAAGAATTATCACTATTTTTTTTTAACAATTTGGAGCGAAAATTTCAGTCATAAACGAAAAATTTTTTTCAAATAGACGCCATTTTGTCAAAAATCAAAATTTTTATTATTCCTTCGTTCAATACCTGAGGAATATATAATATCTAAGAAGATTGTGTAAAAATTTGAGACCCATCGGTTGAGCAATTTCTGAGAAATCGAGATCACCCTTTATATATGTATATGTATATACTAGCTTGCCCGGACCCGGCGTTTCCCGGGATACTATTAAATTTGTATTCCTTAATTTTACAACGCCTCCCTACTGCACAATCGCCTCTTCTATGTGACCCAGCGGGGTGGGGGTGGTCTCATTAAATCAACCATAAATTCGTACACAATACACCCCATACATCACTTTCACCTATTCCTAATACTTTTTTAACTGTAAACTGTAAAGTATTATTAAATTTAGTTTTCCTCATTTTACACCGCCTACTTATTGCACCCCCTCTCCTATATCTCCCAGCGGGGTGGTCTCATATTTGGAAATTTGGATAACAGATTCGAAATCAGTAATCCCGAAAATCCCCAAGCGCGAATTTTCAGGCAAATCCCTTGAAGTTTAACTTTTCGGTCGCCATATTGATCCAGCATCTTGATTTCCAAAATTTTGATGGCAGATTCAAAATCAGGGACCCCAAAAACCCAAACCAAAAACATAATATTCTAATTTTCCGCACAATATTCTTAATTTTTTCTTTCATAAAAACCTTCTCCTTACAATAACAAACACAACAAAAAAATAATTAGCGAAATCGGTCCACCCGTTCACGCCTGATGGCGTGACCAAGGGAAATAGGGATATCGATTGATGCAAAAACTATTCCAATTCATGCATACACTTTTCTTCCACAGCTGTTTCAATTTTGTCGGCACCCACCGAAAAAACCAAGTTTTCACTATTTTCACCAACTTTCACCAACCCGGCCCAATTTCCTATAGTGCCTCTTCTTTCTGCCCCTGAGATACACTACTGGGGTGTGTCACCCCTCACCCCTCCCCCCAACAAAAACACGTTTTCACCAATAATTCCCACATTTCACACTTTTCACCAACACATTCTACACTATCTCCCCTTTCCCACGATACCCATAACATGGCACACGCATTACTAATAGCATAATTATGAATGTTTACAACAACTGCAGCGCCATCTGCCGGGCTGATTTGTGAATCTAAACCATCCAGGGCGCCACCCAAACGCATAAAAAAAAATTCATTCAAATCGGTCGTTTAGGAGGAGTTCAGTCACATACACACGTACAGTAGAATTATATATATAAAGATAAATATAATAGGGCGAAACTAACGATAAATCTAAGTATTTTTTCATTTTCTTCGGGATTTGACTCATCGCAGTTCCACTGTGTCATTATAAATATTTGTTTGTATTTGACCCATATTGAATAAAACTTTTGACAACCTATCAGTTGATATAACATTATGAATTTACTATTAAACACTATGTGTTGTATGCATACATCTATTACTATCGACGAAACAGAAAGTTAAGTGAATAATTCCCCAGACTTTCGCAATTCGAAATAGTCGGACGTAGAGTTCGTTACATCATATGATTTATCTAATCTATAGCCCCTTTACTTACAAAGAGGGCTCAATCTATCGATATCTTCTGTAATAAAACGTTAGATTTCTACTAATTCCAGAGAAGCATAAAAACAAACAGATCGGAGAATCGACAGCATAGAAAATGAAGTGTTTTGGCGATTTGGAATCAATTTTACAAATTTCTTACAGTTCACTTATTTCCAAAAACAGATCGCTGAATTGCATCAAAGCAAAAATTTCAGCTCTTGAAAAGTCTGCGACACTTACTTTATCTCGTTCATTCATGCGAACACAGGTCAGCCTGATAAGCAATCGTAAGCACCTGTGCCGGTGACAAAATCTGAGGCCACAGAACAAAGTATGTCCCAACCAAAAGCTCAGGCAACGATAAGATGCGGTTGCAGGCAGTTCCTAGTCCTACTCCTACCCCACTGTTATCGCAAATCTTATCTCAAGTCTTCTCTCTAATTATAATGGCCTTCCAGTCCATTGCACAATTGCAGGCAAAAAATAGACCTATTGTGTTTCGAGTGTTGATGTCCGTTTTTCTAAATAGATCAGGCGAGAAACGGATTTGTTTCCAGATATTAATTTGGCGGAAGTGCAACTTGAAGCGATAAATCAAAACAACCACGTCCACAAGCCAAGGATTCCCAAGCGCGAACTGCAGCTTTTGGGCAGACTGTAGATAAGGATAAGATCGCAAATAACCTCGAGTACGGGGAACCGTAGGAGCTGATCGCTATCTCGAGAAGCGTTCCCAGGAATTTCCGATTTAATTTGCTATCAAGTGTTGATTTATTGACACGAGCATTTTTGGTAATGCTTCTTACAGCGAAGTGTTGGCTCTTCTCTTGGGTATTTGCCGAAGCTTTCTTTCCTTTTATGACAGTGGAAAGAAAAATAACAAATTTCAGCTGAGGAGCTATCTAACCCACTTTCTTGGGATTTTTTTGCAATTCTTATTAAATATGCAAACATTCTAGTTTGTACGGCTGCTGTTGCTTTATTAGAGCAAGCATTCGACCTCGGGCATTTCTGAAGGAAAGACGAATTTTAAAGAAAAAACCCGACATGTCAACAAACAAGACCGCTTTCGGCTTATCTTCCGAGAAGAACATTGTACCCGGGATTTGCCGCTGAAAACAATTAGGAGAACGTAGTTACCAGTCGATGTCAATGCGTTTCGTTTCGGGGGAATTTAACATCGCTTGTTGATTACTGCGTACAATTATGAGAAATCTTTAATCTAATTGTTTTGCTTTCATTTGAACTACGTACATATGTCCAGACGCCGTGCGTTTGTACAGATAGCATTGCAATGCGCTTCTGAATTTATTTTGTGGCGGGCTCCCGTTTTTCACACTTACTGGTTTAACCGTTTCATTTCTTCAGAGCCCTAATATACATAGTTTTGATTTGTGTAAAAACTCCCCTTTGATTTATGACTGAAATTAGTGATTAGTTTCTATATTAAAAATTTTATGAAATCCCCTTTGCTTATTTAGATTGCTAATACGAAGGGGGGTCAAAAAAATCGTTGAATAGGTGAGAAGGGGGGCGAAAAAATCATGGTACTATTTTTTGCTTTTCAATATACTTATTTTCCTTTAACCCTAATACACTTTCTAGACCTTCCGATTAGTTTATTTATACATACATATGTACCTATATGTATGTAGCTCTTAAGTAAGTAAGTTTTATGTTTAACTTCAAAATAGTCCGATATTGCGGACTTAATTTTATCACTGTTAGAAAAAGTCAAATAAATACCACACGGGAGCAGGCAGGTCTGGACTGATTCAGCATTTGGAAGCCACATTTCCATAGCAACATGGCTCTTGTGCACGGGCGCATTGTCTTGCAAGTGAAGCACGTCTAATTTTCCTCTTCTTTCCTTTACTACGATCCAGGCGACGAGCATCCTCATCACCAAATGGGCGATGAGGGGTACTGCCGTCGACCGGTGGAGGTGTACGTAACAGCCTGGAGCTCCTTTTGAAAGGATTTGCAGTACGGGCGCACTCGTAATTTTATACCCTAAGCCAACCGAGTGGTCCATTGGCTTAGAGCCGCAGTCACTATAAAAACATTAAAAAAGAAATTGGTAATCAAAACATAATGACTATTTCAGAGTATCAAGAACTACTGAACTGACTGAAAATATATAAATTAGATGTGTCTTTGTCGCTAGAATTAAATTGGAGCCAAATATAAGATTTCCCCACTTCCTAGACTTGGAAAAAATAAAAAGGTTAAAAAATCGACAATTTCCATAAACGCTCTTATACGGTGCCGCCGGAAATTTTAGGACGAAACGTTGAGTCGCCGAACACAAACTTTGTAATTTGGACGAAGCTGGAAGGTGCTCTCGTCGGTGAAGACTATATTTCTTTATCTTGTATGTATGTATCTTGATATGGGTTCACTAACCTCCACTTAACATATGTACTCGGACGGTTGATCAAAAGTATAACATGCAGGACAATGCCAGGTCACATACTGCCACGTCCATCCAGCGCTGTTTGAGAAATAAATATATCAATTACATGGAGTAGCGCCTCAAAGTCCGGACCTGAACATCATAGAGTATGTGTGCAAGGTCCTTAAAGATAAGCTGCGAAAAGAAACCCTCCAAGAATTAAGCGATATTTGAATTGTCGAACGGAGAGGACTCTCGGAAGATTTCGCAAAGAAATTGATGGAGTCCTTACCGCGACGAATAACGACGTTATAAAGGCAAAAGGGCAACATATAAAGGCTGATAGAATTGCTCTTATAATTCACAATTGTATTCAGTTTTCAGTCTATTTCTAGGAAATAGACTCTTCTCTCTTCTTCTCTCTTCTTTTTATCTTTATTTTTTTTTAGTGTCTATTAGGTTAAGGTTTTAATTTACTAAATTTGAATGTATCCTTTTGTGATCTTAGATTCATATTCACTTAATTTTTTCTTTTTTTTCTTAACACATAATAAGTTGCAAACACATAATTTTAAATATAGTGTACACCATAAGGCCAGTCCTTTGTACAGGTTTTTCAAATAAATTATTATTATTATTATTATTAAAATCAACGTTTGGTCTTTAATTTTCCGGCAGCACTGTATTTAAATTTGTATACATACATATCTTAATTTTTTATATACAGACGAAGAGGTCATACCTGTTAGCGTTAGTGAATCTCTTTTCATATTACTATTTTCAGAATGTGATTATTTAAAAAAATACTAATCTTTAAAAAAACCGGTCAAACTGATATCTTGATTATACAGAGCCATCGTTTTCGCAATTTTTTATTGGGTTGTTTGAATTTAGTAGAGACATTTCAGCTGATTAATAATATTTGGTTCTTGCTTTTGGATGATCCTGTGTGTGATGTGTTGTACCGCGCGTGTAAGTTAAAAGCCCCCCCTCTTTAAAGCAGTTTTTATTTCTGGGAGTAAATTTTTTTATTCATACCTGTTAGCGTTAGTGAATCTCTTTTCATATTACTATTTTCAGAATGTGATTATTTAAAAAAATACTAATCTTTAAAAAAACCGGTCAAACTGATATCTTGATTATACAGAGCCATCGTTTTCGCAATTTTTTATTGGGTTGTTTGAATTTAGTAGAGACATTTCAGCTGATTAATAATATTTGGTTCTTGCTTTTGGATGATCCTGTGTGTGATGTGTTGTACCGCGCGTGTAAGTTAAAAGCCCCCCCCCCTCTTTAAAGCAGTTTTTATTTCTGGGAGTAAATTTTTTTATTCATGAAAAGAGAAAAATTTTGTTAACTCCAAATAAATAAGTAAAATGTTTTTCAACGAACTTTTGAAATATTTGTTGAGCCCGATTTGCATACCTATTCAAGTAATATTTACTGAGTTAAATATTAAATAAATAAAATATCTTGGAAAATATTTAACCTGCCCAACTTCTTCGCATAATCAGATAACGTGAAGGAATCTTAATTGATATAAATACTGGAGTTTGCCAGTGGAAAATAAATATCCACAAGCAAGTGGAATTCGAATGAAGACAAAACTAGTTTTGAGAAGGAAAACAAAAAAAACTTAATGCAGTCTGCTTCCAAGTATGAGTTTATCGAGGCAGATCTTCACTGGAATTGAAAATAGTTCGCGTTAGCATTCCGATTGCATTAAAAGTTCTTGAAATTGTTTGTACTACATCATGCACTACGCCCTGCTACTATGAGGTTGAATGCTTTTGACTATTGGAGTACCTATGGGAATGGGTTTTATTTTTAGACTTCCCGATAAGGCCAATCTGGCAAATTTAATTACTCCCCTTGGGAGCTCTATAATTTCACAAGGTGGGTAAATTTCAAATTATTTCACAGACACATGCGGCATGCCATGCCGCCAAGAGCAAGCATGGGAAAAGTTCCCCGCCAAACAACTCCACAAGTGGTCCCAGAGAAGAGCGAAAAGCTCGCAGCATGGCCCCACTGGCGCTCAATGCTTGTTTTTTATGTGAATGTGTGATACGAATTAAAAAGAAAAGGCAATCTGGGGAATAACGTCACGGCACCATTGATAATGCGATATGCCATCAAATCCGGAATTCCCAACAGCCACAAGCAATATTACTTGGTAGGTTCGGCCGTGGGGCTACGAGGCGATGCGTTCGGACTCTCCGGAGTAACCGAAACCGGTTATCCGCGTTGCCTTCGCATACTTGCTGGTGCAATTCTGCTAAGCAAAACGCTGGGCCTTAGTTCAGTTCGAACGAAATGGCTTCAGACGCACAAAAGCCCCCAATGCGGGAAATCCCCAGCACCAGACCTCCTTTTCCTCGGTTGCTACATTAATTATTTCACTTCACGTGAATTTCACGAGACACAAGCAAACTCGCTGGCTTTCTTGAGATGGTGTAGCGCTGGGTAAACACAGCAGCCGCGTTGAGTAATTAAGGCCGCGGAATGAGTTCGGTTGTGCTTGGGTGCCCCGGGTGTAGACCGATTACATAACAATCACAAATGCCGGGTCTTTGGAGTTCGTCTGGAAAATCTGAAGCTCGATGATTCAGTCGAGTGATGTAGGGAAAATAAGGATATACGTATGGAAGTGTATGTAGATGGCTTTATCTCTATTCAAGCGTGGTTATTGCTATACCTATCAGCCCCAACGGACGGTTAGTATTTCCATGAGTCACTGATTCGGTTCTTTTTCCCGAATTTGGTTGGGTTGGGGTTTTTGTAACTTCAAGGCCCATTACTGCACGTGAATGGAAGTCGAAGTGAGTACACGACATACTATGAGTGTGATAAAATCGGTTTGAAAATCCGAGGCTTAAAATTAATGGGCTCGTCTGGGCTCGTCCAACGGACTGGGAAGTGGGGACCTACCCACAAATAAGCGTATAGATAGTCTGGCATATAATCGGAGTTCCTGACTAAGGGATTGAATGTGAGGGGACTCCTCAAAGAATAATTGAATTACTTAGTGAAGCCCTACTTAAGTCTCATAATATAAGAATAAAGAATTGGGAATTTTTCTCTGCAACATACCATACATACATATGTAGTAAATTTTTGTGACGTTACTTGGAGGCAGAATTTCAAGTTAAATGAACAATCATTGATTTTACACCTGTGCGTCAAATACTCAAATTGATGCAACTTGCATCAAGTCTTGACAGTTGTTATTTTGATGCCGGACAATCAGAAACAATGGAATTTGAAGAAATTAATTTCCTTAATGAACCCCATTAATACTCTTGTCTCCTGTGCATTCCTATTCGTCCCTCTTTCAGTCCCCATTTTAAAATGATAAAAAATTAAAAAACTCTAATATATCCCACAGCACCCACCCAACCGTCAAATTTGATGCACACAGTTTTTACACCGCACTGCATCAACTTTTTTTTGCATCAAACGGAGATCCAAATTGATACGAAGTGGATTAAATTAATTTTTGGGGACACCGCTGCATTAAAGTTAGTTTGAGTATTTGATGCACCGGATTAAACTCACTGGATTTGTGACTCATAACCCAGCGCATATAATATTGCACATTTTAGGGATGTTAATCTTAACTTGTCTTGACGTACATAAATAGTTGCGAAATTTCACTTCCTCCTGCAAATTTTGTAAGTGTTCTGGTTGAAATCTACAGAAGAAAATGTCAAACTCATAGTACAATATTTTGCGAAATTCTTACACACAGCTGAGGGATAGAAAGGAGGCTATAAAGTTTTTATTAAGATTTTTTATATTCTTTCTTGTGTTTGGTCTTTTGAACTCGCGCAATGGGCTTACAATTTTCAATAAATGATCTTGATATATTATTTTTAATATACGAAGTCTTTGTAGGTGTTTTGTTTACAAATACAGAAGAGAATACCAATAACTTGCAAACCTGCTTATATCCAAATGCTTACAATGCAGGTGCACTGATTTAAAGGACACATGAAAGAATATCAAAAGTGTAACTTCACTTAACCGAATAAGTGACACTAACTTATTATAGAATGAATTTAAGTGTTGCAAAGTGTTTACGGCATGGGTTACCTTTAACCTTTAGTTGGTCACATCACATTTGGCATATGCGATCGCTTTGATGCCAATGACGACTTCATATGCGCTCTTTGTCAAAAAATCTCTCATACTTATATCACTTTTTGAAATGTCTCATATTCACTAACATACGACCTTGATGCAGAGCAACCGATGGCTATTCAATATTTTGTTATTTCTGGTGCTTCATTTAAAAAAAAAACTTTATTTCAATGGGAAAATATGTCTCTCTGAAGATGTCAGTAACAACTAACTATATTTTTCTTCCACTGTATAGGTACATGCATATATGTAGAAACCAATTGCATAATTATCAATCCCGGCTTTTCGCACACGTCATCCGCCTCGACGAACGCATGAGCTGCTCGTAGGTCATGACTTGAAAGTGTCTATCGTAACACAAATTCTGAATAAGCTGGAAAACACAAGGTAAAAATACAAGGCAATAGCCATAAAACTGATAAAACCGCTTAGCTATGAACTAAGAGAAAATCTCTTCGACGTCATTATATCTAGACGCCATTTAAGAAAACAAGTTTCGAACGAATTTAACGGAGCGTCATATTAGCGAGCTTTGATTTTATATTTTAGCTAACCATGAGATCAACTGATTTTAACTCGTGTGAGTAGCGTTAAAACTAGTTTAGATTACGTAAAATTGTCGCCTCACTTCGAACTGTGTTTTTTTTTTAAATTGTTTTTATTGGCATCGATAGCTAATTCCTAGAAAATGATGATTCAGATCAATAGATTAGAGAGAGATTTAAATTATCTCAATTTTTAAAAATTTGCAGTCTTTTTTTTCAGTGATACCAGTGGAAGATAAATATTTTAATAGACATGTGTATGTTCGTATGTGGCGGAGGTGCGATCAAGCGGCACTATTATTTTCTTGGAATTAATCTCCATCCTTTACACTATTTAGAAGTGCTCCAAAAATACTCGTGTGTTCAAAGGAACATGTTCGAAACTAGACCATATGTTACCGTCAATATAAGAACCCCATAGTGCGAGTGATTTATTTGATTCGTTATGACTTATGACTATATCAACCTTTTTCACCCCATGCATTTATTTAGAGAACCCAACAATTAAAATCAGAAAAATTAAAGGATGTGATTATATGCATGAGGCACTTACTATACCTACGCGTAAAACGTTACTTGTGCATAGGTACTAAATTAATGAACTGCGCGAGGGAAATCTTGCCCTTTTACAAATTATCTAGGTACTGACTGAATATTTGCCTTTTACAAAATATTCTATAGACTGAAATTTGTCTTCCCCAAAAAATTTAATTTACTGAATATTTTCTCAATGATTACACAGTACCTTCAAATAACCCCAAACCAAAATTAATGAATTTACTATGTATTAACTTATCAATGGAAATGTTTAGAAAATACGGGATATATTGTATAACGCATATAGTCATGATAGGGGTGATAGATCTCACTTAGCCGAACAAAAGTTCGTACTGGGCAGGGGGAGGGGAGTCTCAACCGTTTTCTAGTTACAAAGTGATTAATAAATTTAGGATGCACCGTATTATTTTCTTTTTTCTTTTGATCTTTATTATATTATATATTATCGCAGCAACATCAAATTCACGTCAAAATTCCACTATCTTAATATGTATTATTTTCAAAACTGCAACCAATGCTGATCTATCTCTATTACAGGTGAAGTCACTTGCGAAAGTAAAAATATGTTCTAAAACTTCCCAAAATTCACGTTTCTCCCCATTTTTCTCCGAAATCATTGCATTTCAATTTAAACATTTGTAACGTACTATCATTAACTGTAAAAAATTTGTAATTTGCGAAAAGGCATTTTGGAGTTCATTTGAATTATAATAGGTGTGAAAGGAGAATTTTAAAAATTCCGGAAAATGTTTTCTACGTATTAATTACAATATAACACTTTCTTTCTTCGTTTTCAGTAGAAGGGAATTAGGCTTATATCATTTAAAAAAAGATAATTGTTAGAAATTTTCATAACCAATGGAAAAGTATTTTCGAATGGCCCCTTTGAGAAGAGAACTAAAGGAGATGACATGATCGAAATAAATCGTAGCCATTTTTGATCTTCTTCTTGGCCAGGGCCGGCGTTAAAAATTGTTTGCGCCGATATTGTTGAGCAAGTACATTTATCCTAGAAATGACCTAGACCTACAGAAATGTGACAATCAAACCCATTTGAAGAAGAAGATTTATGCTACGCTGTCGTTCGTATGCATTCTTATGGGATGTCCTTCAAATCTGTCCGTTCTAAAGCATGGTGCAATTTGAATGCAGTTATGTTCCATCTCTAACTCCCAAGTCGAATAAGCCTTTTGTGTACATAACAAACAATAATTTTTCACTTGCCAGTCTTGCAAAATCGGAATAAAAAGTTGTGACCCTGGAAGCAAAACGCCTTGTATTTTTAAAACTGTCCGATGACGAAAAGGGTAATGTGTTATTGTGATTGTGATACTTTTCCTCTTGTGATTAAAATGATTCCATTTACTGGGTTTACATCTTTAACAGAGTTCCACAAACTTTAAGTTGGGTTAAGATCCGGAAAATTGTTTGAGCATTTTGCATTTCCCGCGGGTAAGTATTGTTCCCCAAATTGTTTCAAGAACAACACATTTTGAGATCTTTGTGTTTTGAAGAAAATTTACAAGTATGTAAATATGCACATAGATTCATATAACGAATTTATGGCTCACGTATTATTTAAAATGGTGTAATTCTATAATATCTTTATAAATTATTGAAAAAAATGATAAATTGTTTATACTATGAGGATACATAACGTCTTGATATTTTTACATTTGTTTCAGATTTTTAAAGCTTGAAAAAACCAAGGAAATTTTAAATAGTTGGTCATTTTCCACGAAAATATAAAAATTTAATGAAAATTGAGAAATGTCTACCTTTATAGTTTGTAAAAAAAATATCCGATTTTATTCAAAAATTCATTAAAATAAAAGAAAAAGTGTGAGCCTTCCATTCCCTACCTTGTTGTAGAAAATATAAATTTTGTGGCTTTTCATTTTTAAGCTATGCTGGCTTTTCTACTTTAATATTTTTCGTATGATAATTATATAAAAGTACACATTTTTTACATAAGGTTTACAAGACCTTTTTGTTTAGTAGTAAATTGGACAATTACCTTTACAAAATTAATTAAAACATTGCTCTAACCCTTACATCAGAATACATTGGATGTACTTAGTAATTTTATTCGAAATGGGTTTAGAATGCTTAATTTTCAAATAGCTGTGGTATATTCAATTTTGTGTATTTTTTAGACATAATTTCTTTACAAATTTAGTTTTTTCTTGAAAGTAGTTTGTTAGTACATATTTTTCCGACGTGTTCCAATGTTCTTAAGATGGATTGGAAAATTAGGTGCTAATATTTTGGTGGCGGCGAAATTAGATGCTAATAACCCTAGCTACGCCATTGATTTGAGTTGGTGTTTAACATATAATTTCAAATTGACGTTGAAGCGCTGTTTGCAACAACGACGTAATACAAAAGAAAAAAAATTTTTGGATTTGAATTGCAATCAAACAAATGTGCAAATGAGTAAAGTAATTATAATATACTATAAAGAGCAACTTCTCGTAGTGGCATAATAGCTCGAGAACCACTGATCCGATACATGCTTTTTCTTTAGTTTACAAATATGGTCTCTGGTCAGGTTTTAGGCTGTAAGAACTTTTAGGATTTCAAAATGGCGGATCATGAAAAGGAAGAGGTTTTCATGGTCCCTGATCTCGAATCTGCTATCCAAATTTGGGAATTCAAATGGCAACCGAAAATTCTCAACTTGAGCGGATTTCCATGTAAATGAATGTATAGAAGTTTTAGGGGTCGCTGAGTTTAACCGTCCGGTCAATGAATGGGTACCCGGGTATCCATTTCAGTTTCAAAGGTAGAATTTATCAACTTTTTCTCAAAAAAATTTTAAGACCGTCCGGATCCCCAAAATAGAAGTAGTTTGACACCCAATTTTCGTCAAATTTTTTAAATAATTAATTATTTAATAACAGTTATTAACTATCAAACTTGATACCCCCTTCGTTCAATAAACGGGTACCCGGGTACCCACTACAGTTATTATGTATGAATACCGGGTTTATGCACACTAAAGAGACTGTTTATTAAAGTATTGAGGTAATTTCACTTGTAATATAGAAGGTTCCTCTAAATTTTAGAGAGAGAGATTTATTTTGTTGCGGCAATCCGGCGTGAGAGAAAGACCCCGACTCAAAATGCTTTGAGCTCTAAAGCTCGCGACGGTGCGTTTGTCATTGCCGGATTCTATGGGGGTCTGCCTTGAGTCCTATTCTTCTATTGTTCGAGGTGAAGGGGCAGGGCATCCCAAATACCAGGAATGTTCGAGAGCCATAGGGTCTCCCTATTACCATAGTTATTTCACATGCACGCAGCCTACTAATAACTTTTCTACCTGACACACTATACGTGGGTACCCGGGTACCCGTTTATTGAACGAAGGGTGAAAATTTTTTCATTGACCGGACGGTTAAACCTGTTATCGAAATTTCACATTTCTAGATGGCGCCCAAAAGGTGCCAAAGTAAATTAATTTACATGAAGTTGGGTTCTTAATATCCGGTTTCGAAATAACTGCTTCTTTCTAAACTCATATACATATTTATTTACACGTTACCCAAACGCCACTAAAGGTTTTTAATATGTTTGTCCGTCTTTTTGTCGGGGCTAATTTCAGGAACGGTTGAACCAATTTCGAGCTCATTAATTTTAATTATTATAGCGATGCTTTACAGTGTCATCTATAACCACCTATATTACCAATTGACTATCCTCTATGGAATACAATCACGGACTGATGTCAGTGAGAATTAATTGTGCAAAACACTAAATCAGTAGGTACATACTCGCATATTTCGATAATTATTGTCAAACCTGAATCGTGTTAAATATTGATAATAATGTAACACCTGCTTAAGAGGCAAATATTGATACAAAGATTGTTTCTATGTTAATGATAGGATTTCATTTAAATTGTTTATTTAAGTCCCTTTCCCTCTCATAATAATATACCAAGAACACCGGTCATAAAATGCGTAAGTGCTTTGCGTAACTCATAATTCCAATGAAAATCTTACGCAAAGACATTAATCTTGAGAAATCATCGCAGTCATGCACGTCTAAAATTATTTTAGATTATCTTGTAGCACACGATAAGTTTATTTTTAAATGCCCCAAATTAAAAATTAATCTTCTGCGAATGCGTGATAAATTAATGCAATAATAAAACCAAGCGGAAGAAATCTTTTGTTTTCATGAGTTTCAGTGAACTGACGTGCTATGCTACCCTCAATTTTCCGCGAAGGTCGAAAATACTGGTCAAGCTTTTCTCATTTTCTGATAAACTTTCGGCGGTCTTTCATTTCGGCGAAGCGAGTGATTTTATGCGGTTTTCGTCTAAATGGACTGAATGTACTAAGTATCACCCTTTCAAAAAGAGATTTACAAGTTGAAATCGTGCCAAACTGCAAACGTTTGCAATTACGTGGCATGAAGACATAAAATAAAGTGTTGTTGGATTTTCTTGAAAATAAAAATCTTGGAAAATGATTTTAATGAAAATCGGGTTAATGAATTCTGGTTAATAGTATTTTCAGTGTTCCATTGAATAATAGGAAAACGGATCTTCGGATTTATCTTAGATAATAGGAAAATGAATCAGGGCAGCGGTATATTTTGATAGACTCCTTATAATACATACATATATACATATTCAATACTTTGGTTGGCTTGCCGAATTTTTATTATAACAAACTCAAGAGTTGAAGGAAATCGGTTTTCTATAGACTATGATAATTAAAACGCCTGTATAACATGTTCCTCAATAACTTGGAATCGTATAACGTGACGTAAAAATTCACTAGTACTAGGGCTTGTACATATTCATGTACTGAAATAGCTACAAGAACATAATGCAAAAATTAAAATATCTATGTCCAAACTTGTTATGTATGCATGACGGTATATGATAAAATCAATATAATCAAATCAAATGCCAACTAGCTTGCTAAAAAGTTATGGCAGTTGCGGCAGCTATAGTAATTTGACATTTTAGACATATTTAGATATTATAGAAGAAATTGAGAAATTTGCGAGACACTTACATATATTACGTTCAGGAGCAAAAGAAAAACGCGGAGAGTAAAAAGTCTGGTACATCTGTAGACTGTAGATATATACGAGACCACGCTCTTTTGGTACGAAGACGTACCAAAAATTAGCAATAGATTTCGTGATGCACTTCTGATGCAACTTCACTAAACTTTCGAATCATAAAAAGTGTTTCACCAAGATATGTATAGAATCTCCTGTCGCCTAATATTATAAAGTTGTCGCCAGTTTTACCCATCGTGTAATAGCTAGCCGCATTGTTGTGCCTTTCTTTTCTAATTAAGGATCTGAACTGAATGAAAATAGCCGCGAATTAAAAGGAAGATTGAATTGAAACTGAAGCTACGAATTTATCATTGTCAATAGATGCTGAAACTCTTCTGAATGGGACAATTTTCTGCTTGTAGAGCTAGCGCGTGTAATCCTAGCAAAAACTTGTACATAGGGATTGGCGGTTTGCAGCCCTACAAGCATGAAGCAAAAAAAAATCTACTAAGTAGCGACTCATTAGAACTGTTTGACTTAATGATTTTTTTGACTTTGTGACATCGTGACAGAAAATCGTCAGAAATATTATTCAAAGTTAAGGAGACTCTACGTGATATTTATAGTTTAAAATTTGTTAAATGCTTGTATACATTATAGGGCCTAAATCTATATGAATACTCCCCAAACTTCGTTGTGTTTTAATTCACATTGTACTTATTTATTTAATGTCAGGACTTCAAATTTCGGTCGTTATATCCGATTTTTCGAGACCCCATACTCAATGAAGTACGCGAAAACAAACAATTTTTGTCTCTACTTTCCTTGCTTGGGGCCGTGCCCCAAACTATTTTGCTTCACTTCTCTCTTTGGGTAAAATTGGTATTTCCCTGAACATTTCCATTGCAAACGGTCATAAATTGTGATGGAACAAGGTTGTGCTGCGCCACACGGACAGCCGGACGGACATGACGAAAACATACGGGCTCCATCGAATTCCTAGTTCCTGTGAAACCCTAAACGCATGGTTTTTAGGATATTAATTTGTATTTGAAGGCTTAAGGGATCGTCTCAGTGTGACCCTCCGAAAAATCACTGATTTTCGCGATTTTTTTTTTAATGTTGAAATAAACTAATCGGTCCGGTTTTTTTTTTATAAATAAATACATTCATGACGAATACAAAATGATTTTTTTATGTTTATTTATTATGTGTATAATAGTTGAATAAATTGTTGAAATGACACGTAAAAAAAAAACCGTCCTGTACGGTTTGCACGATTGCGGCCGCAATTTTGATCCGAAATATGGAGGTTTTTTTTTTAATTTGACAAAATTAAAATTAATGACGGTTTGAACAAAAAGTATCGTATTTGGCCTTTTTTTTCGACAGTTTTTCGTAAAAAAAAATAGGAAGATTTCAAAAAAAAAAGCTTCCATAGCGCAATAAAGAATGACGTTAAAAATGTTCTCTCCAAATTGGAACTAGATATCTTCAAAACTCTTCCTTTGAGAGTGGAAACCGTTTTGAAAACACCATTCTGAGAAAAACGCGTTTAAAGATTGAAGCGCCCGTACATTTCTCTAACAAATCGTCGGTGGTCAAATCTTCGTAGATTGGCTTCAAAACCTCTTGGACATCGTCATCGAGCGCTGGTGGATGAGAATATTTTTCCTGAAATCCATTGGCCTCAGCTTTGCGCCATTCGCACCACGATTCTCCTCCCGAAGGACAATACTGATGCTGGGGATTCTCATCAGTTCCCTCCGTTCCCTTTCTACAAGAAACGCTGTAGCGACCGTAATAATTGGAATTTCGATTTGAAAATTTCAGAGAATGTTTATTACAGTGTATACTATCCGACAATGCAACAAAAAAAAATCAATTTTTCGAAAATTTCACACTGAGACGATCCCTTAAAGATACAGCAATATGTATGTAATCCCAATGCATAGGATCATCATTCATCATTCGACAACTTGCTAATGCATGCAAATCATTTGACCACACACTTAGGCACATTGTAACATATGTTATATGCATGTAGCCCCTCTTCTTGCGTTTCCAATAATTTTAGTTATTTCAACACGTTGAGACACGTTTTGCTCAGAATTGAATCTCGCTAAAATACAGTACCGCGCCAAAACTTCGTCTGGCACGTGAATAATCAGTTCAACAGAAAGCACCACCTCAGCGTAATAAATCTTCGGAAAAACACCTGTTCTAATTCTGTTTGTTTGTCTAAAACATGAGTGTTCTTTTAGATGATGCCAAAAGAAGGCTGGTACGGGTCAAACAAAACATGGGGATAGACGTCCATATCTACGTAGATTTAGAGTCAGGCCTCGCTATTTTAAGCAATTGCACGTGAGACCACAGCACCGATAAAACAACACCCTGCTACTTGGCAACCAAAGCAAATTCTTTCACCTGATAGCAATGAAATGAGACGCACGGGATGTCGCACCTTGGGGTGCAAGTGTCCTTCACATGTTTAGTCCATTGCGGTGACTCCGCCGCTAGTTCATTAAACCGCTTGTTTGCTCAGTAATTCAACCCCTAGATGGTTATTCTCTAACAAGTTCCTAATTGCGAGAGTTCAACGATTGAGCCAAGTGGGCAACGTCCCCGGCATTGTTATTAAAATCCACCGCCGTGGTATGTTTACGCGTAGTATCATGTTCCCCGCTGCGTCCGGTGCGGTGCATGCAGGTGAGGTACCTGAACCATCACACGTAGGTACTTATCACCTGAGACATTCCACCGGTTGACCACGTTGTCTACAGCCGGAGTTAAGCGTTCTATTGCAACCTCCTGCAATGCATGTATGCATGTACGATCCAGGGACGGATCTCTGTTTACAAAACAAAAGCCCCATGCCCATCCCCGCGCTCCACACACCGCATACAAATAAGGCGAAAGTCAATTCCTATTCCGCTGATTGCGGCAATAATTAACCGCGCTATTGGGAGCTCCCAAGCCCAGTCACAAATTCCCCGCAGTGGATTCCGAGAATTCCGAGAAAATCCGCAAATAAAACTCTCTGAGTGGTGTGTGCTGAGAAGGTGTGGGTCGGCGGCCCCATTTCTTCGTAATTCACCGACTTTGCTGGCAAAGTTGGAACTGGTGGTGGGGCTGATGGGAAAAAGCTCCTCGAGAGAGAGCCCGTATATAAACCGCGAGCCCCAATGACTGTCCACATTGTGAAATAAAACTTGAGTTGAAGAAAACCTAGAGACGTACTGCATACTGAAAGATAAGACTTAGACATTGGTCGCGTGCCGAATAATTGAAAAGAGTGATTCATCTGAAGCCGACAGCCACTGGGATTACCTCAAGAATTCAGATCCGAAGCTTCGACCGATTACATAACCTACGCAGCTTGGATTATCGCTCACCTGGGAATATAACCGACAAAGTGTGCTCATCTTGTGATAGTGCGATAAACAATAAGAGAACAATTACGCAAAGCAAAGCGCAAGTGACTGTAGTGAGTTCAAGTAGTTCAAAACTGGCGACAAAGGCCCTTCTGCCATTCTCAGCCGTTGTGAAAGCTCAGACATTCTCCAACATGGTCATAGAAGAAACCAAAGTGAACAAAAAGAACGAAATGGGATTCGCACCCATCGGAAGGACTGTGAAGTCTGCTCTCCTAAAGGCCCAGACCGAGTCCAGAGTCATCGTAGGACTATCCGCCTCTATTAACATCCTTTCAAAGGCTCCAGAGGGGTCCCTTTTCTGCCTCCTGGCGGAGCCACAAGCCGGGGATAGTGCAACACACATGCATGAGGTTCTGCTGGAGGCCTTCTGCTACGAGAATGACATCTATGTGGTCAAGGTAGACAGCGCTGAGAAATTGAGCCGCATCCTCGGACATACAACAATCGAGTTGTGCTGCCTCATCCAGAAAGCCTGGACAGGTGACGAGACCGAGAACCTCAACAAGATGGAAAATATCCTTGTGGACCACTGCGAGGAGTACTGGGATGCACCCCAACAACCTGTAATTAAGCTGCCAGCGGTGTGAAGGACGTGAACTTCGACTTTGGATTTGAACACGAAAAAGGCAAGGAATTGCCATTTCCACGCCATACAACATGCAAATTCATCCCACGGGAATCGTACGAACCGAACTGGACCAAAGCAGCATAGACTGCTTGCAGTAAAAGAGAAACGTACCTTGAGACATCGCCCCGTCCCGGGAAGATAAAGACTTGTTGAATGTGAACCAAAAATTCTCTTTGAGTGCAGATAACGAATCAGAACTGTAGAATTAAATCTCGCAATTATCGCAATTTTACAGCCGAGAAAGTGTTGAGTGACTTGCACGCGAAGAAGAGATTTTTGTGCTTTTTGTTAAGAAGTAATCACGCCCAGATTGTTGCTAGCGGCACTAATTTAGTTGTAGATAAACTAAGATCACTTGTGTTTGGTAGTATACTCAAGAAAACACGAAGCCACTTGTGTTGGCCATTGTATTTATGTTTGTATCTTAATCTGGTTACAATAACCCAATAAAATTGAATTTACAAAAAGCAATATTTTTCACTCTGTGTCTGCTGACTTGTCACCCTTTTCTCCCCCGAAATCTGTTGGGCTTTCTCTCATTTTGTTTTGCTTCTCTCCATCTAAAAGTTGGCGTATCTTGCTAAGGACATTGACCATTTTCAGGTTGCTTCATCTTCATCCGACATTGACTCGTCTGCTGACTTGAGTACGCAGAGGGTCCTTGACCCACTTGGCAGCGGAATCGATTAAAATCGCGTGCATGCTTTCCTTGACTTGCTATGGTTGAGCACGGTTCGCATAATATCATGTTAATATAGGGGATTGTAATGTGTAATTTTCTTTCAAGCTGCTCTCGTATAAATAACAATGCACGGACCAAACCATATCTAGTAGGTACATGTGCTACATAAAAATGGCACATAGAGAAATCAAAAAAATTTGTTTATGGCAAGTAGCGAATGAAAACAAATTCGACTTTTAATACGCCATTTACGACTTATAAATCTGGCCACAGCAATTTCATAATCTTTGAAATTTTTTCTAAAAGTAGAAGACCAGACCATGTGTTCTACGGGAATAAAGCCCGGCTTAATTAAGGGGTTATACGCAGTTAGAATTTGCAAAAAATCGATTTGCGACATTTTCGGAATGTACATATATTTAAGTATATTGTCTGATAATTTGAAGCCAATCGGATAAATATTTATGGAGATATACCTGAATTTGTAAGGGCACTATGTGTAATTTTAACTATGTATAAACTACTTCTGAAACTTCAAACGCGTTTTTCTCAAAACGGTATTTTCAAAGTCGGTGATCTCGATTTCTCAGAAATGGCTCAACTAATCGGTCTCAGATTTTTACACAATCTTCTTAGATATATTCCTCAGGTATTGAACGAAGGAATAAGATTTTATAAAATTATCACTATTTTTTTTTAACAATTTGGAGCGAAAATTTCAGTCAAAAACGAAAAAAAATTTTTGAAATAGGCATTGTGTCAAAAATCAAACTTTTTATTATTCTTTCGTTCAATACCTGCATTAATCTATCCTTTAAAAGAATCCACCATATTTTTTGATTTCACATAATCCAAACCGCCGAAATGGAGATCACCGCCAAGCGCCTTTTTTTAGAGGTCGTTCGGAACATCATCTACAGGAGCGGTACACATTAATAGTTTTACATGATCGAATTTTATTTTTATTCTTAAAAGTAGGCTCTATTTGAATTACCATCACTTGTAATTGATAAATAAAAACTGTTTCTATAAAAAATTCATAAAAGTACGTCTTTTTTCAGCCTCGCAACTACGTATAACCCCTTAAGTCTACTCTAAAATTGTTGTACACTTTGATCTAAGCTCTCTAAAGACTCAGATTGCATTTTTATGAAGATGAGAGAGCTGCTTGTTTTTATTTTATGATAAATAATAAACATGTGCGAGCAATTCAAAATAATAAATAATTATAATTCGAGTGCATTTGTTAATGCTATATGCTTGCTATGTACCTAATGTATGTTAGTGACTTATTCGAAATATTTAGAACTTGCTGAGTTACCCAGGCTTGCCCGGGATTCTCCGCACTTATAAATTAAATCTGTTGTACAATTAATGAAGCGCCGGAGCCCTTTTTTTAATTTTTTTCTCCCTTTCCGGGCAAAAGTAGATTAAATCTTGCCCTATAAAGTACTCTACCTTCCAGTGAAAGTCCCATCGGAATCGGTTCAGCCGTTCACGAGATTAGCCCGGACAAACAGAAAAACAAACATTTTTAAACCATTTCTTGGTTTTCGGTATCGTGTTTACTTACACTTACTTATGAACTTATGGTATTGTATTAAAAGGCTGATATTTCAAAACCACGGATCCTAAGAGAAGAATTTCATGAAAATTAATTTACGTTGATAACTTTTGGCTACCATCGATCGGTTAAAAATTTCGATAGTATACTTCAAATCAGCGACTCTCAAAACACACGGAAATCCGTTTAAGTTGAGATTTTTCAGTCGCCATATTGGATCCGCCATCTTTAATTTCATCACTCTGTAATTCGAAAATGGTTGAGATTTCCCCCCATCTGCCATAGGCTTTTTGTTTAGCTAGGTGAAATATATGACTCCTATCATTTTGGCATACGTTAACGGACCCCTGTATTGTTAATACCACTATACAGTTCCGCGAACGATCAGAGCCAATCAGTAGAGTTCAGAAATATTTCCCCGATCTTTGCTTTCGATACCTCATTGAGGTTATTACCCAAAAGGCTTTCCCAGTGACTTACGCCTAGCGTCGGCCAGCACTGTGCATTTACGGAGAAAATGAGTGTGGGACTCCTTTTCGTCTAGATCCGACAGAAACCCGGTTTCGCTTTAGCTGTTGTGTTCTTTGTCTATCTTAAGAAGTCCAGGTTAGTCTAGAGTTTCAAGTTCTCATACCCGCACACCTGCCATGTGAATTGCTAAAAAATTTAAAAATATTCGGCGTCAGATTCAGATGGCACCCCTTTGCACTATGCCCGTATCATGTGCATGATATTAAAAATAGAACACAAATTGTTTTATACTTGACAAAATTAATAGACTGAAACTCCTTCAGAAAATTGTTTTGGTTTTTTCAACATGTGCAGGTATATGAACCTCTTATCGCGAAATGTGTGCCTTGCACTTGAACAGATTTTTCTGTTTTGTGACAAGCAAAAGCTCCTATCAGCCAAGCGCGTGTTAGCAGAACTTTTTATCTTGTGTTGTAGATTTATAATTAGCCGTAGCCGTTTTCTTACTAAGCACATTAACTGAAAATCCACCTCATTCAGAACGGACTTAAACGATACTAGTCTCATCTGAAAGGTTACTAATTGGTCATAATTGGTCAGGTGGTCCCGCTAATTTGACGCAGCGATAAGAATTGTTTAATCTAATTTTTAATTTTTCGAAAAGAGAATTTTGAAATATTGAAAATTTAATAAACAAGTTCTATCGCTGTCAACGGGACTACCTGACCAATTATGACCCTTTTAGTGACCTTTTAGATGGCAAGTTTTCAGGGAAAGATTTGTTTTCATCACATTTCCAAAAAATTCAACATCAAATAAAATAAAGTTCTATCGCTGACCAATTAACGGGACTACCTGACCCAAACGGTGATGAGACTAGTGTCGTTTAAGTCCATTCTACATAGCTTACTACGTAGAGCTATCTTCTTCTGGCATATTTTGATTCACAATTATTGTTAAGAGGGACCTAATACCTCAGTGGTAAGTCGTGGTCCTCGGTTCGAGCTTGGCTACATCCAAAATTTAATTACACCACTAGACAGCTAAAGGACGTTGAGTGAGGAGTGTGACGCATCGCGCGCGACGGGGGGGGGGAGCGCCGCCATTTTGAAGTCGTTTCACTGCGTCATATAATTTCGATCTAGTATAACTTTTGACTCGGAGAAGCTACGACGTTCGTTTGAGTTTCAATCGTCATTTCTCGTCAAGAGCTCTAGATTGCGTATATAAAATATACTGTGAAATAGTTAAAATGAATATATGTGGTAGTAAAAAACTAAAATAAATATTGCAATGTCGGCCACTACTCGTCAAAAAGCCAATTCAAAATATAGCGATCATATACGGTTGGAAAGGGCTTCTCAAGAGCTCCAATGATACACATAAAACGCCATATGACAGAGTGAGGCGGCACCGTAAAAGAATGAAGGCGTCCGGTTCATGGCGTTTCAGTCTTTCTACCTTGGAGGCGACGATATAATACGCTCAAAGAAAATATTACACAGCCATACCCCGCTTTTATCCTGATAGCGTAAGATGGTAGTCCCAGTAGTCAGGATAGCTACTGTAGGATAATCACCCAGCATAACGGAAAGGAACGATTAAAGAAACTGAAGCAGAGCCTCGAACTGGAGAGACTTTGTGGAACCCTTTGCACCTACTGGAGTGAAATAGGAAAACATTTTTTTTTATTATTGTTATTATTATTTCACGTGTACATTTGCACAACACTTTTAAGCGCTTTATGTTTGACATAGCCCCTTTTCGTGAGAGCCGATGTGAGTAGAATCGGCCCGACTCTTTTTGATTCTATAGCCTGAAGAGATCGACTGATTCTTCTTATATCAAAATAGAAACTTCCAGTGGGAATTTTTCAAACTAACGTTGGTTTAAAGTTTAGACTGATTTACAATATTTTCAGAAAAACTTCGCCCTTTCACGAGCCCACACTATAGCTACTTTTGTTAAGCTGTAGATTTTCCATTATTAAAAACTCCTTTTGACAATGCATAAATGAAATAATTTTAAATCACTCACAAAATGTCAATAATAATAATAATGTTTCTTTATCCAGTTCAGTACACAAAACCACAGGTCTTATAATCAGTACCTACATTAAATTTACACATAACAATGATGCAAAAAAACTAAAGAATGATAAAAAAGAATTTAAAAAAATTGAAAATGGAAAAGCAGTTGCTGACTAAACGACTAAAAGAAGCAAAGGAATAGAAAAGCATAATGTATGAGACGTACACTACTATTTAACTGATTTCAATTACAATCACATAGCCTGACTTTAAAAAAGAATAATGAGCATGTCTATGTATATCCAGGTAGCATTTAATAGTCAAAATCAAACACAAAAATCGAGGAGTTTCTTGAAAGGGCCGACGGAGGGTGCATAGTGAAGGACAGGCGGCAAGGAATTCCAAATTCATGGGATCTGGATGATGAAAGACCTTTCGGCAATCTGTTTGAAGCAGCGAGGAATTAATACAATACGGTCGGATCGCAAAAATTTAACATGCTCCAAAAGATGGAGTGGTTTACGCGTGTGTATGACCTTGAAAAAGAAGATAAGCGCTCTGCCGTTCAAGTAGGATCCAAATGATCACCTAAGGATAGAATTTCTTAATGAAGAGACGTGGTCAAAACGGCGGTACCCAAAGATGAAGCGAATGCAATCATTAAAGGCGATGTCCAATCGTATGATGCAATTGCTGTCAAGGCTCGAGAAAAATTAGGCTACCATAAGTAAACAAGGTAGCAGCATGACCTTGACAAATATAATTCTTGTAGTAGTTGGTAAAAAAATTGCTGATAACCACAAAATTTCCGAAACATGGGTACAGACACTCTATTCAGAATTAAGTGTAATACCGAGGCTTTTCACTTTATTTGAGTAAGGCAATATAGTATCCTCGAGTGTGATAGGGGATAAGTCTAAGACAACATGATTAGATGAATAGAACATAATGCAGCTCGATTTATTCGTAATAAGCTAGAGATCATTATTCTTAACCCACAGAGATATTCTATTCAGATTCATACAGTTTAATGTAATTGACATTTTCTTGGAATTGATCTCATAACTACTAAGTTATTTATTTCACTGAAACTCGACGTTCGCGGAACTACCTTATCGAATAAAGTCGATTTGACTAATAGTGGACTTCTAGAAGGCTTAGCGAGAAGGCCCATAAAGTAGGCAACAAAGCGTCACCCGAATCATTTGATTGCTCTCATTGGTCAGTCAGAGTCACGTGACTATGTGGTGTGATTGTGTCCTTCGTCAATCACGATCGCTGCTCTAATTTCTAATACTTACCTAATCATTGTGTTTTTATTCTCTTTTCTGCAATAAGTTAAATCTGTACTTCTTTTGCTTTTTTAATTTTCTTGAAAGCTTCTATCCCCCTGTCTAGTTTTTACGTCTGATGCAAATAGATTCCTAAATAATAAAACAAAAGGTCCACAAATAACAACACTTTATTCCCTAAAAATACAGATCAAAAGTTTGATTTATTACTTATATTGTCGAGAAAAATTGAAATGATGAAGGATATGGATTGTTATTCTTACAAGATGAAAAATTAAAATCAATCACATCATTATGCCGATTGAATGGTTCATACCGTAGTTAGTACGATGTCTCGAGGAAATCATGATGAGCGCGTTGTAAGAAAGAGGTCAAGCCTGTTCCATATAAGGAGGCAAAGCAAAATTATCGTTCCATGGAAGTCTCCGAAGGGCAAAATCTTAGGAACCTTCGTTGGGCAGCCTCAGCTCGAATTATATGAACCTTGTAAAATGGGGACCAAATCGGACAACTATATTCCAGGATTGGCCTAACGAAAGTGCAATAAAGAAGTTTCGTTATGTAAGGGTCATCGAACTTTTTAGACCATCCCTTAATGAACCCCAGTGTAGCATTAGCCCTGTTGTTTTGTATTCTCAATGTGATCCTCAAATGAAAACCTGGTTAATCTTTAAATGGAATGAAATTCACCTTATCTTAGACATATACGTAGAATCTGTTATAACGATAACATATTGATATGGATTTATAAACAATTTTATTACCACAACCCCTAAGACCAATCTTCGATTCAAATTAACCATTTGGTCGAGGACTACAAAACAAAAGACTATAGAGTTATCGTTTTCAAATACATCGTCAAGATCTATGTACCTACAAGTGTTGTTGATGTAATTAATTAGCGAAAATATCTATAACCGATAGAAAGTTTGATATTTCACATATACATAATAGATTTCTTTATTACTGATAACAAATAACTGTGTTTATCAAACTTAATTATGAGCTATCAACTTCAATAACTTGAAAAGTAATCTAATAACTAAGGCATCATTTTTATTCCAGGAAAATGTCATAAAAGCATTAACACAATAGAAATAATTGAATTTTAAATATTAGCTGAGAAGTGCGATTCAAAGATAAGTTACTATGTTGTCAGACGAAAACAACTTTCAGTACATCAAAAGTCATGGAACACTCAAGATAAATATAGTATGTTTCTACGTAAGTTAAAATTAGCGGTAAAATGTCAAGTACTTAATTATCTGATATCAAGCTCTTGAGCGCCGCCGCCGGCCGGCCGGAAGACAAGGTATTAAGTGCGTAATGAGTAAGAGCTAAAGACCGAGAAATCCAAAAATCAATACTTTGTGTCTTATCAGGAAAATGAGAGCGAACAGAAACAAATTAGTACGATAGATAAAAGTATCAACTGCATTAATTGGCGGCATATCTCAAAATGAAGGGTTCACCCCAAACTTTAACCCTCTCGACCACAGAAAGCATTCTAGATATTATATGAACGCAATAAGAGGTCTTGTTTCCATCCAGGTTAGGTGATAGAAGTCGGGTGGTCTATAAATAGGAGAACTATTGAAAGTTCAAACAAACTTGGACGGTTTGAAGTTTGAAGTGTCGCACTTGTACACTTTTCAGATAATTTAATTAAGGGTTATTCCAGGTGAACCGGGGCGAACAAAGCGTGCTATTCACGAGCTGCTGTTGTCACTCTTTCGGGGAACTTCGACTTCTCGTTTTTGTTACGCAAAGAGGCTTTTATAAATCCTAGTGGGTTGGATGTGTGGAAAAAGGGCCCATACGTCTCCGATGCGGTAAAAATGTTATTTAATGAAAGTGACTGTTGGGTAATTTTAATTTGTACGGAAACGCTTTGTTATAGAAGAATTGGCATAATTTGAATGGAAAGTGTTATGGTCTGGACTTCTGGAGGTGATATTTCTGCTACGACAAGCTTCAAAATTATTCATTTCATATAACTCTGTCCTATCAGACCTTACTATACTCTTTTAAAGAGTTTTGATTGGATGAAATACAGATTTCGACGGCTTTTCTAATAATGAAATTTTGAATTGTAAAGTTTGTTTGAATTTCATGATATGGAGCCACAATACATTATGTTGCATTGGCATGGGCTATCATCATTATTCTTACGATCTATGACAAATTTATATTTATATCGGCCAAATGGGACTCATATCTTACATTTGACAAGATATGAATCGATTTGAATATAGTATTAAACTATTTTTATTTGAAAAAATAAATAGATCGAAGAAGAATTTAATAAACTCGATTAAAGAATTGGAATTGGCTCTTAAGCAGTTGATAGCTCAATGATATATTGATATTAGATCAAAAGATAAATATAAAATAGTAAGGTGCATCCCAAATTTATGAATCACCCTGTAACTCGAAAACGGTTGAGTTTTCCCTCCCCTTGCCGATTTTTATGTTTGGCTAAGTTGATCCATCACCCCTATCATTTTGGCATGCGTTAACTGATACATCCTGTATTTCTATAAAACAGTACCCAGAGCTTAATATAAATCGGTTAATTTATACTACGTAAATTATTGAATAAAAATGTTTGTTGCTGCCTGAACGCTTCCATTTTGTTGACCTTGAATCGCGAGTGGAAACCATTTTGAAGACCACGTGTGCACAAGTACAATTTTTCACGTTTTGCGCTCTATCTGATACTCTATGGTGATTTCCGACAAAACTATACGATACTTTTTTGTTCTCCATTAATTTCTCAATCAATCAATAAAAATGAAAATTACTCGATACACTAATCCAAGGCCAAAATAATTGTTTAATGATTTACGCTGCATCAATTAACGCATTTTTAACTTCACGTTTGGTGACTGGCTTGGTTCTTAAAACAAAATTTACATTAATAAAAATCAACAAAAACTGTAATCGCCAGCGTCAATCATTATGGAACGAATTAAATCGGCTTTGTTGCGATTTATCATGACCGCCATCATGAACGCGGTCGCAATTACGCCAGTGTGAAAAAGCCCTTACGGTATCTGGATAATAATGAAATATTCGGTATCTATGTATATCCATTAGTAATATGTAATTCTGTTATGTTTTTTGTATTATATGTTCTAAAAATTCAATTGACCTTTTTCAGTATTATGAATTTTATTTGCTAAATTCCACTTAGATTTGCGATCCAACTACATATTTTGAAATTGCTTCAACTTAAATTGGTCTTAAAAAAAAATTTACAATCCGCTTTCCGTAATAGAGATTTATAGCTATGGAATTGGTTTATTCTGCTTTCTCTCTTGACTCATGAGAACAAAGTCCATATTTGCTGCACGAGCTTCCTCAATGACTAAAATTTCCCCATTGTCGCGTACATTTCCATAGTGCAACATATCTAACAACATTTAATCTTAATTCCAAACTTACAAAAGCTTCCCAAGTGCAACGTGCACAATTTTCTCTTCCATACCCACGTATATTTCACATATGATTCTCATCTGAATTGGAAGATATTTTAACAGATAAAGTATACTGTACATATACGTGACTAAATGATACCGCCTATTACTGCCGTATTTGTTTTGTTGCCCTAATTGACTTTGGTCCACTTGACAGTGTTTTGTTTAAGGTTCGATGACGAACGTCTGTGACGAAATAAGAAAAGTTCAAAATGTTGTCCATATCCAATTGAATGCATTGATTGAATGAAGTTCAACGTAACATTAGCCTATCGCTTTAAATTGGATTGACGTGATTAGATCTGTTTTGTCTGTTACTGCTCTGAAAATTGTTGCCTTTTTGAATGAGCTGAGCCTTTTCACAGCATCATGACTTTCATCACGTTCTCGCTGGACCACGAAACAATTTTTGACAGAAATTATAAACAATGTGACGTTTTTAAATGCAGCACATGCACAGGGAATTCTATCGTATCCGAGGTATTTTCCTTGTGCAGAATTCCTAAAACTAGCTCATTTCAAAATAAGGGACACAAGCAAATGTATGTATGTATGTTTACCGAAGACAGCTCTATTAATTATAATTATTTAATAATGCTTAATGCGTGACGGAAGCGTAGTTATGCATTGAATATATAATAACTAGCTTTTTTATCTGCGACTAGATTTCGGAAACATGTTAACTTTGTTTGATATTAAACAGAGAAGGTTACTTAAGTTGGTCTGTTTATCTGATTCTTTTTCATGAACTTTTTTTCGGAAATATATATATGAAAATGCATTTATAGTATTTGGCGATATTAGAAAAGACATATATACATAAACAGACCAATTTTACCTTCTCCCTTTAAAATCTAACGAAGTTTATATCTGAGAATTACGCTGACGAAGTCGCGGATAAAAGGCAGTTATTTCCAAAACATTAATTCACATTAGGAACTTTTGGGCCGCCATATTGAAGCTCAAAATATCGGTAGCAGATTTTAAATCAATGTCTCCAAAAACCTCTATATATTCAATTACACGGAATTCATTGAAGTTAAAAAGTTTCGGTCTAGATATAGGACCCGCCATTTTGAATTCCAATTATCCCTGGCAGATTCAAGACAGGCAACCCCGAAAACGCCCTGTATGTATACATACTCAGTACCACTGAAACCCGCTCATGCACAAAGCTCGGCCCTCCCGGGGGCAGGGGTTAAGACACCATGAAAATAATACTGGGGCCATTTAGCTAAGTTATATAACGGTATAAAGATATTGCATGTATATGGCTCAAAATCACCAAGGTTGCGAATTTCAAGATTGGTTTTATGCCAAAAAAAATTTCAAGCTATAATGATGTCTCTTGGTTTATACTGTTGCAAAATTTGTATATTAATAAACTTTGACAGGGCAGCGCACAGAATTCAAAATTTTTTTTGCACTGAATATCTTACAGAAAACCATCAATTCGGGAACGTTTTTCTAAGTTTGATAAAATGAACAAAAACAAAACAAAGCACATAACTTAAGGATTGTTTAGTAACATGGGTATATTATGTATCCATAATATATAAACAATATTGCAAACAATAAATACAAAATCTTTTACAAGCAAAACGAGAACGCAACAGTCATTTCAGGAACGTACCATCATGACCGGGAACGATTCCGAAATGACCGTTCTCGAAATGACGATTTCAAATAAGCGCGCGCTTTGATTATTCAGCGGCCATCTTAAATGCGACCTGACTTTGTCAATAGTAATATATTTGAGGTTACTTTGTTATTTCGGGTCGGAAAAATAAATCACATCAATAATTAAATGTAAAAAACACGTTCACGAATTGACGGACTATTGATGTACGCTCTACGAATAATGAATTGAAAGGTACTTTCCACTTAGATATTAATTTATTTGCCGATAAATATACTGCCAGCCGGCTTTGTCCTTGTTTGCTTCCTCTACTGACGTTTGACACAGAATGGCTGCGTTCACTTAAAATTATTTTTGTTCGGTTATCGATGCGTTCACTGAAATGACTTATGCGCTATCGGACAAACTATTTTTGCATTTTTTAAACAAAAAAAAAATCTTTTAGTATCCTTTCGGAAACTAGATTTTGTATAAAAAATACGGTATATTATATGTATATAGTATATAGTAATGACAGGTGTTAAATACTTTAAATTTTTCATTAATATTTTGGACTTGTTGTTGAAGATCCTGCATTAGGACGCGTTCCCGAAATGACGTTCTCTGCATTTATATTGATTTAATTTAAAATGTACTTCTTTAATAAATTGTATTATTTGATATACACACAAAACAGGTTAGTTGTAGTATTTTATTAATTATCTTTTCTCAATAAAGTCAAGACTTAAGACATTAAATTGATAGCAAAGCGAATTCTGCACCTTGGTGATTTCGAGCCATACATAATATAATAGTTTGCAGGAAACAGCCCCATCATTTGTGTTGCAGAATGCTTATGCAAAATTGCAAAAAAAAGTAAATCGGATGAAAAATATTTTTCCCCATACAAATTTCTATACTCCTTTTACCCCTTACGGGTTGAATTTTCAGAAATGCTGAAATATGTATGTGTTCCATGTTTTATGGTGTAGGGGTAGGGTTTGCGCAAAGTTTCAGGTAAATCGAATGAAAAAAACATTTGTCCCCGTTAAAATTTGTATACCCTTTTTACCCCCTTAGGGGTTGACTTTCGAAATATTCTTCTTTAGTGCACCTCTATACTATATAAGTTATTTTGTATATTGAACTTTTTTTGTGAATATCTCGTAGAGAAAGGATATACGAATTTATACGAAGAAAACGTTTTGCGGAATATTAAAAAATCTGAATTATTATTAAATTAATTAATTTAGTTTAAATTAGTACACGTTTGGTGTATGTAGTATGTAGTATGTGTACGTATGTCATTCTTGGGCAAGTATACTTATATATGTAAGTAAAATGCATACACAAAATTACGGTTTTCGCCTTATAGTACAGTCATTTGGTGAGAAATATAGTGGTTACCTGGAAAGTTTTCCGGGAGTTTTGAAAATTGGTAATTTTATAGATTTTGAGGTGCTCTTTCCGAATTTCGACTTTGCCACCTTGTATTTTTGCCGCTCGCGCCGCCATATTGGAAAAATGGCGCCTAAAAGGAGTTTTTTGACAATATCTCCTTTCCGACTCATTTTACGATAAAAACAGTTATATACAAAATGAAACTAGAGCCAATTGCCTACAATTCATGTATCCACCTTTTTTTTCATGAAGTCAATAGTTTTGGCGTACGAGCGCCGCAAAGTGTGCTCCAACGCTCATTTTGGCCAAAAAAACTTATTTGCACACCACCTTGAGATAGAGTAAGTGGCGCGTTTTTTTTAAAGTGGTATCCCCAATAGGCCTAATCCACATGCAATTTAATGTGCCAAAATTTAGCGTATTCTCCTTCGCTTTATTGTTCTCGATGGACCAGGTGTTGCAAATTCATCATCTGTAGTACCAATCGAAACTTCACAGACCGGTATTTCATCTACATCATCCGCGATGGGAGTATCAATTTCATCGCAATCCTCTTCGTTCTCGATTTGATCATATGTTTGCTCAATTATAGTCTCCGTTTCTTCTTCATCATTGCTATCTGGTGATGGAACTTGCGAGTTACCACAGGTACCGCTACAATTCGTGCATATAACAGAGCACTTTCACCCAGCCTTTCTGCATCCACAAGCTTTCTGACTTCCTTTTTTGCATTTGCAAGAAACGAGTTTTAATAAGCTTTCTGGAGCTGGGGGCTCGAGTGTGGTGACAGGAATTAGCCCATTCTTGTTTTTTTTCCACCCCCATTGCTCTGCATTTTGTTCATTCCCATACCACTGCTGAACCTGGTAGTAAGTTCGGAACGAATGTTGTCGTGCTGCTGCTTCTGTTGGTGGTAGCGACGCAATATTAAATTTGCTTTTATATGCTGATGTTGTGAAGCATGCATATCTCTAGTTGTTTAAAGATATATTTTTTTTACTTTTCGAATTACTGTAGCTGTAACATATAATTCAAGAAGAAAGCGTTCTCCAGCTTTAGAAATGATCTCTGGATCCGCCTTTGGATTTTTAAATACCTGAATAATCTTGTTTAAATCTAGATTTTTTCGGAGCACATTAATAAATTTCATTTTTCCTTGATGAAATAATGCTGATGTTGTATCGCAGCCACTGAAGGCATACAAGAAAAAAATATGATCTGCGGCTGCTTTATCTATAATACTTTTAGTAGAATATACATATTTTTTGAGAAATTTTTCCTTTCCCTGGTTTGAGAAAATATATGTTTGAGCGCCTAGAAAGAGCCGTCAAAAGAATAAGAAGATCTACATCTTCGCCGACAACTATTACGAATTCAAATGCTGATGAAACGCTTATTGCAGTATTGATTATTAGCGCATCTGCATCTTCCGTGGCTTTTTTGACCATGAAGTTTTCAGCTTCAAATTTTGTCTTCAACATTCTAATAAGACGATTCTTGTTTGCATCATTGCCCAGGAATTTATTTTGTGACACAGTTGGAATCATTGCTTCGTCAAAAAGTATGTCTACAGAAGCAGTTTTTCGTGATCGTCGGGATCGCTCCGCATATTTAGTACTACGGTTCGCTGAATCTTCCGGATATCCGTCAAATACGATAATGGCATTGGATGTATAGTGCGTTCGAACGTAGGTAACGTATTGATTGCAAATGGATGAAAACGATACGCCGCGATTCCAAATTACTCGGTGTAATAAGTATCCGCCGTCGATTTATATTATATTATAATATCTATATTATATATATAGATGTTATTATTATACTACTAATACTGGTATATTATAGTATAATATAATATCTATTATAGTTTAGATTTACATTAATTTTATAACTCACAAATATAATGAGCTGAAATTAAATGCCACAGGTTGCATGAATAATGAGTAATGACCAAAGCGCGCGTTGGAGTACACTTTGCGGCGCTCGTACGCCAAAACTATTGACTTTATGAAAAAATAGGTAGATACATGAATTGTAGGCAATTGGCTCTAGTTTCATTTTGTATATAACTGTTTTTATCGTAAAATGAGTCGGAAAGGAGATATTGTCAAAAAACTGCTTTTAGGCGCCATTTTTCCAATATGGCGGCCCGAGCGGCAAAAATACGAGGTGGCAAAGTCGAAATTCGGAAAGAGCACCTCAAAATCTATAGCATTACCAATTTTCAAAACTCCCGGAAAACTTTCCAGGTAAAACTACCAAATGACTGTACTATTATTACTAAAGTAAAAATCGGTTGTACCTAATGTGACGACGCACGTCGGAAATTTTCCGGTCCCTTGGTCGTCGTTATAAGCGACTTCCACTCTATATGTATTTCCAAATACAAAATATAATTCTCATCGTCCTCCCCTATGCATGACACAGTCAAGAATAGAAATGTATGTAGTGGAAAATTATAGCAACTTTATCCAAAAATTAGTTTCATTATTCTTAAAATAAAATGTGCAAAAAATGTCACCGTATATTTAAGCTAAAATAAATAAATGAGTGCTATAATTCAATAGAAAAATATTTCATAATATGATCTCCCAAAAGATTATCTGAATTTCATTCACGTAGTTTAAAATTACTTCCAAGCAGCAGATAAGATTTATCACCTTTTACAAATCGACCCATTTTAAGGTTAACATAATTTGTCTATCTGTCTAGAAAAAAAAAACAAAAAAAAACAAATTCTTTGAAAATTTTCCTATATTTGTTGAAGTATTATGTTTATCTGCAGCAAGACCCCTTTGCAAGCTTTCTGAAACGGCAAAGCAAATTATTAAAATTATCTTTTAAAAACCGTGTCATTTAACCGTAAATCACAACAAGAATTCCTTCATACATTTTTATCGCAGTGAAATTGTAAACCGCAAAAGTGATGAAATCGAGTACAAAGTCGGGCGAGTAGGGTACGAAAAGTTGGCGCGAAAAGCTGCACACTTTGCAGAGCGTTAATTATTTAACGGAAAAGGTAAACACAAGTCTAACAGGTGACACGGTGAGAAACTGAATGAATTAACTCATCATGCTTCCACTGAGTTTTTTGCAAAGTAGCGTGATTCATAGCACGGTTGTCATCTTGGATCCATCATACAATAAGTAACCGCATTAATTACAAAAACAATAATTACGCAGTTCCGGTCAAATATTTACATACATAACGTATGTTAGGAGGAAGTCGTCCGGGATATTGCACTGATTAATTGTAAAATTCTGAGGTTGGAGTGCTTAGTGCAAAGTCATCTTATCGCTATTTGCTTAAGACACTGCTGAGTGCGACAGTGTCTACGATGAGAAGGCTGTTTTACGTTATCGAGAGATATGGTCCCAAAAACATCATTTGAATAGCTAATACGCGTACTCGTGGGTTTGCTGCGAAATTTTTCCAATATTGGGAATACGATCGCATGAAAATAAAAAGAGTTCACTGGAAAAATTTCCTTGCGTTTTTCGCAGCCATACGACACTTTAAGAGTATTGACTTTCGATTGACTAATTGTTTATTTGGGTAGAAAGAAAACGTTTTAACCTACTTGCTGCCATAACGTTCGTTGTGGGCTACAACGTGATAATTACATTTCAGACGTTACCCAGCCATTAGCACAGCCCGTGATACTTAGTGTGCAGTAAGACGATGCCTTACCTTCTGCCTAGAGAAAGGTGAACGGTATGGCGTACTTCTCACCGTTGTGGGTTATTATTTTACGCATATACGAGTAAAAGACGTTCACCTTACACCCGGTGCAAACATTTTGCTTCGTGCTTCGCCATACCGGTCTCATGTTTGTTTTTAACATTAAAAGCGAACTTTGCCTGATCGGACCACTCGCAGCATTTGAAATCCAAAGAAAATTTCCTGGATAAATGAACTTGCGGTCAATAGCTGGCCGCAGAAGTAATTAGACGACAGCACTTAAGTAAATCTTCAGGAAACTAGCGATATGCATATGTATATCATGCGTAGAGGGTAATTACACCAGGCAGCGTATAAAAGCAATCAAACTACAAAAGCTTTGAAGAGCACCACACTTCGCGATTATTTCGCAATTAAGAGAATTATTTAAAATTTCTTTGAATAGCAAAGTCCACGTCGCACATCTTATAAGTAGGCAGTCAGTCAGCCAAAACAATTTCGCTGACATTAAGAGCAATACTTGTTGTGAAATGTAAAATATTACAAGTAACGTTCCACAAGTATAATACAAACCTTCATTGACTTTACTAAATGCTGGAAGTCTAAAAGAGCCAAGCATTTATCTCTGTAGAATTTTGTTCCACTTTTGCAATACAATCGGATCAGAAAAATGTTATAAAAATTCTAAATTTAATTGACGCGGCTTCTTGCAAAACACAATATGGCATTACTTTATACTTATGAATTCTTACCAAAACTGCATCCTTTTCCTGTAATGGTTACTTCGTCCACACGATTATTATAATAGTCCTGATTAATCATAAGTTATCCATGGAGATTTGAAGATTTCCCACCCCTTAAAAAGGTTAAACACAATAACAAGAAATTCGAGGCCTAAAGCTAAGTTTACGTTTGCTCAAAAGCCATGCAAGCTTTTGAAAACCCTCTTCGATGTTAACGACCCACGTTTTCCATCTGCGTAAACTTTTTTTTGCAGGTACCTACATATGGTGTAATGAAATTTAAATTTTCATGAAAACTTGTTTATTGAATATTAGAACTAGATTTGGACAAAAGAATTTAGTAGTTTGTTTTCAAGTCAAACATAAATAAATTTTACGTAAAAGCTTCGTCTTCGTCAGTCTTTTAACAAGTTTTTTGCGCGGTGCCGGCAAGCCGACATCTAAACTCATTTTGATTAAGACAAGTGAGACCTTATTTAGTAGCTACCTTACACAAAGAAACTAACTTATGTGCTCTGAAATGTAAATCAATGCATAAATTTCATTAAAGGGGAATGGGCAAAGATGCCTTCGACTTTTTCACCGGTTACCGATTAAACTTAAATGTTACTGTAAGACATTTCGACATAACCATAATTGATTATATGATGCTCTGAAATACATCGGTCTCAACCTTTTTTTCATTATAAGGTTTAAGCTTTTTAAAAAGATGCGGTTAGTAATGGTTTCAGAGAGTGTAAGAATAATTTGTTTCTCAACGATTGTGTTTTGAGGTTCCCTAAAACGATCTATAGCCCGATCTATAGACTTATTATTGGAAAACCGAAAAATCAACGCTTTTGGCAATTTTTTTTATTGAAATCCCATTTTTAATAATTATTACCATTATGCTCCACATAATATATTTCGAAGGGAAGGAGGGCGCTCGGGGATTTTCGCGGTCACTGATTTCGAATCTGCCATCAAAATTTCCAAGCTCAAGACGGCGAATCCAATATGGCGGCCGAAAAAGTTTAACTTCAAGGGATTGCCCTGTAAATCCGCACAAAGGGGTTACCAGGAATGTTGATTTCGAATCTGCTATCAAAATTTCCATATTCAAGATGGCGCATCCAATATGGAGACAGAAAAAGATAAACTACCGCACTACCGCACTAACGCACCTCTGATCTCTTTAGTTGCTGCGAACTCTCTCCATGCTACTCATCAGAGAAAATCTTATTGTCTTGTAATATTCGCACATATGTATCAGTTCTTTTTATTGATGGAATTCAAAATTATATTCAAGGTCTCTTTTACATGAAATATTTTCCAGAGCCGTTTTTTTTCTATCAACACTTGTTCTTAGAAAATTTTAATTTTATTTTTGGATACATATCTGCTAAATAATGCTAAAAAATGAATTTCGACAAATATGTGACTTATGGGGTTTAATAAAAATAAAATTCGGTTTATGTCAATAAATCAATCAATTGTATTATACATAATCAAAATTTTATTTAGAAACTTCTTTTCCCAGTTATTTAGCAATGAAGGGAATGATTTGTTTTCGAAATTAAATTTATTCGTATTATTCAAAAATTGATGGGGATTATTCTAAATCTTCTAAAATCGAGCGAATTACATCAACCCGATATGTATAACGAATTACTCGAACAGCTGTAATCTAGAGTCTAGACTAATATTCCAACTTAGGAACTAAACCTTTTTACAATTGTAGCCTAGTATTCTTACCGGATGTTTGAAATAGGCATCGTATCAATTCTATAAAATCGAAATACAAAACGAAGTAAATATTTACTTACTACGAATTAAGTAGCACTTCAGATAAACAGATTCACTTTTCATTCGATCTTCGGTATGTGTGAAATATTGCCTCCAAGAACACAGTTGTTTGCGGTAAACACACTATCAGGCAATCTGTGCTGCTTATCAAATAAAAACAAAATAAGTAATTTATATACATACTTTTCCACTTGAAATGATTTTGAATGAAAACGATAATAATATTTTCATTACTCTCATATGAAATTATAATCCTTAGTAAGTGCGATATGATAAAATTCATAAAACAAAATGAAGCTGATATGCTTGAAGGTAAAGCTTTGTAATCCATATGTTCAAAACCATCCCATAATACCTTTTCTCTGTTGCTTTGTATTTTAAACTACTATAGTTATTCCCATTTCATCACAACCCGCAATTTTTCAAGTTCATTGCCTCGCTTGAACCCCAGCTTGGACTTGGGCCACAACTTTATTTAAGCGCCACACCAAGCTGGCAAGAACACTCCCGATAAGCGTGTAGCAGTTTCTTTTATCACTTCACAGCACCTGGTATGCTTGATTGTAGGATCGCTGGTAACTGAATCGGCCTAGGTTTATCTTATTCACAGTTATATAACATACCGCAGTACTGTTTGCCTTAATTCTAAGTCTTTTTATTTATTTTATTCAAGGCGGCAACTAACGGATAAATGTTGACAAAATATTCCCGATGTCTCAATAATCTCCGGCGAAATTTCTCTTCGGCCACAGGATTTGTTGCCAGGTAAGTAAAGCTTGTTTACTTATTGAATGCATGAGACATCTGCTGATGGCCTAATGGGGAAGAACATTTTTCTACAGATTGCATTTGTTTCTAAAAGTTGTTTTCTAGAGATCTTATCACACATAAAATTCGATTCAAAGAATTTCCGTAATGACTGAAGTACAGGCAATCCCTGTTGAAGAATTGACGCAATCAGCGGAATTTTCAGACACCTATAGACCAAAGATCGTGTTCTACGGGGTGGGTGGGGAGAGGGGGATACGGCTGTATTATACTTTTTTGTTTCGTGAATTTTGTACACATCACAGCACGGTATTCCAGAGATGCTTAACAACCGTCCAATAAGGGGCGAGCAATGTCACACATTGGCCGACGACGGAAGATTAGAAAAATTAAGTAATATAGTGTAATGGGTCATAATTCTTACCTTACCTGTGTAGTTAGACGGAATCTGTTTTGGGTTGGTTTTTTAATATAGAACTTCTATGTAGATCTTTTTAAGATCGATAGTTGGCATTTTCAACAGAGCAAGATTGTAGCAGCCATGACCCTTTGACAATAGCAAATTTATTAGCTAAATTTTTTAAGACTTTGTTGACTACTAATACCCTTTCGATCCTTCCTGTACAGTTTAATCTGCAAGGTCTGTTCACCGAGCCCGATACTTTGCTTACATATCTATCCAAACTTGAGCAGAGTTTTCAGCCAGGCCCCGATGGAGTTCCTCCTGCTGTTTTGAATAAATGCGGGAACAGTATTTGTGAGCCCCTAATTCATATTTTTAGTTTATCTCTGAGTACAAGAATTTTGGAAAACTTCTTTTATTATTTATTATTATTTATTAATTAATACATCGGTGAACATAACAAAAAAAGTTCCTATTAGCCTCTGCTCAAATACGCCGCTCACAGGAATGTGTTCATCGTAAATTTGTGCGTTTTGCGTACAGAGACTTCCATGGTACAATCGCGCACATTCCTTCCACCTTATGAACATCAAGCTAAACTTCTCAACCTTTGCACACTTGACAAACGTCGTAAGGTGGCAAAAATATTATTCCTAATTAAGTTAATTAATGGGCAGACCAACGACCCGGAGATCTTGGCTCGAGTGGGTTTCAATGTACGGTCCCGCTCATTGAGAGCTTCTATAGCTACTCGTTATTATCCGTGACTCGTCATCGAACTGAGTATGTCTTGCATGGTCCATTATTTTCGGTTTGGAATAAAAGGCTGCAAATTGGTGTGCAAACTCTTTTAATACGTAAAAAAACATGTCAATGAGCGAAATCGAAGAGGGTCGGGTCAAAAACTCCGTGATTTGGCATGGAATGCCCCATATAGGTATAGACAGCTATAGTGGTTAAAAAATTATCTAAAAATTCTAAAAAAACACACATTGAAAGATAGTGATCTCAGCTACAACATCTATGTATTTAGAACGCGCGGCGAATTTTCCAGCTTCAAGCAATCTTTATGAAAAAGGCCACTCAGAGGTTTTCGGGATCGCAGATTTCGAATCTGCTATCAAAATTATGGAATTCAAAAAGGAAAAAGTCGAACTTCAATGGATTGCCCTGAAAATGCGAACTAAGGGGGTTATGGGGCGCTGATTTCGAATCTGCATTGTGAATTTTGAAATTCATATAGGAGCGGGGGTGCAGTTGGGTGAGGGTGTCAAATGAAGAAACATTTATTTAATAATACTATTGAAAAATATCTAAAAACATGTGTAAAACGAAAATAGAAAAACATTTGGGAAAAGTTGGAAAAAATATTTACTCGTGCAAATGAAGGCATAGATTTTATCGAGATTAAGGAAAACAATTGCAATATCTCGGCTATTAATGGACGTAGTGTACGAGCATTATGGATGGGCTCAATGAAAGCGCCTTGGAGAGTAGTATAATGTGTAAATGTATGTAGCATGTATGTAGCATATATGTAAAAACATTTAATAAAAATTAGGTTCTTAGTTAAATGAGGTAGGAATATACTGTTTATTTTTTTTTGGAAAAGAGAGGTAGGGCTAAGTATGTGAAAATAATTAGAAAAGAGAACCCATGCGAGGCACGGCGATTTGTGATGAAAATATTAATAAATGCAGAAACTGTGGGTGTTGAAAATGGAAACTTTTTGAGAACGCCTAAAAGTTGGCCCCTGCTTATTGGAAATAAATGAAACAAATGATTTATTTTACCATAAATAGAGAAGTATTAGGAATAGGTGAAAGTGATATGTGGGGTATAGTTCGTATATTTTTGCTTGATCTATCAATCCCGCCTGGACTAAGTAGAGAAAAGAGAAAAAGAAACTTTCAACTTTTCTAGCGATAATTAAAATGCTTTCTAGCTGCGTCCTTTCTTTGACGTCTGACGATATGTAAATACCTAAATATTCTAAACCCATAATTTCATCCTCCTGGGACACCACTGTGGAAAGTTGAAAAAATTCTTTTTTTTTTTTTAATTTTCTGCAAGTACATTATCAAAACCATGCAGAAAAATTTTAATTTACAAATTGAATAAATGCCGAAGTTATAATTGTTTACCTGGGCGTAGGGAGCGCAGCCAACTAACGACAATGGCCACAAAAAATTGAATAAAAACCGCAAGTGAGAACACCGATGATGGAGAAGGTCCGTTTTATAGGCCAGGAATCGACGAAGTTTAATAGATATCAAAATTTTAATGTTCATACATAGTTTACTGCGATTTACTGAATGCGAATGAACTTTGCTCAAAAATTCTCTTCATGACTTTAAACATTTAATCTCGTTTTTCTCAAAACCACTTTTCTCAACCTGGTAGCCTTCATAACACGAGCTACAATTATCCGATTTTAAATTTAAAAACAAAAAATTATTTATAATCGCAGTGATAATCGTTGTACGTAGGGTTTTTTTTGTTAATTTGTATATTTTAGAGCTTCCGGAATAGAAGTAAATGTAAAGTAAAAGACATACCAGAAGCGCTTTTTGTTTGAACACTCGCCATTTTATGAAACAATTAAAAACAAAACAAAACGGCTAAGACTAACGAGAACTAGACTTATATAGATTAAAAAAATGTTCGGACCAACCATTCTCGAGAAAGCGATCCGGCCGTTGGGCAAGAATTTTTTTTATGGCTCTTTAATGCTTATATTACAACTTTGTTATTTTTTTTTTCAATAAAAATTTGTGTGATATTAGTTCAATGTATGCTTAATAACATATCTTTTCACCAAATCCTAAAAAAATATATGTAGTTACCAAAAACAAATTCAGAGAAAAACCCTTTTTTCAACCCTTTACCGTGGTGTCCCCACTTATGGGGTCATTCCACAGTTAAAAGCTTTAAAACGTTGAAATGTTTCCTCCTCCTTTAATATTTAATTTAATCAAAAACCACGCACTGTACTACAGTTATAACTTAAGGAGTATGCAGCATTCGATTCAATCACAAAACTATAATATAAATACCCATCTTGATAAAAATCAAGTCGCGGTTAAAAAAAAGTATGATAAAAAACTTGCAATTTTTTTTATGGAAAACGAATTCGTAAAGTTAACAAAATACAAATCAAGTCAAATTTTAGTTAATTCCATAATGAATGGACTTTAATAATATCACCATAAATAGCCAATTTTTTCGGAATTTTTCCTTTCCCTTAAAAGAAATGATTTAGAGATAAAAACTCAAGTTAACTCGGTCGCGACTCACTCGTTCTGAATGATCTTAGCATGTAATAAATATAGGCGACTAGAAGCACTTACACTCGCTTTTCATAATTCTCCAACAATTCACATCGACCTCCACCTTCCATCTGTTATCATAAAACTAAATAAGGTAAAGGACAGCACATGAAAAACCCACGCAACTTTATTCAGAACTTTACGATTTTTCTAGGAATTTCCCTAACATAGGTTTCTCCATGCGTGGAATAAATCAATATTTCAAATTGCGTTCGAAACGTGAGTAGAATCAGCAGAACGTGACCTTTCCACACCAGCAAATAGTACAAAACAGTATAACGCCCAAATTGTCACATTTAGTTAAAATCAAGGCAATTTCTTCGATTAGGTTTCATTGTAGCGAAACGAAATCACAATTTCAGAAATACAATATATTAGTTGAAAACAACCTCAAACCGGTTGGAGCGAATGACTTTAAGACGTGGAAGTGGTGATATTTAATTACGGGAAATAGGAGCGCATATTGATGAAGTGGTTGAGAGTAATTGATCGCCAATTATTGAAATATGCAAATTATTTCCCAAGAGTTGTTATTCAGTTTTTTTTTCAAAAGAAGTCCTATTTACCCTGAAGTGTACAAATGGTTGAGATGAAAATCCCACTGACCGTCAATGAATTCATTAAATATTCGATATAGAATTTGAATTCCAAGTAATAACTGTTTCCTACAATTTTTCCTTCCTAACAAATTGCATTTAGGTACTCTAGAAAGTCAAAATTTCTTCTAAACATACGTATTTGAATTTTACGGACCTAGAGCCTGTAATTCAGTTTAGAATCATGAGAGACGTCTTGTTCTTGTAGATTCATAGTGTCAAATTTGCTTGGTTGTTATAAAAATCTTCTCTTCCTGCTTGTACAGATTTGAATTAGGCGCAAATTCGTAGAATAATTTTTTTTAATTTCTAAAGAGTTATTTGCAAATCATTCAGTTAAGTTTTTCATAGAGAAAAGTTGGGGAGATTCTTGTTTCCTTGGCCCCGCTTTTTGGGAACGGGGTCCCAATACTTGGGAACGGGGTTCGAAACATTTTGCTGTGCTGATTAACGGAAAAATAATGAAAAAATTCTATCTCGACCCGTTTTCGATATATAGGGCAAAATAGTTAATACTTGACGAGCCACCTTAATTGGGAAAACTTTTACTTTTAGGAAAATTCTGTTGTATTATTATATTTTCCCTTTTACAAACTGCCGGTGGAGTTAATTTTCCTTTTACAAAAGAATGCAAAGCACAGCAAAATGTTTCGAACCCCGTCCCCAAAAAGCGGGGCCAAGGATACAAGAATCGTGCCGAAAAGTTGATGGTTCAATGAGCTGCTTCGTTACCATTGAATGGAAATCTATTTTTTTAATTTGTGCAAATTGTGATCTATCTATATGTATGTAGGTAGGTATATATACAAATGAATACTTGTTTGTTTGTTTGTTCGTCTTCTATGAGTTCTTAAACCATTCTTTCGATTTCGATGAAAATATAAGGAGCTGTTGTGCCCTCGCCCGCGAAGGTTTCTGATTAAAAAAATTTTCTGGGATTCAAGATGGCGAATCCAATATGGCGACTGATGAAATAATGGTCATACGAGGCAACTATTAGACTTATGGTCAATGTCACCTATGCAGCAGCTCTATAGTGGTGTAAAACAGAGCAGTTTACGGCACACTTAAGAAAGTGCAACGACTCACCTATATTGGTATTACGGGAGCCATGAGAACCTGTCCAACCGCGGCTTTAGAAGTGCTGCTGGACCTCCTACCGCTCCATCTGTACATTCAGAAAAAAGTGGCCCGCAACACCCTGAAATATAAATTATCAGGCCACAGCAACGCCCAGTAACATAAAGCCCTAACCAGAGTGGCCGTAACATAAAGTAACAGAACGAAACGGGAAGTGCGAACGTTAATAAGTATATGGGACAAACCTAAATGGACATAAATAAACTTGACGAGTATTCGTTCACTTTGGGTGATATCACAGTTAACTTACAAATGCAAGGGGCAACTGACAGGAGAACATTCTGTTTGTCAAAGTTTAATTAAGTAAGGTTCAGCCCGTTACCGGCATTTCCACCTACTTGAGTGCTTCCAAGGTTACTTCACCTCACGCCGAAATAGGACGGCGGCATTTCGAACTAATTCAGTCCTTCTTAAGGTTAAGCTAGCTTTACATTCCTATTTCGGTCAGAACTCAGTTTTGTTAAATATGTACGTTACGTTATGGTACTTTGCGTTTTTTGGTAGTTTACGATACGGCCACTTTGGTTAGGTTGGTTAGTACAATAAGAATTTGGAAATGTTCTCACAGGATCGATCGATTTAATCGAAGGACCTCCGGACCTGATACCAAAAAGGCTAAACATGGAAAAACCATTCAGAACTGAAATAAGCGACCGACAATAGTGGAAATAAAACAAGAGTTACACCCGACCCAGATCTCTCGAATCGTATACTGCTGGTTCTAGATGTAACGGATCGTCGGGCACCGGAATGAATCCCTGGACCCAACTGTCAGATCTCCCTAGCCTTAGGGAAACCATCTTCCAAGCGAGGTAATAGCGATAGAATGCTTCGCCTGCATCATTCTAGACAAGGGATGGAAAGGAGTTATAATACGGCTTCTGATAGACAGCCAGGCGGGCGGGGATCAGATCGCTCTCTAGTTAGACTATTAAGTCTAACTTTGTGTGGGGCCTCATATTGGATTAGTCAAACCGGGCTAAGACAAGCGAAAAGATTCACCTGTCCCTTTTAAGCAGAGAACGATGAAACTCTAGCGCTCAAGTCGGGGCTAAAGATCATGACCGCTCTTCTCATGGGGCACTCACTGTTCCCTGAAGAACCGCCTTAAAAAATAAGAATTATGGTTGATGATGGGCATGCCGCTTCTGCCTTAAGGAAGAAGAAAGAGCGAAAGCATGTACTCTGCCAATGCCCAGTCTTAAGTATCCAAAGGCTGACACACTTCGGAGCGCCCATCACAGTACCGATGGATGTGTTATATGCTGTTGCCCAGAACACTAAAGCCTATTTCAAATTACAACCTGGAGTTTAACACAACTATGAAACATTACTAAGGGAAGATGAAACTATGGGGACCATTTTGTTGGTGCGGATTTGGAGTGTATATGGGATTAAAGAAAACATAAACGTCTATGGATACATCAACATTAAAAGTACTTAAAAATACTATGCCCCCATTTGCTAACGATAATATGCCTTTGACATGTACATTACAATGAGACAATAGTCGAAATATATGTATGTATTTTTCAGAAAAAACGAAAGACAAACAAGTTTTTCGCGGATCACAAGTTTTGTATGTTTTGTTTTGGCCTTCTCAATCACCCGGCCTCAATCCGATTTTATGATAACAATTAAAAAATCCTGTTGGAAATTATAAAATTAACAATAAAGCACTATTACGGGCTTTGGTTCAGAAAAAAATGTGCGACCATTTCCATCAAGCGATGTCAACAGTTAATTGAATCAATGTCACGGCGACGCACATTGGTCTGAAATCCCGATTTTGTGGTCAAAACTTAAAACCGTGTTGAATTTCCGAAAAAAACTCTGTATATGGCGGTTTTCGAGGTCGCTGATTATGAATCTGAAGTTAACTTTTCCAAAAACAAAATTTCGGACCCAAAATGGCCGACCATTTTCCCAAAAATGTATGTATTCAATGAAGCTCGATATATGGGAGTTTACAAGGACGCTGATTATGATATCTGAACTCAAAATTTCCAAAAACAAAATGGCGGATACAAAATGGTGAACTATTTTATAATTTTATGTAAAATTGGATTTATTTCTACGAAACTCGTTAATCAGTGATTTACGAGATCACCCATCATGAATTCATAATTAATTTTGTTTAAAATACAATATAACGACTACTAAATGGTGATTTATTTCGCTTTTTTTTCGTTCGAAAATATGATTCTTTAACGTTTTTTGAGTCACTACCTACATAGAATAAAAGTCGACTACAAGGAATAAACAAATCCTGACCTGACCCGAACGAACGCGTCATATAGTGAAATGTTATACTACTTTCTTGAAAAAGCATAAATTTTTCCTGCTACGTAGTCAACGTGCAGGGCCACATGTTTTATTACATAACTAATGCAATTGACACTTGAGTTAAAATTTATTTGCACAGCTTCATAATATTTACTTTGAGGAAGAGATTCCATGCCAAAACTTGGTAAACACACAAATATCAACAATTTTGTGCGCTTCTGAAATTTACTAATATTTGCGGCACTGAAAACTGGACAGCCTGTTTCGTGCGGCGTTCAACTTTGCTATGTTACAGGCAGGTATAAAAGGCTTTCTGGAGTCTATTAATCCCGAGAATAGACGCAGGGAGAACGTTACAACTCCGTACTAAAAAGTGAAGTTATGTTACTAAATATTATTAAGTTTTTAGATTTTCGAGTGCATAAGATATATAATGGCTCTATTCCAATCACCACAGGAATTTATGACTTCACTGCTTTTTTTTACATACTTGGAATTCCTATTTCTTTAATAGCTAGCTAGAAGTATTCTTTTGTTTTGTGAACCTTTTGGGAGTTTCCACCGAAAACTTTACGAAGTTCTATGCCATGGCTCTATTTTAATGACTACTGTATATTCTTAGAAATAATTTATATAAAATCGATTTATTCGACGAAAAAAAACAACTGCCTCCCAAACTCAAATGTTTTCATGCATAAATTCGTCACACCAACCATGAGACAGATAGACTGTATTATAAACAAGACGACATTTTTATGTTTATCTATTATTTGGAATTTTAAGTAATGTATTCATATATTCAAAATGTGTTTTATGTACATATGGAATGGAAATGTGTACGAACACTTCCATCTTCGGGGAATTTAGACCATTAAAAGTTAAAAGATTCCGCGTGCATGGCTACCCTATTATTTAGCAAACCAATTAAACGGGACGTGTACCTAACTAAAGCAAACGTGCCCCAATATTAGTAAGTACCAAGCATGCGTTACCTGTTGGCAGACGTTCAAATGAAGCGAATTAACTCAGCAAATATTAGCTTTTGAAGTCCCATTTACCATCTATCGTCAGAAATGGAAACTCCAACTGGAAACTGGAAATTAGAAAGAAATTAGGGAAAAACCAGTTTGGTCCAGTAAGAAGATGTTAATAGCAGTCTGGGAAAATGGGAAAAATGTTAATGTCTTACATAAATACCAGTCATGGAAGAAATGGCCTCAGAAGGAATATTTGATTAATTTCTTACCATGCAAATATCAATTCTTCCCGTGGGCACGAGCTGTGAAAAAGTACTAGTAGTATTGCGAAAGAAGTTAATTCACTTCTGGTAATTGGTTTCACAGATTTATTTGCATACCGTCCGAGTTGCGCAATCCTTATCAACTATTTCATTGGGGAGAAAGAACCGGATAGTGTCGCGACCAGGGCCGTTGAGAAGGATGGGGGGGGTTGCCCCGGACCCGGACTTTCAACGACTTTTCACAAAATTTGATTATGGAATATACATATTACACATGTATGTAATTTTTGAAAATATATTGTGAAGTGCACCTAAAATAGCACAGCTGAAGCGCTTCCAACATAACAGAGTTGAAGCGCTTCTTTTCAATGACATGTCTGTATAAAAAAGAAATGAAAGAGGATACACGTAAGAAGCGCTCTGTGCTTCCGATGATGCGCTCTAGAAGCCTATTAAAAGCGCTTCCACTTCCCGCTGGGTATTAACTATCTAGAACCTTCAATACAGAAAAACCTTTGATTCCAAATAGATGGGAAATTGGAATTTAAAATTGACTTAGGTATTTGTTCAAATTTGGTTTGTTTAGACCTGTATAGTGCACTACCGCTACGCGGTGGCGCTGATATGACACGAAGTGCTGCAGACGACCCATGTGCTATTGTCTTATGGCTATTCTATATAACTCAGCTGACAGTGCTGACACAGCAATTCATAGTGTTTCTTGTGTTATATAAACAGACAAAACCGAAAACTACCTTAAAAATGCACTTAACTGGTGTCATGTCTATGCTACGCTAGAATCAGGCTGAAACTGCAAAATGGGTTTGAGAACATAGATATTCGTTGGTTTTTATGAAAACCCTTCCCAAACATTTTTTCTGCATACGCGCCTAATATTCGGTATATTATATGGACCCGTAATAGTTCAGTCGGCGCAGATTTCCTCTCGACGGCCCTGATCACAACAAAGTTCAACGCCCACCGCAAAGCCAGTGGTCTTCGAGTAAATTTAATTAAAAGTGCATTGGCTTTGCTTGGAAAGAGAGTGAACCCCCTATTGGGCTGTGGTCTCAAAGCATCGCGGGAAAAGGGAAATTGCATCAGAACACCGATCAGGGCGCGACATGCTCCGAGCGGTGAATTCCCAAATCCGTGTCATAAAGGAATTACGCTACGTCGCGATATACAGAACCAATTCCCCAGTGAGTGGATTTGGAAAAAGCCAAAACAAACACCTGAGCCAGATAGTGGATCGCTCTTCTTGGTAGTCACACAAGTCCATGAATTGCTGGAAAAACTCAGCTAGCAGGCCCACATACCTACCTTTTCAATTACCATGTGCTTTCACGTGTTTCACTGTATGTATGCTCGCGGCACACAGTTTGCTCTAATTATTTTTACGTCACACATCGAGATACACCTTTGAACTACAACGGGGGTAGATCGCCTATCGCGGCCCACAGATCTCGATATCGGACATGCGTTAATACATTCAGATTCAAGTGACGTAGAGCCACAGCAAGCGAAAATTACATGTAAATTTTTCCAATTACTTTTCTCAATTAGCGCAATTTTTATAATCTGCCCACACAGCTGGTAAGGCGCTCGAAATTTCCTGTTTTTGATAGCTAAGCCAGCGAGGGTAATTAAGCCAATATTTGCTCTCAAGTGCGTAGACGAATTTGACGGCAACTGGAATATCTGAAGGACAGGGCAGGAGACGCTAACCAATCTTTAGCTGCAACGCAATTTAGGAAAAATCTATAGGTTTTACTATTAAGCCGAATTAATTTAGGAATATAACCTGCACACACCTGATTAGTCATACTGATTTGCGGACAATCACACGGCTCTTAATAAATTATCGGTGACCACGGTGACTAAAGCCTAACAAATTATGCGGTACTCTACAGAGAAAACAAGTATTACGTACATTCCTATACGTAGCGTTTCACTCGATATCTTTCCAAAATGTTGCCTATTTTGTTTAAGCGTATAATTAGTGCCATCATTTAATTGAAAGTTGAAACCACATTTCATCCCTATTGATAAGATAATTCTTCCTGTGATCAAGCAGAGCCCAATACTTGGGATAATCCGAGCAGAAATTTCATCAGAATTCCGCATGTCAGTGATAACATTGAGTGGTAGCCTGAAGAGGCAGAATGAGGTTATTAACACTAACTTTACAAATGCGTTGCGACCTCAATAAGTTCCACCTAAACTCATGCATCATGCCGCACTCTCCTTCCGAATGTTCACAGGAGTGATATATGTTAAATTTATGTACCTGTCACGCACGAGTTTTACGAGCGCGACTCGATAGCATCATTAAGATAAGATTCCGTAGACCATTCAATCAATTGGTGTCACTGATAGTTTAATTAAGCGTGATTGCAGTTATCCGCACTGTGCAGCTCCTTGCAAATTGATATTGCATCAACTCGGGAACCCAAAATATTTCGGGGATAAAATTCAAATTTAAATCATTTTAAACCCAGCGACCCCCAAAACCCTTATATCTTCATTTAACCCATTAATGCCCACAGCGATATAGAAGTAGGGAGTAGATCTTGTGAATAGGACGACGTATTAGCCTCATGTACATGAACTAAATTGCCCCCTTTAAGGGGCAGGGGAGACTGTTGCATTTTGTGTGCATGTCTTTAATTCCGGTACTGAGAGTCATCCCAAAAGTTTAGTATGAGCGACCCAATCAGAAATAAGAAGAAGAGTCGACGCGGGGGCATAACGTTGGCACAATCGTTGATGAACGGCATAAAAAATTCGGTGCGTCGACTTCCGTGCACTCCAGCAGTGGGGGGAAACCTCCAAAGACTGAATGGATGAAGACAACTTGTTACAAAATAATAATAATAGAACAAATAAATAAAAAAATAATAATAAAAATAAAAATTTTATTAGATAGAAAAAGAAAATTTCGAGTAGAACCATGTGAGTGGGGGAGGGGAGGTAATCCATGCTAGTTAGGTTTCTCCGAGAATAAGGAACCTTTCCTGAAAATGTCGTCTACCGAACGCCTCTCCGCCTCACATGAATATGTTAATATCCTCAGAAATTTCGTATGATAGTGTTCCAAAGTATACTTACCATACATGGAGCGCTCTCAAACATAATAATAGAACACATTGGAAAATTCTGTACCATTTCAGCCACCATCGCCCAAAACTACACAAACTCCTGTAATAAAAGTAGGCTTAAAAAAGCATTTTTGATGTATGCAATTGGCCAAAGGGACGTTTTCACGGAAACCTCATGTTAGTAACCCTAACTACTACCCACAAATTTTTTTGTACATATATTTTTCTTATAAAGATGCTCCATTTATTTCACTACAATTTTCCGTTGCATAAATGCAACATTGGTATAGCTAATAGGTTAAACGGCAATAAACAGTGAAAATATAAAAGGAGCAATTTTCATAGCAATTATTTGAAGTTGAGAATTTTTTATTGCAATATTAAATCCGCCATCTTTGATTTCCAAATTTCGATAATAGATTTCAGATCAGCTACCCCGAAAATACAAAAGGACCAGTTTTCACAACAATCCTTTAAAGTTGAGGTCGCCATATTGTATGCGCCATCTTTATATTCCATTTCGACAGGATTACTGTTTATAAGCTGAGTAAATTTTATGTTAATAGCTTCAGTAGTTTTCGAGTTAAATGCATTTGTACAGGCGACAATATTTTTAACGTTTCGATTTAGTAATGGAATATGCAAAACGAAAAAAGTATTTTAAAGCTGAAATTTCGAAGATAACAGACAAACACTTCAAATAAGTGCATATGTGTACTGATGTTCATGTTACTGCGTTGCTTTATTTATATTTTTTATACGACATATGCTCTTCACGAAATGTCAAATTTGAGTCAAGGTCCGATGGTGAATTTTTCAAGAAAAAGCGGTTCTGCAGTGCCTTGATATTTGGAATTTCGACTTACTCTTAAATTAGGAGAACATACTTAGGGCCTGTCCGAATCCAAGTCTTTGTCTTTGTCTCGTTATGACAGTTGACGTCGGCAGCAAACAAGCTAAGCTATTATAACAAATATAGAAAAGACAAAAACTTATTCTATAATTCGTTTGCTTAAATTGTAATTTGGATTGACTTTCGTAAATTAACTGAATGCTACACGCTCAACTGTCAAGTAGATGACCGTGTGGGTACATAAGTGTTTTTTAAATGAAAAACTTATTTTTGGCTTATAAATAAAATGCATGTAGAATAACACATAATAATTCTTATCAATAATATTCCAGGGACAAACTCCTGAAAGACATTTTGGATAACACAAAGCCAACTAGAGATCATCTGACTCCAGAAATACTATTACGCCTGATTACAACTGAATGCAAATTATTCTCTGAACCGTATTCAGAGGAAGGAAAGATTTTCACAAATGACCCCTTCTGGGGATTTTATTGGCCTGGAGGACAAGCTATTAGTCGGCAAATACATCCGCCAATATCTTATGTGAAATCCGAAATATATTTTGATTTATTTCAGGTATCTCTTGGACCACCCTTCAATTATTAAAAATAAAAAAGTGCTTGATGTTGGCAGCGGGAGTGGAGCATGTTCTGTGGCTGCTAAATTTTGTGGTGCAACGTACTCAGTTGCAAACGATATAGATGAAGGTATCTAAAAACAACTGCTATTTATTTGTGTTACTAATTTCATCACTTTATTCATTATATTTACTTTCCTGTAACAACTAAGCGGAATTTCTCCCTTTTCAGTCTAAAAAAAATTGTTTATAGAATAAGAAGATTTTTTTAAGTTCGCAATTTCAATGAAAATAATAATAATTTATAAAACTCATATAAGAGTTCACAGGATTAACAATCTTATAGATAACCTAGTAAAAAATACCCAAAAACATATATAAAAATTGGAACGATATATCTGTCTAATACTACAATAAAAAAAGATAAAAGAAAAGAAAAACCAAAAGTAACTGCATCAATTAAAACCGAGGGCACGATTCTTGTTACTCAGGCCCCAATTTTTAGGAACGGGATTCGAAACATTTTGCTGTGCTAATTAACTCCACCGGTAGTTTGTAAAAGGAAAATTAACTCCACCGGCAGTTTGTAAAAGGGAAATTATAATATATAATAGAATTTTCCCAAAAGTTACGAACGTTAGGTGGCTCGCGAATTGACCTATATCTCGAAAACGGGTCGAGATAGAATTTATTCATTATTTTTCCGTTAATTAGCACAGCAAAATGTTTTGAACCCCGTTCCCAAAAATTGGGGCCTGAGTAACAAGAACCTCCCCAAACCGAGAATACAAGTTTGCACGTGATGTCTATATATTATGTAACTTTAAAAGATTCTCGAATGCACCGACCGAACGAGGTGCACGAACCTCTGTAGGGAACTGGTCAGGGTTTTGGGGGTAGTTTTGGCCAATAGGGGTATTTCCTGAGGAGAGGACAGATTGGGACATGTCTCAACCGATTCAACGCACCAAAAAACCCCAGGGAAAACAATATCTTATGAGTAATAGAGGAAAGTTTATTTTACATATTAAAGAGGGAGTGGCTTACTCCTTCGGTACATAGACATACCACCCCCCAATGGCATACGTTTGCAACGAAATTTCCATATAAAAAATAATTTTTTGCATTATTTTCATCCGGTTATTCGGGGAAAACGCGATTTGGGGATAGATTTTGGAAATAGAGGTGTTTTCTGAGGGGAAGGCAGGTTGACGCATGTCTCAATCAATTCAGCACCCCAAAAAACCCCAAGAACTCTACAAATTTGATAATGGAATTTTGGTCATGTTTTGTATTCAACTCTTCCACATTCCTGACGTGTTGAGTAAATACCTTAATACCAATACCTCAAACCTTCAATTAAGGTTGAAAACAATGCAGTATGTGACATTCACGAAGCTGGTCTTTATATTAGTGGAGTGGTACAGCAACAACCATATAGTTGGCACTTTTTAATAAAAGCAAATGTACAGATTTATTTTTCTTGTTTTACAACAAAAGCCAAGTAATATTATATTTGAATTTTGCTTACTTTTTTTCATTCCACTGAAGGAAATGTGTCAATCACAATGTTTAGAAAGAAAGAAGTTGGTGCCGTGGAAATTTGCTAATAGGTGCGTGTGGCGGAATGCCCACTTTCTCCTCGAGCCTTAAAACGTTGGATATTTGCATTTCAAATATTGGGACTATAATCGACTGGTCAACTCATTATTATATTTTATTAATTTTCACACCATAAAACTTATTTCGAAAATAAAATTCATTGAAGCCTAAAAAAAATTGGAGATGCCGGGGATCGAACCCGGGGCCTTTCACATGCAAAGCGAACGCTCTACCACTGAGCTACATCCCCGTCGAAGATTTGGCTGTATAAGATTAATTTTCATATTTTCAGTTGCTTGTATCGCCGCCAGCTTGAATGCCTCTCTGAATAACGTTGACATCCTCACAACAAGTGAGAATTTGATTGGAGCCAATTGCGAAGAGGACGTTATCTTGATAGGAGATCTATTTTACGACAGGGACATTGCCGATAGCGTAATTCCGTGGCTCCATAAGTTACGCAGCAGAGGAAAGCACGTGTACATCGGCGATCCTGGTCGCCACGCTCTCAGCACAGAAGCGCTGAAGTTTATGAGGAAATTAGCTACGTTTGATTTACCAATTAATGCGTGTATAGAAAACAATGGATTTAAAAATGTTCACGTGTGGGAGGTCTTGTAGAATTGAAAATAAAACACAAAGGCATAATTTCATTACCTTTCACGGTCGTTTTTTTATTACTTACATACTTCAATTTAGCTTTTAGTCAATTGTCTATAGAAAACCGAAAAACGAACAAATCGTTTAACTTTTAATTTGAACTACGTAAACAACTGTGCAGCTACAATTTAATATTGTCGTTGATAGAATAGCTTCGTTATTCTATTGTGGTTCCAGTAGTCCTTCTTGCCTTCTTATTCAATGCCTAGATTAGTTTCTTGTTGTTTAGTATTATTCTTTTTCTTTTATTTAATTAAAATTCAAAAGTTTTAAAAATTGAAATTTATTTTAGGTTCTTATTCCTTTGAATATACCTGCATTCAGAACTGGCTTTATTTTACTACAACATTTACAATTTAACGAGTACCATTTCCTCACCTAGAAGTTTATCCCAAAATTTTATTGTACACAGTAACTGTGACCAAAACGACAGTATTTCACAAAAAATTAGAAGTTGTCCTAACAACGAGAGTTGCATTGGGAGTAGCGTCCCCACATGTAACCGAAAGTTAATATTTACGACAAGAATTCAAACCAGATGTATGAATTCAATTTGCTACACAATGTCGAATAAAAGTTTTTTGAGATTTAAGGCTACAAAAAATTCCAATAATTTGTACATCTCGAGGTGACCTTCTCCTAACTGAATTTAAAAAAAGCAAAAGTTTGGGATTTATTTACAAGAAAACAAAACAACATATGACCTTGAATTTTTTTTATTTGGAAGTCCTTAACAAAAACTAGAAATTGTTTTTTTTTTGCACCCGTCGCCGCCAGAGGGCGCCAAAAAAATCGGCCTTTCTCCGTAATTCCGTGATTGCGGCTCGCCAAATCATTTGAAACAGAAATATCAAAAAACCACTTACATTAGACATAAAAATCTATAGATCTAACCAATCGGTCGATTAGAAAAAAAATGGCAGCCCTTTGAAGTCGAAAAACGAGAATTTTTCGAAATTTTTTTTACATAAAGTGCTGTAAAAAAAAACTACTTGGATTTTGTCTTATATCCTAGATTTGTGCGCAATTGAATTCTGAACCATTCTGAAATGAACCAAGGTTTATGGAAATCGGTGGAGCGGTACAAGAGATATCGTGGAATTACGATTGAAAAAATTAAGTCGAGAAAAATGCGATTGATTTTAGATCGACTTCACCGGCTGAAAGTGCCGTGTGCGGGTTTCCACGGAATTTTCGTTTTGGAGTTTTTGATGTAAAATTCTTTTGAGTTTTTGGCATTTTCTCGAAATTTCTAGAGAAAGACTATCGATACGTTCAAGTGGCCACGTAAAATATAACTGAATTGAATTTCTTCCGGGGTCCCAAACAGCTCGGGCGACAGCTGCGTCACCGTTTTCTCTCAAAATATGTATATAGCACTATAACTCGAAAACCATATTTTTTTTTTCGTAAAATTTTAGGACATGATTCTAGACATATTTAGGAACATTTTTCCGTAAAAAAAAATCGATTTTTTTTTACCCCAGTTAGGAGAAGGTCACCTTACGTACCGAGCCGCCACACAACTAATAGAGAAAGAATTGTATGGGCCACTGTATAATCGTTGTGGCCATTTCAACGATGTATTTTTTTCGAGTAAAACGCGTTTCAGTTTTTTTTGCGCGCGCTTGAATTTTTAACATAATGGCTCTTACATTTTTAACAGTTGCAAGAAATTCTTTCACGTGATTAATTAGACGAAAATTCATAAATGTAATAAACAAATTCGTTTTTACATGTTTGTCCTATTCCTTATTTGTTTTATTTAGCCCTTATTATCTGTGGTAATTTAAATAAAAATATTTGTTTTAAGAAAAATTATATATTATATACTATGTACTGTACTATACTTTTAAATAGCTGTAAATCACTATATGATAAAACGTTTTGTTTTAAAATTTTCTCATAATGTGAAACGGCCACAGTCACTAGGATCGACATTAAAGGCCGGATCACAATGTGACCGCGAGTAGTCTGAGCTAGAGACTGTACCGAGTTGCAACGAAGTAGGTGTTAAGATCGTCATCATACATACATATTACATGTCGGTCCCAGATTTCATTTAAGGGATCGTCTCAGTGTGACCCTCCGAAAAATCACTGATTTTCGCGATTTTTTTTTTAATGTTCAAATAAACTAATCGGTCCGGTTTTTTTTTATAAATAAATACATTCATGATGAATACAAAATGATTTTTTTTATGTTTATTTATTGGGTGTATAATAGTTGAATAAATTGTTGAAATGACACGTAAAAAAAAGGTCCTGTACGATGTCCACGATTGCGGCCGCAATTTTGATCTGAAACAAAAATTTCAAAAAGATTATTAATCTGTAGGGACGTCGCTATGGCGCTATGGAGGGGTTTTTTTTTAATTTAACAAAATGGCGGCGGTTTGAACAAAAAGTATCGAATTTGGCTTTTTTTCGACAGTTTTTCGTAAAAAAAAATAGGAAGATTTCAAAAAAAAAAAGCTTCCATAGCGCGATAAAGAATGACGTTAGAAATGTTCTCTCCAAATTGGAACTAGATATCTTCAAAACTCTTCTTTTGAGAGTGGACACCGTTTTGAAAAACACCATTCTGAGAAAAACGCGTTTAAAGATTGAAGTTGGAAAATTTTACATAAATCGTTTACTTACGATCAATCGGCGATGCTAGGTCCATACAATATCCCTTCTGCTTATTATTTTCTTGGGGGTTTCACTCGTATATCTATCCGTGGTTGATGTTGAAAACGAACTGAAATGCTTGGCCAGTAATGAACAAAAGGAATAACGGTCGAGCGGAGCGCCGAACGAGGCAGATGTCTCGCTCCGTTCCCTTTCTACAAGAAACGCTGTAGCGACCGTAGTAATTTGAATTTCGATTTGAAAATTTGAAAGAATGTTTGTTACAGTGTATACTATCCGATAATGCAAAAATTGATTTTTCGAACATTTCACACTGAGACGATCCCTTAAAACAGTAATAATTTTCAGTAATTTTCCGGAGCACTGTGAACCTTTATTAAAATATTTTACCTACTGTGCATTACTTTTCGTGATTTTAAATGTGCCAGTGAGTACGTATACACGACAGTCCCAAATCAGGACTAGAAACCGGTTGTAGGCCAAAATCACGGCTTCTCGTGTAAACGACCCAAAGTGGGCTAGGAAATTTGCCCTTGTGTGCTATCTGTGTGCGGGTAAGATAATTGTGCCATTTGAGGGATCGAGCACACACATGCAGATATATCAGGCCTAGGCCCAATTCAATCGGGGCTAGGCCAAAGTTAGGACTTGCCCGTATACACGGCAAAGATAATCGCGACTTTTGGCTACACTAGGCCAAAGTCGCGACTTTGGATATCGTGTATACGTAGTCAGTGGCTATTAGCATTGTCCTTGGCCTTGTACAATCGGAATGTGGGATCGGGTACATGATAAATACACGGAACAAATAGGTAAATTTCAGTCGATAATTTGTAAAAGGAACATATTCAATCAGCCGATATTTTTAAAATGCAAATTTTCCTTTTACAAATTGTTTTGTGCCGATGTGCGAATTTATTTAATTAAATTATAAATTATTTAACATGTACGATGCGAATAGCCACTCCGTTTAAATTTGGATGTCAAACGTGAAATTGAAAGAGATTTATATATTTTTGTTAAATATGAGCGGCTGAGTGTTGTTCCTTGAAGATGACAGTGATGATGAGAGCACGGAAGAAGTTCTAAATACTATCGGGACGGGACGCATCCCCTAGAAATGGATGAAGCTTTGTAAGTACCCAGCTATGTTTTAACAGAAAATCTGTATATTATAGTTCCTGATGTGTTTTCTCCTAATTTTTATTTAATGTTTTATTTTTATTGAGAACTGCAGACCACCAAAACATACGTTTATTTACTTGCTCGAAGAATTGGATGAGAAGTTGAGGCCTTCTCTGAAAACATCGGCGAGTTATAGTGGAAAGAACAATTTGTATTCTCAAAAATCGCTTTAGACGCCTTTTGGACCACAGAGCATTGCATTGCGATCCCTTTTGTGCAACAAGAATAGTAAATGTTTCTGCAGCATTGCCTAACATCTGTTTAATGCTAATTTTGAGTACACAGCCAGAGATGACGATTCACCAGTCGAAGTTCAGCTTTCTGAGCTACTAGAGCCAGAATCAAAAACCATTGCCTTAAATACAAGAAATGGGATTCCAAATACCTACACTATTTCCTAGATGAATATCCGGAACAAGTTCGCAATGCCGGTTTTTTTGGAAGTGCCCTAAAACCTTATGGAAATGTTCCATTTATGATCGGAACAAGTGAATTAGGTAAGTATAAGCTCCCGCAAACAATACTTTCCCAAAAATTAGCTTGTTTTAACACCAAAAATTGAAAATTTTGTTAAAGGAAAATCATCTGTCAGAAGATATTTTTTAAGAAAGGTGAATTTTTATTACGAATTCTTTCGTACCGATGTTTAAAAAATTATTTACCATGTACATAAGCACAAATTTCGATTGTACAAAGCAAGGACAATGCGAATAGCCACTCTGAATAATTTTATATCTCGAAAACGAGACGAAATTGACTTTGATGTTTGCAATTTTTTGTGTTAAAACAAGTTAATTTTTGGGAAAGTATTGTTTGCGGGAACTTATACTTACCTAATTCACTCGTTCCAACCATAAATGGAACATTTCCATAAGGTTTTAGGGCACTTCCAAAAAAACCAGCATTGAGAACTTAAGCCGAATATCCAATGTGTTCCTATCAAATATTAATAAATAAAAGTCTGATTAAATACGTTTTACCATTTATTTCCTCAAAAGAAATAAAAATTTTCGCAAACAAAATAACAGAATGAAATTCAATGAGAACAGAAAAAAGGCAAGTCGAGCACTGCCACACTATCAACTTGAGCAGTCGATAATCGAAAGAAGTCCCCTTTAATCGACTTTCATGATTCCAATTTTTGTGTCGATTCTAAGTCGCTGAAACTACGATATTCGCAATAAATTTAAGCAAAATATACACGATGCATTTTACCGCAGTTTTAAGCGTACTCCACGTTTTAAGGTTTGTGTCTGTACTAAATTCAGTCAGAGTTGAAGTTAGTTGGATTTGCTCATCTTATGTTGCAGTGGAGCAGTGAGCTATTCTTTGACCCATTTCCTCTTCGACGTTGACCTAAATTTCTTCTTCGACAGTTAGATCATTTCTAATTCCATTTATCTGATTTGAGACTTCTTTGATAAAAATAATTTAACTTGAACAATTTCATGACAAAACAAATAACAATTGTGAAGTATTGCATTGCGCTATTTCTCGATCGCGTTTCAAATGCTTATTTCTACTAAAACACGATTTTTAAAACCATGGTAAAACGCATCGTGTGTTGCCTGCTTCAGGCAAGGCGTGCACTGCGATTTTGAGCAGCGCGGCCAAAAAATCGCAACAATGGGGAGCGGTTAGGAATCGCAGCAGCCAAGTGAGAGCTCCGTGTGTTACATCGTTGCGGCTGTTGCGCCGCGCTGTTTAACAGCCGCAGAACGCGCCAGGCCTTTGTCGAAAATGTTCTAAAAAATACCAAAACTCGTTTTACATGCGACGAACATTTGGCATGCAGATATGATATCAAAACATAAAATATTTTTTAATTGTTTATTTACGGATGAAACAACAATAATTAAATGCAAATGCAAATATGCAGATTGTCTTTTAAATTGATTAAATAAAATTTAAATTTTGCGCCATTTGTTCTACGAAGCATGCAGCATATCCGAGGAGTGCATAGTCAGTACAAGAATACTGCACAAAAGTATTCATTTAATAATTGCACAGAATGTTCAATAATACGACTTCTTAAAAACAAAATATTATTTATAAGTATCTTATTAATTCGATTTCCAATTCAAAAATTGTAAGGCTCTTTGTCGACCATTTGTCAACTGTGTTGTCTTGCCACTTTCTGAGTTTGAGATTTGAAAGGTGAAGTCATTTCCCCAGATAGACAGAATTTATTTTTCACATTTCGAGGCAGGTAGGGATTTTGTTTAATTTGCTGAACGCATAAGTAAATTTGTGCTTTTAAAGAATGTCCGCAGTTGACAATTTGGAGAAGTTGGACAACAAGGCTTTGCGCGAAAAATGCATCGAGTTTAGCCTTCCAAATGTTCCCGTCACGGACACGAGCAGGAAACTTCTCATTAAGCGATTACGCACTGCAATGTCGGGAGGAGATGGGACAAAAGCAACAGACCAGAAGAAATCACGGCGAGAGGTTATTCACGGTATAAAAGTTGACAATGAAACGAATAAAAAAAAGGAACTCGCAAAAACCACTCCTACTAAAGCTGGACCCGTTTGTTCTCGTAGGACTATTGGTGCTCCAATTGTACGCGAAGCAGTGCTGGCACCCGCCTGTGCAACTGTAACTCAGAGAAGACGCTCCAATCGCATAACTCGCATTTCAGATTTGGAGCCTGTGACCGCATTTACTTCAACGAGGAATTTCAGAGACCTGATCGAGGAGAGCGATGAAGATTGTACTCCTATAACTATAAACATACCAGTAACAGTTGAGAAGTCCTCGGAGCTAGTTCGCCAGACAAAGACTCCTCTTTCAAAAAGTCTTGTAGTCGCTACTTCTTATGCGACAGGTACTCCAGAGAGGTCGCCAAGGGATAAGGACGAACCAGTCGGAAAATATGATGGCTTTGAAGATGATTTCGAACCAGAAGTTCAGATAATGCCGATCAAAAACAAATACATATCGAGCAAGGGGTCGTACGACTCAACGAAGCTATTTGGTTCGTTAGGGAAGAAGGACCAATTTTCTTCTTTGGAGACCAAGGAGCAGTTTTCCTCCTTTGGCAACAAAGAGCCATCGTTTGGGCTAGAGACCAGTCGTTTTGAGTCCACAACCTCTCGCATGTCACTAAGCAATGCCCCAACTTCCATTTTCTCACTAGACTCGACACCAATCCACCGCTACACAACCGGCGGTTACCAAGCCGCTACAACCAGCAGCGAGAACACAGCATTCGCTCACCGCACAGATTACAAAGGGAATAGCGAGGGAGAATCCTTGGAGCCCCAGTACCAAAGTGATTTCGCACGCAGGTTATCTCGCCTCAAGGCAAAGCCGCTGAGCTCACGTCTGAGGCCTGAAGTTGATTCACAGCGCACAGCTTCTCGCTACTACTCCGGTTCGGTTACTTGTCGTCGTTCAATAAAATGACCACTGCCCGATCGATTTCTTCATACTCCTAGTTACCTAACCGTCGGATAAGGTTAAGCGGAGATTGGTAGGTAATTGAATTGCTTTGCTTCTCTTCATTTCATTTTGATTTGTTATCTGGATGTTAGCTAATTAAAGCACACCCCTGGGAATCGCAAGACTCGAAGCCAACTCAATGTTAATGAGACGGAGTTCAAATGTGCGGGTTTTTCGAAACCGAGCAAAGCAATATCCGTCCCAACTCTAGTGGTTCAGCTGGTTTCGCGAAGTGGTCTTCGAACAGATTCTTCTTCATCGGCAGAACCAGCGTCAACGGTTAAAGTGTTTTTCAGAAACTCTGTGCTTATAAAAATATATATTGACTATTGAGCATCTCACATTTCTGTATTTGTAATAAAAGTTAACGTGCAACATGTCACTAGTTTTGAGTTGCTACTATGGGGCTGAGTAGCACAGATAAATCCGGTTTTAATAATTTATTTTTAAAATTAAATTAAATGTCTTGTTATTTTTTTATTCTAAATTAAACTTATTAATTATTATTCCCTATAATGTTTACTACATTTATGTTGTTTTTTAACTCGAGCCAATTCTTCTTTCTCAGGCCCATTTTTCGCAAATCAATAAGCATTATTCTCTATTCCTATTCCAACAATGTGAGAACGAAACTGTAGAGATCGTATTCTCTATTACATCTTGGCTTTACTTTTACTCGAAGCTAACAATATTGATCGAATTAAAATATGTTAATAAAAATGAATTCTCTTCCTGAAATCTACAAGATGGAAATGGCAACCATCCCAATCTCGCAAGGTACTATGTAAATACCGCAATTGTTATCGATCAGTTATTTTTAAATTATTTAAATATTATAGTAGTTTGTGCAATATTAACTGTCAAGATCTAAAAACAAACAAAGTAGTTTTGCGCAGCTCTATACTAATAGAAAATACTTCCTCTGCAATGATGACGCTGATAGTCAAACAAATTACAAATAGTGATGGTCAGGAGGCGGAATTTTAGGGAAGAAAGGTAATTAATGGCTAAAGTTGTAAAACCACCCCCCAACCCACCCCTTTTCCAAATGGGTGCAGCACCATCGAAAGAGGAGGGTGAAGTTGTTTTACAACTTTTACATGGTAAATAATTTTTAAAATAATTCGTACAGCGGCACAAAATAATTCGTAAGAAAAATTTGCCTTTCTTAGAAAATATCTTCTGACTGAATATTTTCCTTTTACAAAATATTTTCAACAAGCTAATTTTTGGGGATGTATTGTTTTCCGACAACAATACTTTCCTAATTCACTCGTTCCGACCATAAATGGAACATTTCCATAAAGTTTTAGGGAAATTCCAAAAGCAGCCGTCGTACACTTAACCCAACTATTTTGCCCTATATCTCGAAAACAGGTCGAGATAAAAAATTTTCATTATTTTTCCGTTAATTAGCACAGCAAAATGTTTCGAACCCCGTTGCCAAATATTGGGGCCAAGGATATAACGATCTCCCCCCTCTTCCGGCAACTCCATTAAAACTGTACTGGTGGATAATAGCACAAACTACCTAATATGAGATAATAGGGATATGATCTTCATTTAAATTTAACTGGCACATATCTCTTAATCGGATATGAAGCAAACGAAGTCCTCGGGTTATTTTATTGCCTAACTAAGAAGAAGTGAAAGGAAACGGTCGTGTTTCTTTTTCTAAACAGTTTTATTCATTCAATTTCCAATTCAAAAATTCGACCTGTAAACGCATAAAGTGCATTGTCGATCATTTGTCAGCTGTGTCGTCACGTGATGAAATCATGACGATTCGTTGTATTTGTGGCGCGGTTGCTTCAGCAGAAAACCGTCAGGCTGACAAACAGCGTTTGAAATTTGAAAGCGGAGAAACGGGAATTTGACGGCGTTAGGTGAAAGAATTTCTCCAATAGACAGCATTTATTTTTCACGTTTCGGACAGGTAAAAGTTTTGTGTAATTTGGGTGAACGCATGAGTAAATTTGAGCTTTTGAAGAATGTCTGCAATAGAGAATTTAGAGGAGTTGGACAACAAGACTTTACGCGCAAAATGTATCGAGTACGGCCTTCCCAATGTTCCCATCACGGACACGAGCAGAAAACTTCTCATTAAGCGATTACGCACTGCAATGTCGGGAGGAGATGGGACAAAAGCAACCGAGAAGACGAAATCACGGCGGGAGACCATACACATTATAAAAGTTGATAAGGAAGCAGATAAAAAAGAGGAAGCAACGAAAAATACCCCTTCTAAATCTAGGCCGGCTGCTTCTCGTAGAACTATTGCTGCTCCGATTATCCCCATAACAGAGCCCGAACCCACTCGTGCCAGTGTAACTCAGAGAAGACGCTCCAACCGTACAACTCCCATTTCAGAGTTGGAGCCTGTGAGTGCATTTACATCAAAGAGGAATTTCAAAGACGTAATTGAGGAAAGCGATGAGGATTTTACTCCTATCCCTATACCAGTAATAATTGAGAAATCTTCGGAGCCAGCTCGCCAGACAAGAGCGCCTTCCCTTTCGAAAAGTCCTGTTGTCACTACCTCTTATGTGAGAGATACTCCAGAGAGGTCAGTAAGGGATGAGGAGGAACCAGACGAACAATATGACGACGACTTTGAAGATGACTTCGAACCAGAAATTCAGATAATACAGGAACCTATCAAGAATAAATATATCTCGAGCTCAAGGTCCTACGATACAACGAAGCCATTTTCTTCAATGGGGAACAAGGACCAGTTTTCTTCCTTGGGCAAAAAGGAGCAAGTTTCGTTGGGCACCAAAGAGTCCTCGTTTGGGCTAGAGACCGGTCGTTTTGGGTCCACAACATCTCGTATGTCCCTTAGCAAGGCCCCAATTTCCACGTTCTCATTAGACTCAACAGCAACCCGTCGCTACACAGCCGGTGGCTACCAAGCCGCAACAACCAGCAACGAGAACAAAACATTCGCCCACCGCACAGATTATAAAGAGAATAGTGAAGAAGAATCCTTGGAGCCCCAGTACCTAAGCGATTTTGCACGCAGGTTGTCTCGCCTTAAGGCAGAGCCGATAGTCTCACCTCAGAAGCCTGAAATTGATCTACAGCGCTCAGTTCCTCGCTACTACAGCCCGGTTAGCGGCCGTCGTAATGTGGGGTCCCTCAACGAGTCGGTTGGCGAATCTTTCAACAAGTTCTTACAGGCCCTGGACAAAAAATATCACTTAAAGAAAAATTTTATAATCGGCGCCGTCATCCTAGCCATTGTCTTGATCTACATCCTGTTCTTCTAGCTAGCATTGCTCTCGTTCACGTTTTTGTACGTAATTTTCGAATACTTCATGTTACTTGTTAATGACCTTCCGGCACTACCTTTGGTAATCTTTGATTCGTAACGGCTTATGCCACAACTTGACTTTCGTTTAGCTTTATTCTGAAAAAGATGTTTTTATATGTTTTTAACTACTGTATCGTAAATAAAGATTTCATTTGCATTAATTACTTGTTAATTGGTGGTTTACACGAGTAAAGTTTTGTCAAAGATTAGAAGTATCTAAGAAGGGGACTATGTAACTTGTTTCGAGTTAAGTCGAAACGTCTTCAAATGCCTGAATGTAATATTCCGGGCAAATTCAAAACGCATCGATGCGCACGTGATCCCGCCGCATCAGCAACGCCAAAAGTTTAAAAACGAACTTTCTGTGTATCATATGATGAGTCAAAAATTCAATTAAGCATCATGAACGCATCTGATGCATCAAAGCAAAGCAACGATCGCATCATAATTGGCGATGATGCCAGCGTTACTTTACGAGTACCAGCGCTGACAAAAATAACAATGGAGCATTTTTTGATGCGACGCGAAAACTTATCAAAACAGTATCGGCTGTGTGTGTAGCGCTGCGCATCACCACAATGATACGGTCATGATAAGCAATGATGCTGCTATAATGCAAGAAAATTTGAAGACGCTACAATAGGCCCTATTGTGGAGTCCTTCGACATGATACCACAACAGACCCTGACCCTATATAATTTTGTCTGTCTCCCTTATAATATCACCTTCAATAGAGGGTAGGATTTAATTAGTTATGAAAAGTGTAGTTTATAATATGCAGGCCTCAAAACATAAACTAAAAGCGTTTTACGTTTACAGAAGTACATATAAATATATACATAAGTAAAAAAAGCATCTCTGCCTGTCTGAGCAGGATAATTTTTGACACTATTGAAAAGATTTCAACATTATCGCAATATTTCCATTGGCGTTCGCGAAACGGGATCACGATCATTACTTACATCTTCTTCAGGATACCACTCCACTCTGGATATTGGTTATCATCTCTTATAGTACCTTCTGATTTCCGCGGCTCTGAAAGGTGTATCTTCGAATAGCTAAAACATTGTCCACGTTGTCCTCCCTCTGTTAATTACTAATATAACTAGATTTTACATGTTGGATTAAGAATGTTAGTAAATAATAGATTCAGTTCGACAGCGGCAAAAAAAACACCTTTCGTTTGCTTAGATGTATGAGATTTATTATAAATTTTAACTCGTAATACACAAGAACTCTTGACGATACAACGGAAAGCGAGAACTATAAGGCGCTCCCAAGTACATTGTCGAGACCAATTCGATAAAGTGGAATCTATCAGACAAACACACTTCAGAAGACGATCTACGCTTGAAACCAACTAAGTTAAGGACACTTCTAAATGTTGAAAGAAAGGTACAAAGTTTAAAACGGGTTGAATATTAAAACAAGAAAATGTCCGTGCCCTGATTCGGTCGGTGGTATTCTTTGAGAAAATGAACTCATCCTATTATCAAGGCAACCGAAAATAGGTTGGCCTTTCTTAATTCCCTCAGGTTGGGGTGGATTGCTACAGCGCAGCAGGGAATGGCGAACAATGTCTGCCCCTACTCGCTATTGTGTGCCTCCGAAACAAAAAAACAGAAAATAAATTTCTCAAAACTGAAAACTTAACAAAACATGCAGAATTGCACCTCTGATTTCACGTATAATGTATAAATTGTCTAGTTTAAAATATATGCCCTACAAAGGCTATTCAACTACATCATATGTAAGGATTGCGAACGAGAATTGTAAAACTAGTTAAAGTCACTAACTATCTAACTACTCGGGGACACGGGTATTGCAATTGCCGTGGTACAGTTTGACCTTGCCCTCACAGTGGAAGTACGTGTCGAAGACGTCGCTGTAACCGTGGTCCTTCCACCAGGTGCACAACTGGCGATTCCATACGCAGTCTAAGCGGTAGATAAGACTGGGGAATTCGTATCCCAGTAGCGTGTAGAAATCCTGGTCGCCAAGATGACCTTTAAAGGAGTACTTGTTAGTCATCTTGTGTACGAACATCTCCTTCAGGTGGTCCAGGAATATCTTTGAAGAGCGGATCCGCTTGAACTCCAGCATTACAACGCCAGAGTTAAGGCCTGGGAAGCCGTGCTTAATATGCTTGTGTTTATGCTTGGAGTTCAAGAAGGAGCCAGGGTAGTAGGGGCTTCCGAAGTTGGTGTTTGGGTAGTTGGCACGATATCGATATAAAATATGGCGATAGACAGGCGTTAATTCAGGAGCGAGCCCGAATAGATTATCCCCAGAAAACTTATCGAACTCTTCGAATAGTAGGCGCACATCCGTGCGGAAGACAACATCACAATCGATTAGTATTGCACGGTCCATGTGGGGGTCGACGATTCGATGAAGTCCCAACGACAGGTAGAATAACGCGTCGCTGTAGTAAGAACCTGGGAGGAAATGTTCAAGATTATGTAATCAGGGTTGAATCTGAACCAGGGGTACCTGGATTCGAACTAAAGTAGGGCATCATAGCGTGGACAATATCACTGATCTTCTCCGCACAGTCGTGGACATCGTAGAGGGTGTAGAATATCGACTTCTTGTACCGGTTGATCTGCTCTTTGAGGAGTTCTTCCGCCGAAAGTTCGCTCTTGCTATCCGTAATGATATGGAGGTGGACCTTCACGGTTGTGTACTTTAGTAAGCTTTTTGCGAAGAGCTCAAACTTCTTTTGTAACTGGTAGTTTTCCTTCGTGTAGATCACGAAAATATTGTACTCCGAGTCATTCTGGCGCGGGACGTACTTTACCTTCTGAATATCAGCGGTGAAATTAGCCCGCTGAGCACTGGGAAACTCGGTTGTGTCCTTCTGAAACATACTAAGGAGCGCCTTCCGAGAGAATAGGCTTGTGTTTGCGTAGAATATGACGAGGAAACCGCTAATGATTATTAGCAGCAACAAAATTTTATTCATGATCATGGGTTTTGTACAGTACCAGTAGTATCTTATTCGGCGACGGAGGCATAGCACAAGCCTTCGTTTCCTCCGCAGAGTTGAGCAGACCCCTTCACCAGTGTTGGAATTTATCGATTTAATGATGCCTCCGCACTTTAATTCCCATAACAGAGCCGGCGGGCCCCTTTTGCGCCAGCTAAAGGTGCAACTTAATATCGCATATGCCAACTTTATTGTTATCCTAAAGGTCCATCTCTAGGCTTTATGGTGAGCGATTTACTTCTACTTTTGTATATAAACAAAAATGCGAACGTTTCTTCCGTCTGACACTTCAGTTGTGAATTGTCATCTAATTAGTTGAAATTCAAATGCCACCTGGAAGAAATAGTTTGCACTAACTCAATTCAGTGGTGTTGAAATACTTATAAGTAGTACGGAGCATTCATGGGGATATAGCTCAGTGGTAGAGCATTCGACTGCAGATCGAGAGGTCCCCGGTTCAAACCCGGGTGTCCCCTGTGAACTCAAGTGGTTCTCGCTCAAATTTTTTTATCCATATCGTCATATAAATTTATTCATATCGACGACATAATCAATATTATATTTGACATATTTAATGTAATTTTCATCCAACTTGTCATTAAATTAAATGAATGTTTGGCTCTACTTTTAAAGTTTCAATGGTCTGAATACTAAAATGTTGACGTAGGCTCACATTTTATGCCAGGATCAACTTCAATTTTATCAGTCTTTTTTTATATGTTTGTGAAATATTAGAGTTGTCAACGAAATGTTCATCACCTAATTCTTCCGAAGTGTCGGTCGATATTGTCATCCAAACAGCATGGGTTTCTTAGAGGGAGGTCTACTGTTACTCACCTAGTGGAATGTACACACTTTTGCTTGAATGAGCTTGAGCAACGAAATCAAGTGGACTGTGTTTATACGGACTTTAGCAAAGCTTTTGACAAACTTTCACATAAAGTGCTTATTTTTAAACTTGAAAAGCCTGTTAATGGTTGTTCCGGCGCACAGTGTGGCAGAATCCCAAAAAGCTGGCCAAAAATCTAATTTTTGAGTTGTGTATCTTCTATCTATCAGATCTTGTTTAAGGATAGTCCTAGAACATAATTCCGGACCGGGCAGGTAAATACCTGCTCTAGGGTCGCCTGGACATCATTTGACATTCAGCCTCCGTTGAGTACGCACGAAAAAGTGTGCGCGTGGAAAAATTCTTTCCTGTTTGAAGTGCTGCGAAACTGAGGAAACTAGTTCAATTCGAATTCGGCAAAATGGATTCATTTTCTGGAGGTATGTAGAATTTATGCTTATGCACAATTTTTGCTCATTTTATGTTTGTGATATTTAAATCTCGCGACAAGTATATAGTATTTTTTTTTTATATTTATATAAAATCGATTTTCTAATGGAGTTTTAAAAAAAGCCCTGCGATGTCCCGTCTTGTTTCGACAAGGAACTGATAGTGTACAATGTTAAATATAACATATTAAAAAACTGGCTGCTTCTGACTGCTTCTGAGTGCCCCTTGAGTAGTGAGACTAATTTTTACGGAAAAACTCGTGGCGCGACATTAAGGGGGTATTCTCATGTGAACGCATAAATTTTACCTCTTTTTAGGGAATCGAAAAAAAATCGAATGGAATATTGTTCAGTAGGTCTGTCGCTATCGTCCCTACGAGAATTAATCAATTTCATTGGAAAACAAAAAAATGGCGGACTGTAGAAAAAAAGTTACGAAAATCTTGATTTTTTTTGGTACAAATCGTTTAAAAAAAATAAGAAAATATTTTCGAAAATAAGCAATTTTGGTACGGACGATAACTATTAATATGTAAGTAGAAGAACATATAAAAATTTCAAAACAATCAGTTGAATAGTTTTTTGTTTAGGCCCATGAGAGTTTTAGAAAATGATGTTTCGAGAAAAATGCGTTTAAAGTTTCAAGAGCAGAATTTTCGTGGAAAGTTTATATTTACACTAATGAATTTATCATATCAATTTTACAATACTTTTACGAAGTTTTTGCTCTAATTTAACTTCTGAATCGTAAGCAATAACTTCGAAAACCAAATTACATGAGATTTCACTTCATATTTTCAACGTATGAACCATAGTCCGCCATATTGGATCCGCCATTTTGAATTTTGAAAATCTGACCTCAGATTCGTAATCAGCGATCCCAAAAACCCCCCGAGTAACCAGTTTCAGTCAAATTAATAGAAATTCGAATTTTTTGTCCGCCATATTGGAGCCGCCATTTTGAATTTTGAAAATCTGACTTCAGATTCGTAATCAGCGACCTCGAAAACCCCCATATAGGTAATTTGGGATTTTTGGCCACAAAATCGGGATTCTGCCCCACTGTGCCGTGCCCGTCTTTCCATTAATATAATGAAAATCTCTAATATCCTTGCTTATGTGGATGATGTAAAAATTGTTTAAATCGATTGTCAACGACCATGATTTACTGTCTCTTCAATCGGATCTTAACATATTCTCACAGTGGTATTAAAAAACTCAAATGTACTTAAACTTAAATAAATGTTTGATCATCACATTTAGCAGAAAAACTCTTAATCTCCTATGTGACTGACTATATAATCGATGGAACTTTCTTGTCTCGTAGCGAAAATGTTCTGACCTTGGCATTATTATAGACTCTAGTTTTATGCCCCACTTGGAAAATATAATCAGCTGTGCCAACTCTTCTCTTGGATTCATTAAGCAATGGTCCAAGGTACTTCATGATCCATACATATGTAATATGTGTTAAAGACCTTCCCAGCAGATAATTGGAGATTGCGTGAAATAGTGTATCGATGATTTCGTGCATGACTAAGGTAGCCAATTTTGAGGTCCTGGTCATGCTAACAGGAAGGCATAGGAGTTTGTTTGTTTCAAGTAAGCTGAAGTTTTATTGCGGTTTTGTTTTTTCATGCTTTTCAGTAATCCAAATCTTCTCACTATATATTTTTGTGATGACAACATAAATTTTTAAGGGGAAGGTTTGTTTTATTAATGCAATTAAGCAACGCGCAGATAAAAAAACGGGTCTGGCAAGTAAAACTATTGGTGGGTCGTCTTGAGCAAAACAATTAAGTGTGCATAACTGCTAATTAAAAAATTATAAATGTTATTTGCGCTTTGTGAATATGTTCCCAAAGGAGTAACACAACTGTGATGGGTAAAAGAAACACGAATTTTCGCGAACTTTTTGCACAGGTATTTAATTTAATGTTTCAGCTCTATGCGAATTAATGCAAACCTACCCCAACTTTTTCGTCTATTTTGACCGGACTATTTGTTTTGCCCGTCACAATTGTGTTCCCCCTTCATCGCACGAAATCATTGATTACATCACCACCAATGATTTCAGCGATGCTGTCGTAATGCATTCAATCCACCAATTCAGAGACTTCGAAGAAATCATGAATAAAAAACATTGATGAATTCTTGCATTCCATAGTAGGTAATGCAAAAAAGGATTAGCATACATGGCCCCTTAGATTCCGTGGTCAGACATGCACGTCTTTCCAATGACATCGCCGTGAGATATTTCATATATTTTGTTGGAATGGGTATACATGCCCTTTTAATGATGACTTCTTCGATGCCGTCATTAGTAAATTTCCTGCTGGGTTGTTTTGTGCTTTTGTTCGTCCCATACTGGAGTGTGCATCTGTTGTTTGGACACCACACCATTCGCTTCACATTTCACGTGTGGAAGCCATTCAGAAGCGATTTCTACGACTTGCATTGTTCCACCTTCCTTGGAGTGATAGGTTCTGCCTCCCTGCCTACGCAAATAGACTAAAGCTTTTGGACATGACCCCTTTATCTAAGTGTGGGGAGGCATTGGGTGTCCTATTCTTTCATGATATTGTATCTGGCAAAATAGAGACTCCCTTCGCTATTGAGTCTTATCAATATTAATACTCGTCCTCGGTTAACAAGGGCTCACTGCTTTATTTATGTCAACAATCATAAAACGCTGTATGGGTTTCATGAGCCACTTTCGAATCTTGCCAGAAGTTACAACGATGTTTTCTCTCTTATTGATTTTAACTTATCAAAAGAATCTATTAGACGTGCAATAAATAATAAATAATAGCTTAGTTCCGATTAATTATCTTTTAGCTTGGTTTCTTCATACATACATACTTATTTGCTGTTTTACTATTGATTATTTGTAATGTCAGATGGTTTATACCTGTTATCACTTGAATTAATAAATAAATACATTATATTCATTTGCTGAGTGTCTCAAAAAGTTCGGGACGGTGCAATGACTCGATAAATGCGATTTCGATCAAGAAATGAGAAAATACGTGTGAAATATTTTTCAGAGCTCTATTCAATTGTCTACAAATCATAGAAATATATTCTAAATGTAACAACCAGATTTAACGAACTATATTTCCTGATGTGTTAGAATTGACTGTGTTTGTATAGTCGTTCAGTGCAGCCGTAAATATGTAGTCATAATCAGCGGGGAGCTTTTAAAACAAAATTTTCCGTAGCTTCCGTCATAATGCCTATGCCCTTCTGCCATTCACAGAACAAGCTTTGCTGCTTTGGTGGGAGATTGAGCATCTCTCTTGCACGTTGTTATGCTGTAGTTAATTTTAGGTGGTCACTCATGTAGAGGGTTTTTATACGACGCAGCCGTTCCGTATTAACTTATTTCTACGGCACAAATTAACCCTGGAGTGAAATTTTTTGGGATTATTGAATGGCGCGTTTTTTTCAACTCAAAAATGCAATGCCGATGAGAAGATCAAAAGATGTCTTGAATGTTATTCTTTCAAGAAAGGTATTCAGTTCAGCTCAAAGAGCAAAGTTCAAAGAAGCGCCTCATTTCCTTTTGCGTGAGGCGGGGCAAAACTACAAAATTATGAAAAGGAAATCCTTGCATTTTACAGCAAATTCGAATTGCACAAAAACACGCAACTTATATCTGAAATACCGCACGGACGTAATGGACGTAACAAAATCAAACACCCTGAATGAAACTACTACATGGAGTCAAAATTATTGTTGGTGGGTTGATTTGTACAAAATTAAATAGAACTCCAAAAAATATTCGACACGTATTTGTTTATTTCCTGATCGAAAGTGTACACTGAGAGAAAAACATGTTAAAATTAAGTGAAAATATGCACATATGTATTATATATACAAATCACACATTTTCAAATATAATAGTCAGCTGTGTTTGAAAATATTATAGTTAATTTAAAAGCGAGCATTATTAAATAAGGTAATGAACTACAAGCACTTATATGTTGAAAACATACTTTTGTTTTACTTTCGATTTCTAAATCTATTTTATTTTGAATTTGGGAAAGTTTGCATGGGAAAAATCTCAGAATTTGTTAACATTGCCTTCTTATGTAAAGTCTGTATATGGTTTCCAATCAGACGCGTTGGAATTGTTCTATTGTACACTTCATATAACATATGGTACACTTATGTTATGTATAAACCTGACTTTAGAAAGAAAAACAATCTCAATCATGTGGGATTCGAACCGAGGATCTCTAGAACAGTAGTCCATTGATTTGAAATGAAAAATGGGACTTTTAAAACTTTCCAACTGTTGCTACATTTTAAAAACACCACTTTACAATTTAATTGTTTACATTTAAACCAACAAATAACACTTTAATTTGAAAGCGACACTTTGCAAATCAAAGTACATTTTTACAATACTATCGGATTCGACGTTAAGGGATAGAAAATCATATTTTTCAATTAAATATATTGGCTTTTAATTTTACAGCTCGTTTTTTCTCTCGTTTCTCGTTTTCTGTTAGTAGATAATTTTATCTTGAGTTTGATCCTAGTTTCATGCTTTAACTTGATGAGGCATTTTTTACCTAAAATAATAAAGTATTAATGTTGTCAATGGTTTTGAGCAAGATTTGCTTAGATAACCTTGTATATTTGAAACATTAAAAACATAATATAACTTTAAGGTCTTAAATCGATACAATCTTATGTAAATAGATTGAATTTACTCAGGAAATGGGAACTCCCCCCGCCGCACCGGTTCTGGTGTGGGTGAGGCAATCGGTGATATATTGTTTTATTGCGAGCGATTTCCGCAATGAATCAAATCAAAATCACTTTGCTGCATAATTTAGCTTGAGAGAGCACTATACAATTCCTCAACTGTGTTATTTTGCGGAATGCAAATTGTTTTTGTTTTGGCCTTGATACCCATTGTAGACGCGGTACCTTATTTTTCGCTCGTCTCGAAAAAATTTAAATGTAGTAAAGTCCTGGCTTATATAGTTTTAATAAGGATTTTTGAGTTTGTATAAGGTAATTGCATAACTTCTGTCTAAATGCGGAAACCTGCATAAGAACAGAGTATGTGCTTTTAAACGAGTACGCGAATACAAGCGCATCCCTCATATAAGCACAATATTTTCATGCCCGATTGGTGGGCTTTTATCCGGGGTTTAATGTACGTGAAATTCACTGTACAACTCCTCGAAAACAATTAAGAAAAATAAATCAATTTTAATGAGTACAATGTGCTACTTTAAACCTAATTTAATGAATCCTAGAAATATTTAATTAACACCATACGACCATACGAGTATGTGCGAAGTAGGTATGTACATGGAAAAGTATTTTAAAAAACAGACAGCAGACGGCCTTTACTCAAAGATGGTTCTACATAACATACAGTTCGATATCTGATTACAAATTGACAATACAATAATTAAGTTTTTGGATACATTCACCTGAAGAGTTTTCATTGATAAAATGCAATGGGTTTTTCCTGATAATGGAATCAATATGTATGAGCGCTGAAAATAGCTTTGTAAATATTTTCTGTTGTTATCACAGGGAGATTGCGATTGCAATTGAAATTGTTACTTCTATGGAAAAGTATGAGCATTCGGCACAGGCATCAAGCTTAGGTCTCGCGCGTGCAAATTTTTTTTGTTTTCTATGGGGCATTTTCCTTTCGGTAAATTTTGTGATTTAACAAAAACACCATGGGGGTACCGGGTAATCAATGAAAAAATGTTCAGTTAATTAAATATTTTCGAGAAGAGAAATTTCGTAAAGACAAATATTCGGCCAGTATAGATATTTTATAGAAGGGCAAAATTTCCCTAGTGTAGTTCATTGATTTATTTACACAGTACCTGCATTTAACATTTTACCCGTGGATACCGTACCTGCATAAAAGCACATCTTTCAACAATAGTTATTGAAGTGAGCTACGAAATCTTTACATCGCATCAATTCCATAATAAAGCCGCCTTGTGGGATCATTCAATAAAACGAACTTAGTATTTTATCTTTTGGTGTATTTTTTTCTTAAAATTTTCGTTGTACAACAATTTGCATTTTATTATTAGAACCGATTAACATTTGCGCCCTTTATAGACAAAAGGCCGCTTTATAGTAGACTCTCTCTCTCACTGACCGCGACTCAAAATAACTAATTACGCCTACGTTCTTAGTACCTATGCTACTTACATGTTTTCCAATTCTTAAATTAACAGTTTAAGGGCTAACTGAAACAATCGGAGGAGTCTGAGATATGTGGGTGTTTCTAATTGTTGACATATGGGCGATTGATGGCCTTACATCGAAAGTTGTGGGGCTGCGTTACGTATGGAGTGAGGTACGGTTACTTCATTAATTGCGTATTATACAAAACATAAGAGAACAAATAAATAACTTAGTTATGTACAAATATTTATATATAAACATCTGTTATAAACGTAAACAATCTAACTTTCAATATCTGTTGGTTTTTCTTTTGTGGAATGGTGGCTGGGGCACAGTTACGGATTGGAATCGGGAATCGTGTTGTTGACTCTGGACGAGCGGCAGAAGGTGTGACAAAATTGGGAGTCTGTTTACATTTAATACAGAATACAGTCGCCTACCGCTTTCCATGCCCCCGTCTTTAACGCTTATGACTATTTGCGTGCTCTACAATATCATTCTGGTACTTGCTGACGTAAGAGAACAGGAAACAAATGACTAAAACAATTTCCTCAAAAGCTTTAGTGTTTTGGATCTTTGTTGTAGTCCACGTACACCCGCACCACTTCTCCTGAGTATTTCCTCTGTGATGGCATGAAGTAAAAGTCGGGAGTATCTGTGCCCGAAGAGTTGCTGCGACCATGATCCCCTCGATCCCTTTCACCCTGGTGGTGAGGGTGTCTACTTCGACGGTCTTGGGTATAGTATCCCTGTTGCATTGGACTTTGATGCTGATGCTGGATTACAGTTCTCGGTAAGGAATAGGCCCGATCACCGTATGTGGTCCGTGGTATGGGCACCGGATCCCCATTTGTGTAGCGATAGTGAGTCGGGTGATGATCGGGGGACCCTACACCGTTCGTATCGAACCTCGAAGATCTTCCATTGTTTTCATAGTATTGAGGCTTACTTGTAGGGGAGTGGGACATTTGAAGGGTTTGTTGGCTCGTAGAAATTCGCGATCGTCCCGCAGGGCCTTTACTCGTTTTTTCCTCGGTCTCACCAAAGGAGTCGAACGCGTAATTCGTATTTGAAGAGTAATCCTTCCATGCCGAGTTTGGTATAAGCTGATCCTGCAACACAAAACAGAGAAGTATTTTATTGATTTGGATGTTTCAAACCAGTCAGCATTTGGACTTGAGAATATTTTCACGCACTTATCCGGTTAGTACCTTAATTTATGGCAGTGCAAATCTAAATGAATTTTCGTTTTCTAAACGTGCGAAATACACACTGCTCCGCTCAGTTTACATGGAAGTGACGAATATTTTGAAAAGCAATCTCACAGATCTTAATATTATATGACATATTCGATAAATGCGTAGGTATCTGTTTTTTATGAATAATTTCATGAGAAACACAAGAGCCGAAAAATCCATTGACATTGAGGATGAAAATTATGACTAGAATATGTAATAAGATGCATTCTGGCGCTTCACTTCAAGTTAAACATGTTATTAAGCTTTTATGAATTTTTGTGGAATTGCTAATTTCGGGCCATAATAATTTTTGCAAAACGCGTGCAGTTAAATTTCGCTTAGCAAAGCCAAGCAGATAAGAATTGAGTACATACTCGTAAAACAAGGAGATATCCGAAAACCAGATTTCTTATTTTCGGTCACCAGTGTACGAAATGTGGTTGTCTATTTAATCAGAAAGATACTTTGAAGCAAGCATATTCTGAGTAACAAAAATAAATCATTATACATATACATTCAATGTGTACTATATACAGGGTGTCAAAAAAGTGATCAAACGAAAATAGACGAAAGTAGGCGAAAGTAGGCTCGATCACATTAGCAAGAACTCATACTGTCAGAGCCGAAGGCGCGTCGTTTTATTAAATTTTTAAATTTTTCATTCACTTTATACCTTTATTAAACAAAATTTGGACAAACTGTCTTTTTAAAATATGTATGTAGGTATTAAATAGAATGATCAACCCATTACCAAAATCATCATCAAATCAAAAAGGGTTCCTGGGTTTTTTAAGGGCGGTTAGTCAAAATAGACCTCGCGAATCGAAAGAGCACACCAAAATTACCCTAGCAATCCAGTTTCCGAAGTAAAATTCGCGATCCTATTGATGGACCAAAATGGACGCTTGGACGGTAATTGGCATGAATAATTTTATTCCTCCAAATTAATCATCCTTATTTAACGCAATCTTTTCTTGTAATGGGCATTTTTTTCTATAACAGATTGAAAATGAACATACTTCCGCCCAAGATCAAGTGTCCTGTAAAATTATTTACAAATATATATGTTACATTGTGTCGCAAATCCTCCAATAAAAGTTTGGAAGCTAATCAAGGATATAGGAGAAGCCTAGATGCAAAAAAAGGGTCCAGTCAATACCCAACACCACAGTGAATACGGCAGGAATGGGAATCGTCCAACGAATCAAGAAGTTCTATAACGTAAGGGCGTACGAAGTCAAGAAAATACGGGCTGTTCTGAGAAAAGGGAAATAATAGCCTAAAGGAAAGCAAGGAAGCTCTGCAAAGAATATCTAAACGAATTTGATTGCATTATATTGGACGACATTGCTATGGGATCTTGGCGGTTCGGAACTCGGTGTCGTCTGTTAGCTTTTCGACTTTTAAAAATTATTTATAGAAAGAACATTGTGGTTACCGGCTTACCACATATTTCTTTTGTCATAACTCAATATATAAATTAATTTGGTTAGACACAATTCATTGTAGAAGAATGAAATCCTGACATTAAATTGATTAGCATATGAGCAATAGATAACAAATTCTGAAACTGTGACTGTCCGTGTAATCTAACTATTGAATTCTTATTCGTGCAATGCGCCATATTTTGTGCTAGAAAAGAATTTGTAGTCTTACATATATTCTTTGTAATCTCAATGAATAAATTATTATTATTAGTTTTTACAGCCCCCTTAAACAAAATTCAAAAATCAAGATGTAATTTTCAATGTTTTTCTTTCATCCTTACTAATTAACTATTATTTGGAATTTTTGATTCCAGATGAGCAGCACCAACCCAGGGAATACTTGCTTTTATGTTTCTTTAAACATTACTAAATATGTCGATATTTAGGAATCATTCAAACGTCTACTGGTTTTTATAAAAATCTTTAAAAACGTTATAAAGAACACTCATCGCACAAAATACAACCTTAATAAGAGTAAAACTTTCACATTGAATTAAGCTTGACCTAGACCCAAATTCACAAACGAGGTAAGGGTTAAGTGCAGTTTAAGAGGCCTACTAATATGTAAAATTTACTATTTGTTAATTAATTAGCAAGATAATTTACGTAAGGTGGTAAACCGTTGTAGTTCTTACAAGCGCTTTTAAATTTAGCTGAAGCCTGGTTTGTGAACTCGGCCGTTATTTGTTTCAATCACTCGCTTGTTACAAATTCTACATTTTAGTGGGCTAGTTTAAAAACAACCTAACAACTAAATTTATTTACGGAAATTAGATATTATAGCTTTGAACTATTTTACTCAAAGGGAAATAATAAATACACTGCTTCGGATCAGCCGACCAACGATGACTGTTTGAAGTTTTTAATTAATACAAAATACAAACATCCTGAAAACGGCCGAAAGATTATAATGTCACCAAGGCCATCGAAATATTTATGCAATAAATATCAGAGTTGTTCATAGCAACAAAGCAAAAGTCACGTTGTGATTGGGGTATCTGCTAATGATTTACGATGGCCCACTGTTATCTTTGGCATGTTTACAATATCATAACATTACGTTGGTATTTTTAAGAGGCTTATAATCCAATCAATCCCTCGTTAAAAAATCTTTAACCGTCCACTTTGGGTTGGCAGCGATTGGTTGGGTTTCGAGAGGGATCACCGTGAGCGTAAAACTGAGTTTCTGGGACACTTGAGTTATTATTGTTCGGACGTCATCTTGAAAATAACGGTCCAATTAGAGATTTTAATTTCGGTAACGGAAAATCTGACGAACATTTTGTGTGCACAATTTAAGTGGATATTGAAATTCTCGACAGCTTTATTAATAACTTTTAACTTTTCGGTATATTGTTATAATAAAGTAAAACAATAATAAGTAGGTTATGAGCAGAAGCAAAATTAGATGATGAATAACTTTTCTATTTTGAATCTTGCAATATAAATGCAAGCATTTAGCCTATTTAACAAATTGACCAATATAGTTTTTTATTCATCATATTTTTAATGGTTTTTCAGCACTGCCTGGAGCTAAGTCGAAGATATAAAAACGATGCTGATATTTTTGACTTTAGTTAACCCGTTTGCATATTGTGGCTAAAGTCGAAAATGGGACTTGTACCACAGAAAACAAATTTTAAATCTGAGTAGGTGAGTAGAGCCTATTTCTAAGGTGGAGGAAACCCAGTGAGCGCTTCAGACGATTCGACAGCTTTGAGAGCGTCACACGATTTTGTCGTTTTTTATAGCTTTCAAAGCTTTGATAGTGTTGAAATGTACCTGGCTCAAAATCACCATGGTGCAGAATTGGCTTTGCTAGCAATTTAATGTCTTAAATCTTGACTTTATTGAGAAAAGAAAATTAATAAAATACTACAACTAACCTGTTTTGTGTGTGCATCAAATAATACCACTTATTAAAGAAGTACATTATAAATTAAATCAATATAAATGCAGAGAAAGTCATTTCGGGAACGCGTCCTAATGTAGGATCTTCAACAACAAGTCCAAAATATTAATGAAAAATTTAACGTATTTAAAGGCCGCTTCACACGATGCAAGTTTCCTTGCTGGATTACTTGCTGGGATTGCCGGCAACTGTGCTGGCTGTGGAGACGGGAAATGACGTCACTGCGGGCTCTGTTGCATGAAAGCAAGCTGGATTCTACGGATAGAACCTGTGCTACTTTGTTTGTTTGATTCTCTGCTGGATTTGAGTCAGAACCAGCAAGTAATCCAGCAAGGAAACTTGCATCGTGTGAAGCGGCCTTAGCTCCTGTCATTACTTAATATACCGTATTTTTTATACAAAATCTAGTTTTGAAAAGGATACTAAAAGATTTTTATTTTTTAATTATATAAATGCAAAAATTTGTCCGATAGCGCATAAGTGATTTCAGTGAACGCATCGATAACCGAACAAAAATAATTTTAAGTGAACGCAAAAATTCTGTGTCAAACGTCAGTAGAGGAAGCAAACAAGGACAAAGCCGGCTGTCAGTATATTTATCGGCAAATAAATTAATATCTAAGTGGTAAGTACCTTTCAATTCATTATTCGTAGAGCGTACATAAATAGTCCGTCAATTCGTGAACGTGTTTTTTACATTTAATTATTGATGTGATTCTTTTTTACGACCCGAAATAACAAAGTAACCTCAAATATATTACTATTGACAAAGTCAGGTCGCATTTAAGATGGCCGCTGAATAATCAAAGCGCGCGCTTTGAAATCGTCATTTCGAGAACGGTCATTTCAGAAACGTTCCCGGACATGATGGTACGTTCCCGAAATTACTGTTGCGTTCCCGTTTTTTGAGGTATTTTGCTTGTAAAAGATTTTATATTCATTGTTTTCAATATTGTTTATATATTATGGACACATAATATACCCATGTTATTAAACAATTCTTAAGTTATGTACTTTGTTTTGTTTTTGTTCATTTTATCAAACTTAGAAAAACGTTCCCGAATTGATGGTTTTCTGTAAAATATTCACTAAAAAGCAATATTACAAAAAAAGTATATAATTCTGTGCGCTGCCTGTCAAACTTTATTAATATACAAATTTTGCAACAGTATAAACCAAGAGTCATCATTATAGCTTGAATTTTTTTTGGCATAAAACCAATCTTGAAATTCGCAACCTTGGTGATTTTGAGCCACCTACGCTTCATCTGCATGTTGAGTAGTGACATATCGTTACGAATTAAGAGAGAGCACTTATATTTTATGTACCTATCTTCAAAAATCATCTAAATTCCGGCGGTTGAAACACTAAAAACAACCTTTTCATTATTTGATTTTGCAAAGCGTATGAAGCGTTCAAACGAAAGAAACAACAAAGAAAAGGGAAGTAAACGTCAATGGTTAAATTGTTCATTAAAAATGCTTTATAAAAAAAATTTGTGTCACAGCATTCAAAAGCAAAGAGCTAAGAGCTGCCTCAAAGACTTTATCCCCTAAAATTTAGTTGCGCTCATTACTTATATGTACTATATTATTTATTAAGAACAACATGTGTGTACTGTGGTATTTTTAGTTCACCATAAAATTGGGAACCATATTTGAAATAGGGGACTCATAAGATTAATGTGCCAAACTTCATGAGAAGTTTAATATTTTTCGTCCGCCATAAACAAACCCACAAACACCAATTTTTTTGATAATTACCGTTCGGCTTTCTCACTCGTCATATTTCGTGTTATTTTGAGGCATTGAAAATTTCGTAACGCTTTCAAACGCATTTACCCTTGCTCTAGAAAATTCACGTTAAAAATTAATCGCACATTTTCAAGATGGAGGCCGAATGACAACGTCCCAGCCCCGGTAACTCAGATTTACACATTTAGTCCCGGTTTACAGGATGAATGAAAGAATTACTTAACTTCTATGTATATTATTTAAACACAGGGTGTTTCGTATAACGAAACCTCACCAAAAAAGAAAATTGTGTGGCAGTTTTCGAGTTACAGGGTGTCACTAAAATCGGGATGCACATTATTATTTGATTTTTATCTTTTGATCTAATTAACGCAGCGACATTAAACTGACACCATACAACTACTACGTAGATACATATCTTAATGTTCTTTGGCGGAATTTTTGCGCCAGTGTTGATCTGCCTCTCAAATTTTTTAAAATTCACGTCTCTTTCCCGTTTTCTCTGAAATTCATGTGATTAACACATTTACTTTTCATTTTTACTAAATTGCCCATCTTGTTGCTTTTCAAAGGATGTACAACACGTCTTCGTACAGAATAAATACACAAAATTATACGTAGAAAACCTTTGCGCTATTTTAAAAAAAATCTGCATTTACATTTCACTGCAATGTGTTACTGCAACTGTATGCAAAGAGTTAATCCTACAAGAACTGAAATTTTAAATTAAATAAATTTAAAATTTACTGAAAATTAAATAAGTTTGTTTTTTTTAAAAGTGGTCATATTTTTATTCTAATCCAAACTACAAACCTCACAATTATTCATACAATATCTGCGAAGCCGCCTCCTACAGGCGGCTACTCTTTTAAGAAAATGTTCTATAACCTTTTTGCAGAAATGAGGCTCAATTTTTCCAATAAAACCTCGGATATTGTACCTACATAAGTGCTTGTATCATTTGTAAAACATTGATATAGACTCCATCCATAAAATATATATCGCAAAGAAAAAATTTTAGAGGTATTAAATCACACGATTTAGACGACCGATTAATATCTCCTAAACAAGGACTTACGGCTTGTGTGGGACGTAGCGTCATCTTGCTGAAAATAAACATCATCCAAGTATAATGTGTCGATTAGAGGCCACGATTGATCAGTTATCATCGTTCGGTAGCAAAATCCATGCACTGTAACTGTTCATTAAAAAAAAATACGGTCCAATCTTGTTACAAGCCCAAAATGCGCAATACACTGTCATTCGTTGTGAGTGGAGAAGTTTTTCGATAATTTCTCTTGGGTTTCTAGAGCCCCAGGTGCGAAAGTGTTTTTTGTTTAAAAGTCAGAGAGGTGAAAGGAAACTTCGCCGCTGAGAATTTTGCTCAAGGAATAACCGTCTCGTATTCGAGGAGGCCCTTTGGCAGATATTGTTGTATCGTGAGGTTTATACAAAACAATATTCCACCTACGGTACAAAGACTGTTGACTCCGGCAATTAACGTCTGATATTATTTACCTCGGTACCACTATTCCTCCCAACTCCACAATTTTGCTAGAATTAGAACAGTGTTACAGGGTGCACAGGAAATAATTTAATTTAATTGTTATTGGCCTGTAGTGTAGTGTCATAATTTTTAGTTCGCACATTAAACATTTCTCAATTCTTATGATGTTTTCCTTCCATTTTTCTCACAACATTTTCTTTCTGCCTGGCATTAGCGAAGAGTTTTATCACAAGGAATCCCCCTATACTTTCAAAGCAACCGATCGCTAGGGAATCACACCACACAGCCGCATGTGCTTCCTGTGCAGAGCATGGAGTGCATCAAATTGTATACACATAATCATGCTCATGATTCAAAAGTAAAATAAAATACTTCGGACATCATCGGCCCAGCTATATTGCTGAATAGATTGGCGGCCTATAATCTCCGGAAATATATATGTACATGTATGTTATGTACATACTCGTATATCGGCAATGTGCAATTTCTATTGCCCGTTTATTGGCCCCTTATCACATTTTTGTCTTGATATCTCGGAAGATTAATTTACTACAGTAAAATTTACGCTTAGTTATTTATTTTAGTTATATTGCGGTTGGAACACCTTTAGATGTGCTTTTTGCTCGTGAGAACATTTGAAATTTGATTATACTTAATGACATTCTGGAATATGATTTTTTTATATTATCTAAGTAAGCAAGATAGTAATTCTCAATCTCTGGGTTTTTGAAACTAGTACTTAGTTGGGGAGTTGGGATCCAACTTGTGGCCTCTCTATTGACTATGCGCAAGCCTTAAAAATTAAGTCTTCAAGCTTCACCGTAAACGCCACGCTAACGACGGGTGGACAACAAATCCTTAAAACGCGCAAGTTTCCCAAAAGTTTTGTTGTTGTTTTCCCAAGTTTGCTAATTGGAGCTTGGTGGGAATAATTGACACGGGGAGAATATTACATAATGGTATTTCAATATCTTAAACACTAATAAAACAAAAATGAAAAACTAAAATGAAAAACTTGCCTTAGATTGTAAATGTGTACTCAAATAGTCAAAAGGTTAGTTGTGCTTATTAAGGTATTAAACATTCAGTACGGATCGTGCTTCTATGATACTTCCATGCAAACCTTCACCGAAATACGGTACCCATCGTGTACGAACAAATGAATTACAGATAATTTGTGTGTAGAAGAATTTTGCGTTTTATTTATCTTGCGTTATGCTGACTGGTTGAAGGTAGAAAGTATAAAAAAATGTAAATATAAAAAATGAACAATTACCGATTAAAGGAAAAGAAGGAGAGAAACCACCCACAGAGATACTGAAGGTCGCAGAGTCCACTAACTTGTAATTAGCAATAAACAGAGCATAACGTAAGTAATATACAAATGTTTTTTGGTAACTTCGACTTATGTAACTAATTTCGTACTAACAACAAATGAGCAACACATAGAGGCTGCTTATGCACAGTTAGAGAACACTAGATGGCTGATATCGCTGTTGGTACATCCTCCACTCTTCGGGTATTATGTATATTAGCTTTAAACATTAAATGTGTTAGTTTCGAACGAACAAGTCTGTAATTTTTGAAAATTTCGATTTCAAAAGCACCAAACTTACCTTTTGGCTTCGATTTTTTTTTGAGGTTTTATAAATGGTGCACGAGGCTTGTATCAGTGCTATGAGAACCAAAGCTGCTATACAGCCTAGAACTGTATACAGCCGGACTTCAGATAGCTGGAAGAAGGAAGTTGAGGACTCCTCACTGGGAGGTTTCGTAGTATCTGGAGTAACATTTTTCGCATTAAAAATAATATCGTTAAAATGAAATTTGTCATACATTCCAATGATTTAAATTCCAGATAGTGAGGATCGACCGTCAGCGCTCCTACTGTTCCAGTTGTCACACTGTCGTTGATTGCTCTTTTGATAATGTCCCCATCATCACCTTCCTCCCTCAGATTGTTGCTCTGCAACTCAGACTTAAGCGATCTCGCTTTTTCATAAGCCGCCTTATCCAGCAAAACGTTCATCCTTGATATCATAGTGGTGCCTTCCCTTTGAAATTTCGGTTTCAAATAATATTTATAAATTCCGTAGAATATAAAAAATTTTTTACTTTTCGAAATTCAATACGTCCACTTTGTAAAATCCAGGAATATCACTCAAAACGCCTTTGAAGGAGTCGCTTATCGTTGATGATAAACTGCGGAATTCAGATGTACCCTGATCAGGGGCTTCGAAGGATTCAGCTAGGTTCATAAGTCTAACAGCAACAGTGTAGATTAGGCGATTCGGCGCAGGTGTTGTGGGACCAACTGTAAGCGTTTCTAATTCTAAAAGTGCATTTTATGGATTAAAATATTTCATGAATAAACAAATTTAGTTTCATTTACCTTTCCCGCAGGATTTGATGCATACTCTTGTTGGTGTCATAAGTGGGGTCTGTTCGTGCCTTCGAATTTTTTTGTTAACAGCATTGAACGCTCCGCCCAAAACAGGGAAGAATAAATACAAGCAATGATCCTCCGTGAAGGAAAGGTCCTGAAATATTTTTGTAATTATTTATTAATTCTGGAGTACTACACAGGGTCACTTGGATCCCACAAATTTGTTAAAACTGAAATATATCTTGGAGGTAGATCAAATTTTAGTAAATTTTTTTTTATTTCAATTAGTTTTTTTTAAACGACGAATCTACCACTTTTAAATAAAATTAACTTGTTTACCTGTATTTTGTCTCGACTGATTCTTTTCCTTGTAAACTCTAAAACAGTTACACCTTTCTCTATTCTTCCAGAGGAGTTGTACACATCCTGAATTTCATCAATTTTTGGCGGGGAGTATCCAATAACGTAAGTGTCCATTAAGAACGGCCTGCCGTTCCTGTCCACCCATCCCAGAATGGCATCAGTCTGAGACATCTTCTCGTCATCACTGAATCCAATACCCGTCCATGTCTGAGTATTACTTGTCTCAATGTACCATCGCATTTCATCCCCTCTGCCAACAGTCTCCCAACTAACGTAATATTCACAATTGTGCTCCTCCTGTGAGCAACTTTTCGGATGTTTCCAGTTCCCGAAGCAGTCATTTTCTAGAACGTTTGTGCCCTCGTCGGTTTCGTTGCTCATTTCCTTCTCTGGTTAAAAAAAAAGTAAGCTGTGATCATGAAGTAACTCTTGAATCTTTATAAACATACCGAAGAAATTAATTTGAGAAACACCTCTTTGCATTTTGTGGCCATGGTACTTCAGCTCGTCAGGCTGGTAAAATTCCTTAACGGAGGCCCGGTCCTTCTCCAAGCCCGACTGAGGAACGTGGACGTAGCTTCCTGGCTCCTGTCCTTTAGCCCAAATAACATGTGTAAGCTCATCTACGAAACTGTGATCAGTTGGCTCGTTGGCTTCAAACTTTTTGCGGAAAATTATGGTTGTGAGGCCGTCCTCCTCGAAACCAGTTCCCAGCGTGAGATCTGATTTGCCTCCCCAAAACTCGTCTTCTCGTGGGGTCGATCTATCACGGGTGTAGTAATCCCCAACTCTGCTGGTCATACCCCTCGCACTTCCAATTACAATGTCTGTGCAGTCCATTGGGTTGAAGTCATGACGGGGTGTGTAGGGATGCAGCTTGTCAGGTTGATTTCCTTAAATGGAATTTCATATAAAACTTACGTACATTGCACATTTGCTTGTTTTAAATTTAAAACCAAATTTACCTAGAAGGTGTGCTGCCCTTGTGTTAGTTTGTTCATTTATAGGTTTTTGGTTAGAAGAAGGTTCAGGTTCGGATTTTGGTTCTGGTTCGGGCTCAGGTTCAGAGGAAGGTTCAGGCTCAGAAGATGGTTCAGGCTCCGACGTGGGTTCTGGTTCTGCCGATGGTTCAGGCTGTGATGATCTTGAATTAGAGACAGATTCTGGTTCTGCATTAGGTTCTGGTTCTGCATTAGGTTCTGGTTCTGCATTGGGTTCCGGTTCCGATTGGGGTTCTGGCTCGGATATTGGCTCTGGATTAGGTGTAGGTACTGAAGAAAATGAGCCTAGGAATTATAAAGAGAAAGCAAATAGGATAGATGCATGCTGTGCTGTGTATAAATTTTTTTTTTCAGATGCATACGCATGGGTGCATACATATGTGCATGAGATAGCTTTCAGAATTAACTAGTCCCCACATTTGTAATATATAAAATATGTATAAATAATTTTATGTGGACTCAATTCCCATTCAATGAAGAGGAAAAAGCACGGACATTTTCATTTACATTGAAATTCGTTTATAACAATCTTCAGGGGACCTAGAGTCAGATCGTTATACGCGAACGTCGTTGCATTCGGATTTAAGAAACAAAAACGGAAAGAAACCAAAACGGTGACGGATTGTGAGATAAAAAATTAAAATTCGTACTGTTATGTATGTGGGATTGTAAAGCAGTAGAGAAATCCACGAAGCGAACATAAAGAAAATTGTATAAATACGTGAAATAGTTGGTCATTAGGAAATTGAAAAAGGGAAGCAAATTTTAGCATTTTCTCGGTATTTTGTTAGATTGTAGGGTTGTTTTTTTTAAGTTTCCAATCAATTCCATAAGGTGACCTTCTCCTAACTGGGGTAAAAAAACATCGATTTTTTTTTTTAGGAAAAATGTTCCTTAATATGTCTAGAATCACGTCCTATAATTTTACGAAAAACAAAACATGGTTTTCGAGTTATAGTGCTATATATTTTGAGAGAAAAAGCGGTGACGCAGCTGTCGCCCGAGCACGCTGTTTGGGACGCCGGAAGAAATTCAATTCAGTTATATTTTACGTCGCCACTTGAACGTATCGATAATCTTTCTCTAGAACTTTCGAGAAAATGCCAAAAACTCAAAAAAATTTTACATCATAAACTCAAAAAAAAAATTCCGTGGGAACCGGCACACGGCACTTTCAGCCGGTGAAATCGATGTAAAATCAAACGCATTTTTCTCGACTTCATTTGTTCAATCGTAATTCCACGATATCTCTTGAACCGCTCCACCTATTTCCATAAACCTTGGTGCATTTTGTTCAGAATTCAATTATGCACAAATCTAACTAGGATATAAGACAAAAACCAAATAGTTTTTTTTTACAGCACTTTATGTAAAAAATTTTTCGAAAAATTCTCGTTTTTCGACTTCAAAAGGCTGCCATTTTTTTTCTAATCAACCGATTGGTTAGATCCTAGTTAGATCTATAGATTTTCATGTCTAAATGAAGTTTTTTTTTGATTTTTTATTTTAAATGATTTGACGAGCCGCAATCACGGAATTACGGAAAAAGGCCGATTTTTTTTGGCGCCCTCTGGCGGCGACGGGTGATCGAAAAATAAAAAAATACAAAAATAATTTCTAGTTTTTGTTAAAGACTTCCAAATAAAAAAAGATTCGAGGTCATATGTTCTTTTGTTTTCTTGTGAAAGAATCCCAAAGTTTTGCTTTTTTTTTTAATTCAGTTTCGGAGAAAGTCACCTTATGTCATGCAAAAAAACAACCGTTCAGCGAAATTAGGCGAATGAAATGACTGCGTTTTGTTCTAAATTACATCGCTGTGTCCCAAATATCGTTGTATCCGGCATCGCTATAAGCGAATTCCACTGTATTTTTAAAAATGAAATATTGGTTGTATCCATCAAAAGAGCCGTTCGAAATAAACACATTTTTTCAGTACTTCATTGTAGGTGAGTAGAATGGTAATGTTGTTTTAATTTTAAATCAACAGATCCGCGCCGGCCTTGACCGTAATTGTGAATGAAATCTTTGCAGAATGAATGCAATTGTTTAAATTTTTATCGAAATTCATGCGGGGTAAAACTATTCCACAATGAATGAAACTGTTTCATTCGCCGAGACGGTTTTTCATTTTTCTCGAGGGACCTCAAAATATGCCAGAATAAAAAGTGGCCTAGATCATGCCTGACAAAATACTCTGCCCTCCAGTAAAGGTCCCATCAAAGTAGGATAAGCCATTCCGGAGATCAGTCCAGATAAACAGACAAAAAGTAGCCTGAATCATGCCCGACAAAATACTCTATCTTCGAATGAAACTCCAATCGAAATCGGTTCAGCCGTTTATGAGAGGAGCCTCGAAAAACAGACGGACGGAAAATTTATGAAATCTTTGCAGATCAGCGGTTAGACACGATTGCCAAAGATACCAGGAGACAGGCGCCTCGGTCAGACGACCGGGATCAGGAAGGGCTACGTCGGACAGAGACGATTGTATTTTAGTGTCAACGTTCTTGATAAACCGAAAATTGTCACTGGAATAATTGGAGCCAATCTCTTCACGGACGAGTGTAAAATAATCTTCACGGCAACGATGGAAGAAGAAGGGTCCGCCGAATAAAAAAAACAAAAACCTTTACAGCAGTTTCTGAGATAAAACGAAGATTGGGCGACAGAAAGAAATCTGAAATTCATACTGAAGAGCTGATTTCCCCAAATACACACTCAATAGGGCAATTTGATTCCGCAAATCAATTATTGTTTCCGTTACAATAGCAATTGATTGAATATATGCAGTTTGTATTATATAAGGTTTTAAAAAATTGGAATTTTAGTTGTTGAGGTTAGAGGTACCAGCTGGAATTTTGTGACTATGGGAAATTCACGACCAACCAGTAAAACAAAACAAAAATATTATTAAAAGAATCCCAGTTGGAATAGTAAATACAAGCAGGCGGGACTGCTTAACTGTGATATTAAAGTTTAAATAAAATTCTTGGTTTGTACCTATCTACTTAAAATATTAGAATGACCTGGTTTTTCGCAGTCGGTTTTTTTTATTTTGTAATAATCATTCTTTTCATAACTTTCAGACAATATGTAGAGTAGGTAAGTAATTTCATAGGTAGGGAGCTCGTACTCATAACTAGTATTTTTGTATAATGCTATTATGTATTATGATACTAGGTCTAGAAATTGTCTTTGTTATCCTTTAGTACAAACGGCACATAGCTTATCGTGTTCTGGTCGTCAGACCCTCTTATTTGGTACCCATACCATTTGAGAATTGAGAATGACGTCACATAGATAAACGTAGTTTACTAGTCAAACCCTTTCATTTGACATTCTTGTCAAAGGGGTTGTGAAGAAAGGGGTGATTTGTAATATTGGGGAATCCGCTATATTGGATTTAGAATGCCGGTACATGATTTATCGGAGTCTACTCGTCAAACCCTTTCATTTTATACCAATGTCAAGGGGGTTGTGAAGGTGATCCATCTTGAGGCGCCCACCATATTGGGTTTAGAATGACGTCACATAGGATATTATACTTTACTCGTCAAACTCTTTCATTTAAAACCCATATTAGAAGGAGTTATGAAGAATAAAAAAACAAAATGGCGGCAGGCGACGGCCATATTTATTTTCCTGACGACACCTCATTTATGAAAATCCGTCAACCCATTTAGGCTACAGGATGTGCCAAAGAAATGGACTTATGTGCATGCATACATACGTTCACCCAAAAAACATAACCCTCCTTCTGGGCCAGTCGGGTAAAAATTAAAAGGTGTTTTAAGCCAACTTTAAATCACACAAAAAACCGTCCAACACATTCTACATTAACAAACTATTATACTACTCGTCCTCAATTTATAAAAGCTGTTTAAAACTTGATAAAACCATAGCATCACGCATAATTATAATTACTCAGAATCAGTGATTGCTTTATCTTTGCAGTTAATGCATGAAACCCGAAAACCATGTTGGGGCTTCGACATCTGATTTAAGGAGTTCTTGGTGTTCTTATTTTAGATATAAACTCCACCTAGCACGTAAGATTAACTAAGGAGAAGAGTTGAAACCTGAAAAACTGGAGAATCCCAGTATAAAATGCTAATTTTTGGGTAAACTGTGTTTACGCGATGGAATTTTTTTAATATAATTCACGCAATCAGCACTCCACAAAATGCCGAAAACAATCGTCACAGCTTTGCAGGCCTGTGTAATTTTAAGTTTTGACTTACAATTAGGCACCCCTTAGTAATATTTATCTCTCACAAGATACGAAATTGACTTTTCTTTTGCCACTTTCCATATGCATGAAAGTTTATTACAACATCAATTCAATTGCTGTACAGATTTTTGTCAACCCATCCCATGACGATCTCCATTAAAATTTCCCTATTAGCATGCCAACTAGTACTGTAAAAAACTTACTTGGAGTTACTGCCTGTCGTCGTTTCCTGCCTATATATATCGAAGAAAATAAATTAAACATAATTTAAAACAAAATATTTATCCTTACCTGACTTAGCACTAACTCGATACGAAACACTAGTGGCCACAGTTATACCCTCCTTAGGGGTGGTATCAATGTTCGCAGCAACGCGTTTCGATTTAGATGTAATAGTCGCTCCAGAACTTGGCTCAGGCTCGGATGTGGGCTCAGGCTCAGAGGATGGCTCTGGTTCTGAAGAGGGTTCAGGCTCTGCAGCAGGTTCGGGTTCAGATACCGGTTCAGGTTCCGATGAAGGTTCGGTCTCTGAAGTTGGCTCTGGTTCGGAAGAAGGCTCAGGTTCGGCAGAAGGTTCCGGCTTCGAAAATGGTTCTGGCTCAGCCGAAGCTTCTGGTAATGTTGTGGCATGACGAGAAATCAATTCCAGATTGTCCTGAATATCAGGAAAATTTTTGCAACTTGCCGTTAATTGACGTGGACGCCAGCCCAGACCAACCCATGAAGTTCCATTTACTCTAAGGACAAATTCGATTTCTTTAATATCTTTGAGAAGCCTCCAGTAGAGGTGGAAATCATCGGAGAGTTGCTTCATTGAGTAAACAGATAAATCAAGGTCGGTAGCTTTATACGGAGACTCTAGAAGAAGAGGAGCATAAATAACAAACCGAAATATCTTATAGAGCGAGAGGTGACTGCAAAAGAGCACAGGATGAAATTTATTTTAAATGTTGTACTCACAGTGAGAGTAAGAAAACTCCTGGTGTGCCAGGGCAGATCGATGGCCCTAGGGTGGAATATTAATAATGGTAGGAAAATCGTTTTTCGTAAATATCTCATCTTCTACACATGCTAGATGAAAAATTTAAAAACATGTTGTTAGATCTTGAAATTCTCTACCAATTTAATAGTATCAAAAGTTTCGTAAATTTGATACTTTTTATGTTATAGCGCGAAAAAGGCTAACAAATTAAGACCACAATGGGTTTTGCGCATTTCTCTCGTTTTGGTCAACTCATAATAAAAAATGTGTCCACACAAAAGCTGTAGAGTATAAAATTTGCCATTGCTTTCATACGTAAGATTTTTCCCTGGGACAAAAGGTGAAGCCTGGAAAGATGCCCAAAGTTGCAAAATTGGCGCAGAAAGTGGTCATAAATGCTTCCGCTTTGAGCCCATTTAGGCGGAGAATTTACTAGAAAAGAGGGAGTGTACCGAATTGGTGGACAACATTTTCAGGGAAGGTTCACTATGCTCTGACAAACCTAAATAGCATGAGTGGCCTCCCCTTCCTGATCCCTTCCAACCGTCTACACATGCTAGGTAGAAGATGAGACATTTACGAAAAGCGATTTTCCTACCATTATTAATATTACAGCCATCGATCTAGCCAGGCACACCAGGAATTTTTTTACTCTCGCTGTGAGTACTTACATTTAAAATACACTTCAACCTGTTACCTGACAGGCCAGTTTTCTTGCAGTCAGCTCTTGGACTATTAGAGCCAGGCAACTTACTCTTATTGCATCCAGGGCCGTGCCACCCTAAATTACAGTAACAAATCTTCTTTGGTAAGGAAGTGCCTTTCAGGTCGATACACTGTCCCTGAACGCCGCAGTCTTGATTTGTGGTGCACTCGTCTCGGTACTGGCACCTATCACCGTAGAAATTTTTATTGCACTTGCACCGCGATGGGTAGTACTTTCCGTGCCCCGAGCAGATCTCCCGGAACTCCTTGCGCTCCTTAATGTCGATGTCTGCGCATGACCAGAACCTGTACCCACTGGCCCACTCATCAGCCTGCCGTAGAAGCCGCAGCGTGCAATTGTAGCAGGTGAAGTCGTTGGGTATGTGAACCTCAAAAGATTGCGCTCTGCATCGAACGAAGCAAATGTAAACAAATCTCGCGAAAGGTGTGATGTACTTACGTGGCGTCCGTTCTAACAAACTCGGAGCCGTTCACCGATGGTGTCAGGTCAAGTACAGGCCTCTCCAGCTCGTCGAGCAACTGTAACCGGAAACCACCCTGAAAATTGAAAAAATAATATAAACATTACTCACATCGCTCCGGTGTCTAACATCGAAAGACCGTTAATAAGTTCAAGGAACTCGTCACGGAATGTGTTATGCAACTCTATCGTTGAACTTCCCAAGGGGTATGATTTCTTGCTCTGGCGCTGGGTATAGGTTGCGCACTGGAGGAGATCTCCAAGAAAAGTGCAGTAGTTGTTGCGCCAGATTTAATTACATGTGATTTTGTTTATTCTCTTGATTCGAATTCGGTCGGAGAAGACGCGGTGTGGATGGATTTCGTGATGCGACATCCACGAACCACCTGCGACTCCCCTGTAGTGCCGTTCGCCAACGCGATGCAGATAGCAGTTTTCCCACCTGTGCAGACTAGAGGTAGTGCTGAGATTTAACAGTCTGTAGGGTCGGGTCGGTCCATTTGTCCACATTTGTGCAATAGCAATTAGATTCCTCAGAGGAAGCAAATCACCTTTAAGACCTGTTAGATTATGGGATTCCTCATGCATTGCTTTCGGGTTTTCTAGTTCTATTAAAAGTCTTCGTTGAGCAAATTTCGATAAAAGTTATAAAGTAGTAGCAAGCGAAAACATCACTTTAAATAAGAACTCAATGCAAAAGGATAGTTACTGCCAGTCTACTGAAATGGTGAAATTATACAGCCCAACAAAGATGTGTCTAGATGCGAACGCCTATAGTGAGCAGGATGACTTAACTATGACGTAAATTCGTATACCTATGAAATAAGCCTAATATTAAAATAAAACAATTGAAAAGTTGTCCAAAATGATCCTCCTAAGGGAAAGCGAACATAAAAGCGCGTAGACGACATATGTATTCTTTACAATTGGGCATTTTGCTGGTAAGATAGTTTAGCATTAAGTAAGCGTGTAATTTAAGTAATTAACAAGAGAATTTTTCATTTGCATTTTTCTGAAGGTATTGTAAATGATCATTTTGTACACCCCGGTCGCCGGGATCATTTCACCCCTCTGAGTAATTCTCAGTATTCATTCAAGTATTCCGTAACCACATTGAAAGGGGAGGGTTTGCGATTTGTCTTATTTTTGCTTACAGGGGGCGTGGTGGACTTTCTTACGTAAGATTTTTGAATATTTTCTATTATTTTTCATTGCTAAAAAAGATTGCAAAATTAACCCTTAATCAAATCAAACATTTGACAGCTGATAACACACAGAATTGAGAAAGTGTTTCAAAAAAGAAAGAACAAGCTGTCAAATGCTCTGATGAATTTATAGTTTAAATTTTTTGCACCTTATAGACGTACTCACAGTTTATAGAAAATTATGGGATAATTTTTCTAACGTTTAGCACAAAGCATTAAGGGATGATACAAATTATTGAGTTGTTAATTTAATTAATTGAAATTAATTGAAAATAAATGTCAAAACAACACCACCAAGAACAATTATGCACTTAAGAAACAAATGATACGGCAAAGAAAATGATTTCTCGCTGTTTGTGAAAATAGAAAAGACAATTATCAATCAAGTACAAAAAAATTTCAAACTTAAAAGTATATCTATGTGATTAAAAAAAATTAAAAAAAAAGCATCTTATATGTTCTCTTTAGGAGGTGGGGAGTAGGCGAAATTTTTATTTTGTCTTACAAACTGGGGGAGGGGGTGAAAAATCACCATAAATGTGCTTACGTAATACTTGAATGGCCCCTGAGCATACGAACTGTAATTCTGATACAAAGCCGTAAAATAAAAAAAAAATTTTTGAAGCTCGTCATGTTCTCATTTAAAATTATGGTAAGATCATTTGAATAGATTACTACACAATTGCAATAATAACAAACGAATTGAAGTAAGAATTATGTTTTTATTCCGATCTAAAACCCTTAGCACTCCAGTGCTCCGAAGTAGAGCCACTAAACATTTTGCTCCACTACGAAGTTATAATTATTTAAAGGCAAATAATTCAATTCATCGCAAAGTAACTATAATAAACACCTACCAATGGCTACCTGGCCCTGGTTGGCTAAAGACGTCAGTATAAAACTCCAGAGTATCTAAAGATCAATGGTGAGAGCTATAGAGACTGAGAGAGAGCCTATGATTCCAAAGGTCCCAGGTTCGAATCCTATATATGTGGATGAGATTATTTTGTATTTACAGGGATTATACGTAACAACTAGCTCACCAGTCACCACCGATTTATAGTTTTGCGCATGAATGAGATACAATTGGTACATAGTTCCAAGAGGTGTGCATTAGTTTGATTTATCATAGAACTAGGTTTAATAGTCCTCCGAACAGAATTTGATTCTGTTACACTAGGCATACGTACCCTGGGGCCTGGCGAGTAAAAAAGCCCCAAAAACTGGGCAAATGTGTGTCGTATCAACTCAGGGCTCTGTAGCATGTACTAAGAAGCAAAAGTTGTTTTGTCTTCCGTCAGGATTGTAAAAATAGAAACAATTCACCTTCATTGAAATTAATTTTTTTTGTCGAAACTATACATTATTTCTATAAATAAGTGCTAGGCCTGACCATGCACTGCACATAGTGGGAGAGCGAGCGTTTTACCACCAAATCAAGTTCATTTGAAGTGTGAATAATGTAATGCAAGTAGATTGCTGCAATTGAAAACTCATGTTTGTGGATATCTAAAAAAACTTGTTGATGTATGTTGTTCAAAATACTTTTCAGTTAAAGTATTTATAGCACTACCTTAATTTTTGTTCAGATTTTTTAATCAAATGGTTGGTAGCTGTTAAAATACAGACAAATATTAAAAAATATAATGTTCAGTAATACAGTCGCACGGTAATTTTATCAAAGGTACAGACTGGCGAATGCAAAGACAATTTGTTAAAAAATTTAAAGTAATCTCCAAAGGTATCATAATCTACATAGATGTACATACAGTGTTGTGCATTCACATACTTGGGTATAACGTCCAGAAGTGAACTTTCGCAGTCTATATCTGACATTTATGAGATCGATAAAAATAAAGCTGGATGCAATTAATCAACGAGATCATTTTTATTTAAATATATATTATTTGTATTTCGGGAAAATTAGATTCATGTTGCTGTACAAACGTACAGAAGAAGTGGTCATAGCGCAACCAAAACTGATTTAATATTTAATATATGTAAGTAGTATAAAATAAAGTCCTGTGGGCTTTATACAAGCGCTGATTCTTTTTGAAACTGAAGTTACCAAATGCTCAGCCATAACCTGGTCATGGTTTTCCATTGTTTGGATAAACATTTTTCAATCCCGTTATATTTCTTGGCTTACGAACTGCAACCCGATCGCCCAAAACATCTATAACAATTTTTCATAAACTTTAAGACAAGGCTTCTTGCTGGTCAATTCAAAACAGTAACATTTTGTTACTCCAAGCGTGTTTGTGTGGAACAAACTGTATGAGGCTTCGCGTTGTCCTGTTGGAAGATCGTTCGGCGGAGTGACATTTCATTTTCAACAAGAACCACAAAAAAGTATTTCAGTATTTCTAAATTTTTTCGTGCATGAATATTGTTTTGGACAATGCACAGGTTTGAATAGCCATACTAGCACATAGCGCCTCATTTCGTTACCTTTTCGCCCCTTTCTTGGATCTGGTATTGGCAACAATTCAGGTGATACGTTTCATCCTCACGTGTGTGGATCCATTTCATACGGTTAGGCATAAATTGATGTTAGCAAAAAAACAAACATAGATTAGACAAAACAAATTATGTAAAATTACAAACGAGGGTTTAACTGGACAAGAAAGAATGGGTAATATGATACATGGCAAATTTTGGCCCCTTTTATGCAAGGATCGTTTCACCACAAATGCCCAACTCACAAAAAAACACCAAAACATAGCGACGAGGTATCTATTACTATATAAGAGAATATTGATTATATAGTTGAATTGTATAGGAAACTATTATAATACAAATATGTACTCCTATTAAATAACATCGAGCTTACACTGACGTTACACAATATCGAATCGTTGATTACCTTATATCACACACAATAATTTTTATTTCCTTGCTACATAATTTCTCGTGACACTCAACGCCATGACACTTTTAGAGACTGCTAAACGGAATGCGAAGAGAATGATTTTTATACATATTAATAGATGGCGCTGCTAGTGTCAGTTAGTGTCAGTAAAACAAAAGGTAATCGTTTTACCTCGAGGGATCGTTTTACACCACTTTCCTCTAAAGTATCATACCATAATTTCTCGGGCTATAACTAAACCCTAAAAGTAACGTAATTAATTTCATTTTATTTCGTTTATTGTTTCTAATTTTTATACATCGTGAGACAAATTTTCAAAGGTACAGGATGGATACCTCTACAGCTATTGATCTATTTTTGTTTTCAAGATTTTAGAGAGTTCGTTTTTGGCAATATAATATCACTCTTTTTTACTTATTCACTTCTGTTTTCTTTGAAAATCAGTTTTAGGTCTAGTTCAAGGTACTTGATATTGTGTTTCCATTAAATTTGATTACCAGGAAGGTGCAAGTTTCGAGCAGATGGGTATTGGTAGTGGTAGGGCATTCAGCCTTGCAAATAAGAAGGGTATCATCAGCAAATAGGGCTACTTCACAGTTATTTAGATGAGGTGGATCAGAAGTAAAAACGTTACGTAAAAAAGGGCTGAGAGCTGATCCCTGTGGAACTGCCGCGGGGATGTTATATGGCTGTGGTTTCGAGTCTTCTATTCCAGCCACAAATTTTCTCTGGTGGAGGCAGTTTTGAATGGTTTTAATCAGATAAGTTGGAAATTTTAATACAATCATTTAATGGATGAGTGCTTCGTGTCAGACAGTGTAGAAAGCTTTTTCCTTGTCAAGAGCTAAGAGACCAGTTGAGAATTTATTTTCTAGATTTGTTTTTACCATTCGAGTTATACGGACTAGTTGATGTTTTGTTGAGTGAACATGTGAGTAATTGCTCAATTCAACGATGTGAACAATACAAATATTTAAAATATTAACAGTTTTGTCCACCAAATCGATAAAAGTACTTGAAGCCACCCGACACTTAATGTGTAGTATTTGATACTTAAGACCAAGCACTTCTTGGTGCCCATTTATTTTCAAGTACTAACATTGGAGGCTATAGGACACTGAAGTGCCAGTACGATACGAGTACAGCTACTAGTGAAATGTTAAGGCTTTGAAATAAAAATCTCTAAGCATGCACCTATTAGGCTTGGAAGTACTCACTTGAAAACCAATCCAGTACTTGATTATATATATTAATTATTATTTTTTTTGAGTTTAATGTTTTTAAATCTAACGCATTTGTTTCAGGAACGTTACAAGGAAGCCATTTGGACACAAAAGAACGTGGGTATGCAATTGATGCAAAATGTCAATTTAAAATGTTGTACGATGTTTTCCAGTCGTCAAATCAGTTTATTTTTAGATGCGTAGTTCGAATAGCGAAGTTGGGCAACTTTCCACTTTTGAAAGCTTTGCACGCTTTGACCTATGTATATTTGAGGAAAGAAAATAATGTGAAGGTTGTGATTTTTTGTTTACACCATTGAGTTCGAAGCGAACATACAGATAGAGCGTACATTGGGTTTTAAACGCTGTCAAAGTTTTGAACACTGCACGAAGCGTCCAAAACGTGTGAAGCTGCTCTCTGATGCATTTGCTCTGTAAGATGCATTTCAATTTTTTACAACTATTGCCTAAGCCGAGCGTTGGAATTGAATCTTGAATGCCTATATTTTGGCCATGAATTTATTTTGTACATTATGTTTTTGCATGAAACAGTCTTAAAACATAAACTCCCATTTTTCAGTATTTTATTACGTGATTTGCATACGTCCACATTAGGTGGCAGATACCTGAATGAAAATCAAATACATAATTTCTCGAGGTGGAGAGGCTTTGTGGAAGCCTTATGCTCCTAAGTGGAGTGAAATAGGAAATATTTGCAAATATGATATCATCACTTAATAAATGAATTGAGACAAATGAATGAAATATTTAATAGCAGCTTTACCTTTACAAAGTCGCATAAAAAAAATTGAAATATCTTATCATAACTTTCCATTACCCTATTTTGCCGTTTAGCCGAAGTTTGAGTAAAATGAGGAAGCGCAAACAGCACTTATATCAAGTGGTTTTGGTGACACCTCCCTCTAAGATAACATTTTTGGGAAACAACACCGCGCGCCTATAATTTACTTGTGATCTAATAGTGATTTGGTTTTGATAACTTTTCCGAATTCTATGCGACACTTGTGAAATTGGTGGCTGACAAAATTATCTACAAACAGAGTTATACATCTGTATTATACTCGTACTATTTTGCCTTAACCATAAAATTGGTTCATCATGCACATTTTGAATAATTTCCTTATCTATATGTTTATAGCATGTAATTATAATTGTGGTAATTACAACAGATATTGAGATTTAAATATTTAAAAAACTGTTTTTGAAATGTCTCATAACATATTAAATTGTTATTTGTTAAAGAGCCGATAACGAATTTTGATATACTTGCATTTGAACATATGTAAGTATTATTTATATCAACAATGGCAACAATCAGTATCGATTTTTATTAAATGCTACCGCGATTACTGCTAAACAAAAACTGCGAAATGGGTGTTTTTTTGTTACATGTACATCTGTATGTATATGCATGTCTTTGCTTTTTCTTATAGTGTATAGTAATTCGTGACTCAGGAGCTGCCACTATAATCACTTAATCCATTTTTATGACCCCTTTTTCCATTTATCTATCAAGTTTAGAAGATAGCGACGATTGTTAGATTAGGTTAAGAACTGGACAGCTAAGAAAATACATAAGTCATCTATGTAGTTTTAACTAAAAGAAATCGTCACACAACCATTAGATTACACGATAGTTTTAATTAATAAAAAAAGTTTATGCCGACAGCATAAGCGTAAGCGTAACAAATGAATAAAACATTTTTGAGGGGTCAACAACTAATGTTTGTTTTCTATTTTCTTTCTTGAAGTATATATGTAGTATGTACCTAGGAATATTTTATACAAGGTGTAAACGACAGCCCAGTATCTTTTGTAACTTGAAACTAACCCATTGGAATATTTGTTTGCATTATCCTATTATAGTCAAAAGAAGTCATCCGATGTTGTTTGGCTCTCATTTTTTTTTCTAAATGATAAACTTCGATTCTGTTTTTCGATTATGTTTACTTGATCCTTTAGAATTTTATTGGTCAAGTCGAGAAGATGATACCGGCCAAATGGGCGCCGCCGTCACAATTGATTGCCATACGGGCTCGTTTTATAGCATTTTTCATCACTTCGGCGAGAACTTCGGGCGACAGATTCTCGCATTCGTGTCTAATGTTGTCCTTGAGGGCTTCCAGGGTCTCGGACTTGTTCACGCAAACACGGGACTTCAAAAAACACCATAAAAAAAAGTCTGGAACGGTTAAATCGGGCGATCTTGCGGGCCAGTGCAAATCGCCAAAACGAGAGATCAGGCGACCCGGGAACGCCGCCTTCAAAATATCGGTTGTGGCTTGCGGGATTATTCCGCGTTCTTGGGGAGTGTACCGCTCCATGGCTTGTTCACTTGTATTCTACACCTGTCTAGTCCACAAATGTCAAAATTTGACATTGGCGGCCATTTGCAAAAATAAGAGCATCTTCCAATAGGGTGATCTCTTTTGGCCCACCTTGTACAAAATGTCACTGTCAGTGTCAGTACTCTTGAGCAAACTCAAATGCCCCTTTTAAACGAAAAAAACTAATTTTTTCTTGCTTCCTAGTACACAAAATTTGTTCACAGAAAAAGAAAGACAGTTACAATATATGTAGCTATTAGACTTAAACAATTAAAAAGTTAAAAATTAGTGGAACGATCAGAAATAATCCGATTTTTTTCTCCGAGTTATTATGGGCAAAATCTTTAGTTAGCAGAAAAGTCTAGTTTTTTGGCAATTTAATTTTCAATGGATAATTTACAGGCCGAAAGGCGACTGAAAAAAGTTGTTTCCATCGAATTCCGCGACGAAATTTCAGGAAAGGTTCCATTTACTCACTCATCGCCCTTGCTTCTAACGAACTTTTGGAAAATATCCAATGTTCTGATCAAGGTCGTAAAAGGCAACCTACTCTCTATTCGAAGGGGGTTTTTAGGGTTCCCAAATTCTTCTTATTTTTTTTAATTAAAAAACCGTTTGGAGTTAGAGCATGAAATTTTACTCGAATGGAAGGTGGAATTCTCTACTTTCAGAAAAAATTAGGTTGACTTTTACCACCCTCATCAGAACTACGGAAGTAGAGTTTTTCTGAAGGGGCTTAATCTATTGATTCAGTAATAGCTGTAAAGCTTGTTTGTACGCACCTAGTTTAGAGCTTTCCGTTTTTTACTTTGGGTTCGATGACACTACCCTATTCCTATTGGAATGGACGCTCCAGGATCTGTTGTAGGTTGTTTTGACACATGCAAAAGTGAACCTTGTCATTGCAGATGATTTTTATTTTTATTTTTGAGTTTATTTCGGGTTAACTAAAATCCAGACGGCGAAAGTACAGCGCAGCAAATGATCATATGGTTTGAGGTCTTGTGTCAACTGGATATTATAAGGGTAGAGGCCCAATTGTTTACGCAAAATTCGTCAAGTCGTAGTCTATGAAAGCCCAAGTTCTTGTGCACGACGAAAAATCGAGAGGTTTGGCTCATCAAGCGAATTTCTGTGGCCGCTGGCAATATTCTCATTTCACCGGTTGTTACCATGATTATGCATATGCGTTGGTTGATCAAGCACAGTTGATTCAAACTTTTTATCGAGCTCAAGCTTACTGAGTATTTGTCACTAAAGATTTCAAAACTGACGTAGGGTTGTCAGATGAAAGAATTTTAAAATTCGGACGTTCGGATTGGAAAGCCATATACAGTCAGTACCAGAAATATTTTTGTTATCTCTTCGTCTACTTTAATTTCAGAAAGTATGTGATCCAATAATCGGAAAATATTTTGGAGTATAAATAAAGAAAAACTACACTGTGCACTACACGGAACCCGTACTTGATCGGTTTTGCTACTTGATGTAAACGGTACCTCATTTATTAATTTTGAATGAAATTGTAATTTTCTTTTAAATAGACGAAAATATCAAGAGAAGTGTTAAGACGGTAGGATAAGGAGGTTTTGTACGTATGGCACAGTTTTTGGAATCCTCAGATTACCGTCCATCACCGAAACATATATAACTCATATTATACGTATATTGCTCCACAATTAAAAAAAGCCGAGTTAAACCGTTGGTGAAGAGATCATTTCTGGGGGTCAGGTTTGTACATGGATGCGCTCTCGTACGGATAGGTAGTGAAGTAGGGAAGGGGAGGGCACTCGGGGGTTTTCGGGGTCGCTGATTTCGAATCTAACTTCAAAATTTCCAAACTCAAGATCGCAGATCCAATATGGCGAATGAAAAAGTTAAACTTCACCTGCTACCGTACCTCCGACCTCTTTAGATGCTGCGAAATTTCGCACGGGTCAGCTAGTATATTCTATTGGAATCGCGTTAGAATACGTTGCAAGAACTTTAAAATCGTTTTCCTTGAAATCACAATTTTCAAGTTTGAAGACGTGCTCTTTGTATTAACGTGGAAATGGAGCAAATTTAATCAATGGATTTAAAATATTCAGAAAGCTTATCTAAATATTTTAAACTATAAATAAAATAAATAACAACAAACTAAACTAATGTTTGCTAAAATAAACATTTTTCATTTGACCATGTATCAATAACATAAAAAATAGTTACGCATGATGCCAAACCCTCCTCAAGAAGTTTCAGTATTGTTATTTTAACTTTATTTTTCATGAATTACTAAAAGTTGTGTTAAGGCCAAAATTAGAAGCCATCTTAAACATGAGAGTGAAGAGTGGTAATATGGGTTCCTAATTAATTTTTACGGTTATGAGTTGGCTATAAATGCTTTTTCAAGTGCTCAGTATTTTTAGAAAAATACGTTATTGTATTTGTGGCAAGGTTATAGTACGGTTGGCGAAAAAAGGTACCCTAATATTACTAATAAAAAAAATAAGTTCAACAAAGTTGTCTTAAAATTGCTGCTGGGTTAGACAATTTGTGGATAAATTAAAGAGATGAAAAAATGAGAATGAAACTGGAAAACAGTATTAGTGCCTATTGTAAAAATCGCTTTTCAGTTTACTTGCCAGCATTTTATGTCTTTACTTTAGTGTTGACTGATGAGTATACTAAACTACTTACACAGTAGGCTCCAATGTATATAGCCAAAAATCGAAAATGTGGGGTGCTAGGTGGTGCAAAAGTACGTATACTTGCTTCAGCTTCTTCTCAGATATAAAAAAGGAGATTTGCTATCAATTTGTTGAACAAAAAATAGCACATGTGAATCAATAAAAATTGTTCACGTGTAAACCGAGAGCACAAAAAGCTACATATACATATGGTATGTAAAAGTGCTAGGATAAACGCGCAATACGATAATCGTGCGAAATCATAATTATCGTTATCAAATTAAGAAATACACAACTACATATTTCGAGTTAAACCGTTGGTGAAGAGATCATTTCTGGGGGTCAGGTTTGTACATGGATGCGCTCTCGTACGGATAGGTAGTGAAGTAGGGAAGGGGAGGGCACTCGGGGGTTTTCGGGGTCGCTGATTTCGAATCTAACTTCAAAATTTCCAAACTCAAGATCGCAGATCCAATATGGCGAATGAAAAAGTTAAACTTCACCTGCTACCGTACCTCCGACCTCTTTAGATGCTGCAAAATTTCGCACGGGTCAGCTAGTATATTCTATTGGAATCGCGTTAGAATACGTTGCAAGAACTTTAAAATCGTTTTCCTTGAAATCACAATTTTCAAGTTTGAAGACGTGCTCTTTGTATTAACGTGGAAATGGAGCAAATTTAATCAATGGATTTAAAATATGCAGAAAACTTATCTAAATATTTTAAACTATAAATAAAATAAATAACAACAAACTAAACTAATGTTTGTTAAAATAAACATTTTTCATTTGACCATGTGCCAATAACATAAAAAATAGTTACGCATAATGCCAAACCCTCCTCAAGAAGTTTCAGCACTGTTATTTTAACTTTATTTTTCATGAATTCCTAAAAGTTGTGTTAAGGCCAAAATTAGAAGCCATCTTTAACATGAGAGTGAAGAGTGGTAATATGGGTTCCTAATTAATTTTTACGGTTATTAGTTGGCTATAAATGCTTTTTCAAGTGCTCAGTATTTTCAGAAAAATACGTTATTGTATTTGTGGCAAGGTTATAGTACGGTTGGCGAAAAAAGGTACCCTAATATTACTAATAAAAAAAATAAGTTCAACAAAGTTGTCTTAAAATTGCTGCTGGGTTAGACAATTTGTGGATAAATTAAAGAGATGAAAAAATGAGAATGAAACTGGAAAACAGTATTAGTGCCTATTGTAAAAATCGCTTTTCAGTTTACTTGCCAGCATTTTATGTCTTTACTTTAGTGTTGACTGATGAGTATACTAAACTACTTACACAGTAGGCTCCAATGTATATAGCCAAAAATCGAAAATGTGGGGTGCTAGGTGGTGCAAAAGTACGTATACTTGCTTCAGCTTCTTCTCAGATATAAAAAAGGAGATTTGCTATCAATTTGTTGAACAAAAAATAGCACATGTGAATCAATAAAAATTGTTCACGTGTAAACCGAGAGCACAAAAAGCTACATATACATATGGTATGTAAAAGTGCTAGGATAAACGCGCAATACGATAATCGTGCGAAATCATAATTATCGTTATCAAATTAAGAAATACACAGGAAGACCTAATTATATCAGCAGGAAATTGAAATCAAGATCCATCGAAGAATCGAATTCGATATTAAAAACCAAGGCTTTTCATAAATATACATATGCGCACATGTATAGTTATAGGAACTAATGGAAACTACATATTTCGCGAAAGCCTTCTATCTCCTTTGTCAATTGACCTTCCTTCTAGATAAGGAAGCCACACCTTAACTGTTATTTCATTCAGAAATTGTATATACCTATTGGACTATCAACCTAAAAATGCTTTTCCTATATCCTGCAATAAATGGCACCTGCCACAAAGGAGAAAGCAGCACTTATGTATATCTTTAGAGAAAAAAAAAAAATGTTATCTAATCATTTTAATTCCCGATAGCCGATATTTTCGTTCCAATGCACCATAAAACAACTACGTGAAGGTGCACTGACTAATCAAGTGCTTTTCGGTGATGTGATAAGCCTGCCTATATAAATTGAGAGCAATGAAGAAATCAATTAGTACGAGGTTAGATTTTCGCGGTTTCTAAGCTTTACGGACAATGGTGTCTTATCACTTTAAACTCGCCTTCGCGGTGCTTTTTTTAGTACTAGCAGGTATGTGAAAGTTCTCCTAAACGTTGCTTCAAATAAATAATTGTGGAATAATGTTCAGCCCATAAAAGAGCTATAGCCGTTTTCTAGCTGGGAAGTGAAAACTAATAAAAATAAATCGTGTCATTGTCAACCGTAATACGCTGTGACTCAAATAGTTTTGGTAGCCAAATAATTTGTTGCGATAATCACAAAGATAAAAAATCACCTAAAAAGTTCAACAACTCCACTTTTCTTCGAGTGTCTTATTTTTAATAGCGTTTTAAATGTGTTATCGTTACGATTGACTGAATATTGAATTTTCAAGGATTTGTACCAACAGTATTTTCCGTGCAGAGTAAAATGATATTCGAAATTTCGATATCATCTACGCAAACACACGGACAGTGGGGCAGAACAATTCAACTACCTTTTGTAAATACGCAGTTTATTCCAAGGATAAACTTCTCAAAAATAATATAGCAAAATAACTTTGCGGAAATTTTGCGCTTGTCTTTCCAACCAACCAAGGAGCAGCATAACACGCGGACGGGCACTTAGGCTTATCCAATTTTTAAAAAATTTAGTTTCAATGGCTTCACAGGTCTTGTCAACGCGTATTCTACGTAAAATAATTTTGTGAAAATACTATTTTTTTTCGGTCAATGTTTTCAAAATTATTATCAAATAAGGATCGCTGTCCTAATTGTAGGGTCTTTAAACAAGGACGCTCGCCTTTTAAATATAAATAAAACAAGTTGTGTGTGAGACATCCATTTTATGTTTATTTTATTTGAAAGAATATTTTATGGCATTAAGTATGGAGTATACCGTCGTTAAAATGTCTGCCGCGGCCTTGCTTGGCGGCACGTATTCGGTAGTTGTCCCGAAATGTAGCCAAAAAAATCATCTGTAGCGACGTCACCAGCGAGCGCTACAGATCGATGATAAGCAACTTTTTGTGGCCTGAATTGGATGATATGAATACCGACGACATGTGGTTCTAACAGGACGGTGCTACTTGCCACACAGCACATTCCACGATAGACATCCAGCACGAGCGATTTGAGGGCAACGTGAACTGGTCACCGAGATCGTGCGATTTAACGCCTTTAGAGTTCTTCCTTTGTGGCTACCCTGAATCACAGGTCTGTGCGAATAAACTGGAAAAAATTGATGAACTCAAAGTCAACAAAACTCACGCCATCCACCAAATTCAGCAAATTGAGCTCCCGAATTAGTGCCACCACGCGAAGGCGCGACGGACATTTGAACGACGTTATATTCCATACTTAATTACATAAAATATTCTTTCAAATTAAATAAAAATGGATTGGATACCTTAAACATAACTTATTTTATTTACATTTAAAAGTCAAGCATCCTTACTGAAAGACCCGTTAAAAGTATAGCTGAAACATAATTAAAAATGTAATTAACCTTTTTTTTAAAATTAAACTTCAATCGAAAATGAGTAATAAAAAGTTTAGGGTATCTCTGCCCCAGCTGTAGTGCCCAGAAAATATGCTTAATTCCAAGGATTACTCTTCAAATACAGATGGTAGACCTATTGGACAACAAAAAATGTGTGCACAGCATCCTTCACAGATTTCAATGAAAACGTCATGAAGTTGTTGATCTTTGGTAGGGTTATAAATACATATATATGTTATATATAAGACATTCGCCTGCATTCTGAAGCTAATCTTCTTTTTTCCACATTTGAAATTTCTGAGAAAATTTCAAAACATATCGCTTTTACGTTTTATTATTTAAATTAAATTATAATCTATGTATAAAGTATACACTACCCACGAAAAAGCTAGTTCGGGAAAAATGCCTTCAACGTTTTTAAGTTCATTGATTCTAGCATTGCTTTCTGCTTTTAATGTGTCACGACTGTTACCTAGGCAATCGCTTGCCCAACCAGATTAATTAAGCGTAGAGAGTTGTCTTTCCTTGAACGTTGGGAGTGAATATGTGTCAAGTTTTCTGAACACATATATTTCTCAGTGCATGCATATGTAGTTTATATTCTTTGCTTATGTTTGTATTTTACATTTTCACTTTCAACAAATGTAGTAGCATAGATGTCATAAGAACTATAGATATCGCACGGCTTACAAGAGCCGAGTACATAAATTGGGACATTGCGGAATGGACCCAACATGTTTCAGAGTACGCTGAGAACAAATGTTGCTTTAACGGCAGTTTTGCATACATTTGGTCGATGCCCTCAATAAAGCATACTATGCGGGCAAATGTGTATCGGTCGAGGCGTATTCGATGCTCTCTGAAACAGGAATATGAAAAAAGAAATTTTGATAGACACCAACCGACCGATACACATTTGCCCGCTTCATGCGCAGATGCATAGATAATTTCAGTGACGATCTTGTAACAGGCAACTTTATAGGTAAGGTTAGTTTATTGGAAATAAATTGACGAGTAAATAGACCCGAGCGAAAGATACGTATAAGTATAATCATTAAGGGATCGTCTCAGTGTGACCCTCCGAAAAATCACTGATTTTCGTGATTTTTTTTTTAATGTTGAAACTAATCGGTCCAGTTTTTTTTTTATAAATAAATACATTCATGACGAATACAAAATGATGTTCTTTATGTTTATTTATTATATGTATAATACTTGAATAAATTGTTGAAATGACACGTAAAAAAAAAGGGTCCTGTACGGTTTCCACGATTGCGGCCGCAATTTTGATCCGAAACAAAAATTTCAAAAAGATTATTAATCTGTAGGGAAGTCGCTATGGCACTATGGAGGGTTTTTTTTTTAATTTGACAAAATGGCGGCGGTTTGAACAAAAAGTATCGAATTTGGCCCATTTTTTCGACAGTTTTTCGTAAAAAAAAAATAGGAAGATTTCAAAAAAAAAAAAAAGCTTCCATAGCGCCATAAAGAATGACGTTAAAAATGTTCTCTCCAAATTGGAACTAGATATCTTCAAAACTCTTCCTTTGAGAGTGGAAACCGTTTTGAAAAACACCATTCTGAGAAAACGCGTTTAAAGATTGAAGCTCCTGTACATCTCTCTAACAAATCGTCGGTGGTCAAATCTTCGTAGATTGGCTTCAAAACCTCATCGAGCGTAGGTGGATGAGAATATTTTTCCAGAAATCCATTGGCTTCAGCTTTGCGCCATTCGCACCACGAATCTCCTCCCGAAGGACAATACTGATGCTGGGGATTCTCATCAGTTACCTCCGTTCCCTTTCTACAAGAAACGCTGTAGCGACCGTAATAATTTGAATTTCGATTTGAAATTTTGAGAGAATATTTATTACAGTGTATACTATCCGATAATGCAACAAAAAGATCGATTTTTCGAAAATTTCACACTGAGACGATCCCTTAATCACCCATGGTATGTGTACAAAACTTCCTTTAAAGCAGCATTTGTTCTCAGCGTACTCTGAAACATGTTGGGTCCATTCCGCAATGTCCCAATTTGTATACTCGGCTCTTGTAAGCCGTGCGATAGCTAGTTCTTATGACATCTATAATACAACTTAATCAAATTCAACGACAACCAAATCAAAATCAAGAGCAATTTTTTTAAATAGTTAACAACTTTTTCAAATTCAAATGCAACCACATAAACTTGAATAACAACCGTGTATAGTTAACTGTTAGCGGATCAGATGTATTTTTTAGATCCAAGAGGGAAAAATAATGTAAATAGCAGCAAAAGTAGAAATCGTTTTTTTGTAACATCCTTCATTAGATATGCTTAGTACAATCTTATCATAAGATAAGTACACGTACTATTGATGATGGTATACTCAATCGTTACATTTCACTAAAGCAAGTGTGGGAGTACAGGAGCCAACATTCTGATCCCAAAAAGGGTAGTAAAAAATAAAAATAAAAAACTTATAATTCTGTTTAGGCGTTTTAGTTCTTGGTTTATATCCAATAGTTGTATGGCCTCATTGTTGGCATGTTGGAGTAATCTTATTTTGAGGTTAACAGCATATTCCTGGATTACTTCGTTAAGTACGTAGTAAGGTACAAAATATAATTGTATGCCATTAGTGTTTAAATATGATTTCGGGCCGCGCGGCTGGTTCGAATGAAGCTTATTGGCGTAGACTGACGACTTTACATATCCGCACAGAAAATAATCCATAGATGTGATATCACATGATCGAGGGAGGGGTTTGAGAAAATATGCGCTCATCGAATTTTTCCCGCAATAAACTGATTGTGTCTCACGCTGTTCTTCCACATTAACGCCATTCAACTGTGAAACGAAAAACTTAGTAATCATGGGTCCATAGCGCTCTCTATTCATTGTAACGATCTGGCTGGCATCATCTTTGAAGAAATATGGGCCAATGATTCCACCAGCCCATAAAGCACACCAAACAGTCACTTAAGTGGATGTAACAGCATCTCAACAAATTATTCTGGATTTCCGGCACTCCAAATCTGTCATTTTGTTTATTGACGTAGCCATTCAATCAAAACTGGGCCTCATTGCTGGACGAAATCTTGTGCTGAAAATAAACACAAAATTTTCGCAATAAATTTGCATAGTTTGCAAGCGTTGTTCAGGCATAAGTCTATTCATGGTGAATGGCACAAATTATCTGTGAAATGTACTGTCAATATAAACAGTATTGGCGATTCGAAAAAACAAACCTCTAAAAAACACCCTTTATCCAGGCGTCCGTCGTGCAGTTTTTCATTATTTACGCGAGGGTAAGCACCTGTAATTGCACGTAGAGATTTGTTTTGATTTCTTTGAATAATTTCCCGATTTGTTTATTTGACAAAACCCCGGAGTTGGATTCTACACGTCCAGATTGGTTTAATTATAGACTGATTGATTAGGCGTTTATAATAGGGATGTGCAACTATGAGACTGACGAAATATGTTGCAGTTTTCCTGTTATCTATAACTCAGTACCAATACCAACCCTGATAAAATCGTCATTTTAGCTTCAGAAACCTAGAAGATCAGAGGGACAGAAAGGTTTTGCACATTTTGAGCGATATCTTTATAACCAATTCACCAAAAATGTTGAGAAATTATTTTTGAAATCCCTAAAAGTAGCCAATTCAAATGATACCCCTCACGATAAAAAAAATGTATGTCCCTTACTATAATAAAAAAAAATCTAATAATAACATTCCATATGTTTTGACTATTGAAATATGCGCGCATCACGAAGATATAACATTATGTCAAATTTCAAATTCCTACGTCTCGTCGTTTTGGAGAACAACGTCTGTGACAGACAGACAGACGCACCAGTGATCTTATAATGGTTCCGTTTTTTCCTTTTAAGGTACGGAACCCTAACAAGAGTAGTTTTGATACATTGTATGTACATATATATTTCCGGTACACCCTGTTTGATTCCGCTCGTTTTGATTATTTCCACAAAAATTCACGAACAACTTTTAAGAGGTTTAAACGTAATAAACGAACAAACAAACATGTTCTGCTGTATTTACACATATCTCTATATAAACGCATTCGGTTATATAATAAAGAGATTTACAATATAAGTATAATAACATTTTAAAAATTTGCAGATGTGGCATTCTGTGCTGATAATCCTGTTTGGGTAAAACCTCCTTTAACTTGTTATAAATGCGACGATGTAACAAGTTGCGAAAACCCGAAAACAGAAGAAATATGTACCACCACCACCGAGCAATGTGTGACGGAATTTGGTGCCGACGGTAAGGTTAAGGAGCGTGGTTGCCGAACAACTTGTGAATCCGATTCATGTTTCCTATGTAAATCCCACAAATGCAACATAGCGACAAAGCGTGAAGATTACATTAGTTGTTTAGACTGCAACTCAGACGGAAACGATAAGTGCGACACTGCACCTGAGACAAAGACTAAGCAATGCCACAAGGGATGCATGGTTGCTTCGTATAAAAAAAAAGACTCTGATCCTAGCTATGAATACGTACGGTCTTGCTTAGATGACAAGAGTTCGGACGACCAGAAGAAATGTGGTACAGAGGACCTTAGCTGCAAAAAGTGCAATGCAAAGGATTGCAACAACGACAAATGGTTGAAATGTTACCAGTGTGACGAAAAAGACTGCGACGAAAGCAAAGTGGGAACAAAGTCTGCTTGCCCAAATTATAAAAAGGAAGACACTTGCGTCTTCATTTTTGGTGACGATAAGAAATTATCTAAAGCGATGTGCAAGAGCTCACTGAAAAGTGCCGATGAAGAAAGTCTTAGAAAGGCTGGTAAACTTTACGAATGTAAACCTGATGAAGCGTGTAATGAAGTCCCCAAAATACCGCAATGCGTTGTATGTGACTCCAAAGATGATCCAAAATGTGTCAGGGAACCCTCAGCATTGACACCAGAAGATTGCGATTTCAACCACTGCTTCAGTCGAATTGAAGGTAAAACCATATTTTTGCATTCAAGCATAGACCGATTCTCATCCTACATACCTTAGGTGAAGATACAAAACGTGGTTGCTTCACAAATTTAAAGGACGGTTGCACCGATGATGCCAACAGTCCCTGTGAGCAGTGCACGACAGATAAGTGTAACAAAAATGTGCGTACACCTGTCTTTACAAAATAAAATTGAAACTAAGTAAGTACTTCTGTCCCATAGGTTTATCCTAATAATAGAAAGCAATGTTACCACTGTGACGGAAAAGACTGCGACGAAAGCAAAGTGGGAACAAAGTCTGCTTGCCTAAATTATAAAAAGGAAGACACTTGCGTCTTCATTTTTGGTGACGATAAGAAATTATCTAAAGCGATGTGCAAGAGCTCACTGAAAAGTGCCGATGAAGAAAGTCTTAGAAAGGCTGGTAAACTTTACGAATGTAAACCTGATGAAGCGTGTAATGAAGTCCCCAAAATACCGCAATGCGTTGTATGTGACTCCAAAGATGATCCAAAATGTGCCAGGGAACCCTCAGCATTGACACCAGAAGATTGCGATTTCAACCACTGCTTCAGTCGAATTGAAGGTAAAACCATATTTTTGCATTCAAGCATAGACCGATTCTCATCCTACATACCTTAGGTGAAGATACAAAACGTGGTTGCTTCACAAATTTAAAGGACGGTTGCACCGATGATCCCAACAGTCCATGTGAGCAGTGCACGACAGATAAGTGTAACAAAAATGTGCGTACACCTGTCTTTACAAAATAAAATTGAAACTAAGTAAGTACTTCTGTCCCATAGGTTTATCCTAATAATAGAAAGCAATGTTACCACTGTGACGGAAAAGACTGCGACGAAAGCAAAGTGGGAACAAAGTCTGCTTGCCTAAATTATAAAAAGGAAGACACTTGCGTCTTCATTTTTGGTGACGATAAGAAATTATCTAAAGCGATGTGCAAGAGCTCACTGAAAAGTGCCGATGAAGAAAGTCTTAGAAAGGCTGGTAAACTTTACGAATGTAAACCTGATGAAGCGTGTAATGAAGTCCCCAAAATACCGCGATGCGTTGTATGTGACTCCAAAGACGAACCAAAATGTGTCGCGGAATCCTCATCATTGACACCAAAAGATTGCGATTTCAACCACTGCTTCAGTCGAATTGAAGGTAAAACCATATTTTTGCATTCAAGCATAGACCGATTCTCATCCTACATACCTTAGGTGAAGATACAAAACGTGGTTGCTTCACAAGTTTAAAGGGCGGTTGCACCGACGATTCCAGCAGTCTATGTACGCAGTGCAAGGAAGATAACTGCAACAATAAGGTGCGTGTACCTAATTTACAAAATAAGATTCAAACTAAATGAGTAATTGTGTCCCATAGATTTATCCTGAGAAAAGAAGAAAATGCCACATATGCACAAGTGAGACGTACAGTGAATGCGAAGCAAAGCCCAATAAACTCGAAACCTGTCCTAAGTTTGATGCCGACGATTCCTGCGTCACAGAATACATCAAGGAGAAAAAAGTTACGAAACGAGGATGTAAATCAGGGATGCCTTGTGACGAAAAAGATTCTAAGAAATGTCAAGTGTGCAAGGAAGACGGTTGCAACACTATCGATTTGAAGAAAGTAAATGGTGCCATGGGAATATATCTCACAGTAGGAGCAGTACTCGCTATGCTGTGTCACTTAGTGCTGTAATTGCCTTTAGACTACCACTTCCACTTGTATATTTATGTAATTACCTTTAAATTAAGCGCCTTTATGTTCATTAAATATTTTTTCAGTTGAAAATTTGCCGAAGTTTTACAAGCTGCACTGGCACCTAAACCGATAAAATAAGAAAAATCACGTGACTTGGGCATCGGTGTATGTATAAACAAACTCAGTGTGCATTATTGGTCCGCACCCTTGAGGAAATAAAATAATTCAAAATTACAAATTGTTGAAAACGAAATAATAATAATGAAAACTGCGCTCAAAATTATGAAATAATTTTAGAATTGCCTCTGTGTAGCAACCACTGAGATCAGAACTGTAAGAAACCAGAAGGCCTTCAAATAAAAGTGTTTATTTTTTTATTATCATCACTTTTCAGTTGTTCACATTTTTCCGGGAGTTTAATGAAATGAAAGTAGCAGAGCGCTCCTTTGAAGTTTAACTGTTTCGGTAGACATTTTGGGTCAGCCATTTTGAATTTTGGCATAATTGAATTCTGTGCCCACAAAGATGTCTTCATAATAAATGTCATCAAAATTGCTTAAAATTGAAAAATTTCGGTCGCAATATTGGATCCGCCATTTAGAATTTTAATGGCAGATGCGAAATCAGCGACCCCGAAAACTTCCCAAATCGGATTTTCATAGCAATCCCTTGAGGTTTAACTTTTTCGGTCGCCATATTGGATCCGCCATTTTGCATTTGGATATTTTGATGGCAAATTCGAAATCAGCGACACTGAAGCCAGTGTGGATATTCAGGGCAATTCCTTGAAGGTTAACTATTTTAAAAACATGACAACCGGTAGCCATCTTGGAGCCGTCATTTTGAAACCTTGTACTTCATGAAAATAACATATGTTTAGTTGGACTATGTACTACCATGTGTCAAAATATGAAGTGTATTGAAACAATCGTTTAGACAGAAACAGACTTTCATTTTAATATACATACATACATATATCATAGATAGGAGTAAGAAGAGTCATACATTCTTTTAATTCGTAAAAAGTGTCAGAGTCACTAAAGTACTGAGGTTTTCGGTGGAAAACCTTTTGCCCAAACAGTGTTGTCGGGACGTGGTGTTTGTAAGAAAGAAATCAGTGCGACAAACTCACAAATTTTTTACTCGACTGCCAAAGAAAGGAGGGTTCAGTTTTTGGGGGTGTGTATGCAAGTGTGTCCATTTCTTTGTCACGTCCTGTAGCCTAAACGGATTGATGGATTTGCATAAATGAGGTGTCATTAGATTCGCACTAATCGTGGGAGTGCTATAGGATATATAATTTTTGAGAGAAATATATGTATATGGCCACCGTCAGCTGACATCTTGTTTTTTTGTCTTCACAACTCTCATTAATGAGGGTTTAAAGAGTATACTCCGATAAATTATATGACGTCGTTCTTAACCCAATATTGCGGACTCCCCAAGATGGCGAACCACCTCTTTCTTCAGGACAACCTTGAGGAAGGTATCAAATTAAATAGTTCGACAAGCAGAATTCGATAAGCTATGTGACGTCACTACCTATCCTACACACAATTTCTGGACGTAGATATAATACTATTATCGTGGTATTATGCAAAATTACTAATGATAAAAAAAAATCCGACTACAAAAACCGAAACTATTTTAATAGTTTAAGTAGGTAGGTACCAACTAAGAATTTCATTTAAACTTTAAGATTACAGGGAGACTGGACCCAATCGACATCCCAATTGAAATAGTAAATGCAATTGGTCCCGCCTCACAATGGGGCAGAATCCCGATTTTGTGGCCAAAAATCCCAAATTACCTATATGGGGGTTTTCGAGGTCGCTGATCACGAATCTGATTTTCAAAGTCAGATTTTCAAAATTCAAAATGGCGGCTCCAATATGGCGGAAAAAAAATCCGAATTTCTATTAATTTCACTGAAACTGGTTACTCGGGGGGTTTTTGGGATCGCTGATTACGAATCTGTGGTCAGATTTTCAAAATTCAAAATGGCGGATCCAATATGGCGGACTATGGTTCATACGTTGAAAATATGAAGTGGAATCTCATGTAATTTGGTTTTCGAGATTATTGCTTTCGATTCAGGAGTTAAATTAGAACAAAAACATCGTAAAAGTATTGTAAAATTGATATGATAAATTCATTAGTGTGAATATAAACTTTCCACGAAAAATCTGCTCTTGAAACTTTAAACGCATTTTTCTCAAAACATCATTTTCTAAAACTGTCATGGGCCTAAACAAAAAAACTAATCAACCGATTGCTTTGAAATTTATATATGTTCTTCTACTTATTAATAGTTATCGTCCGTACCAAAATTGCTTATTTTCGAAAATATTTTCTTATTTTTTTTAAACGATTTGTACCAAAAAAAACCAAGATTTTCGTAACTTTTTTTTCTACAGTCCGCCATTTTTTTGTTTTCCAATGAAATTGATTAATTCTAGTAGAGACGATAGCGACAGACCTACTGAACAATATTCCATTCGATTTTTTTTCGATTCCCTCAAAAGAGGTAAAATTTATGCGTTGACATGAGAATACCCCCTTAATGTCGCGCCACGCGTTTTTCCATAAAAATTTATTAGTCTCACTACTCAAGGTGCAGTCCGCTGCAGCCTGTTTTTTAATCTGTTATATTTAACGTTGTACACTATCAGTTCCTTGCCGAAACAAGATCGAGACTCGCGAAGACATTTTTAAAACTCCATTAGAAAATCGATTTTATATAAATATAAAAAAAAATATACTATATACTTGTCGCGAGATTTAAATATCACAAACATAAAATGAGCAATAATTGCAATAATTGTGCATAACCATATATTCTACATACCTCCAGAAAAGGAATCCATTTTGCCGAATTCGAATTGAACTAGTTTCCTCAAGGCCTACCCCCATAGAATCCGTAGGCATCGAGTCGCGCGTCGCTTTTGCCGCGGAGCTTTCACTTTTTAGCGCGGCAAGAGAGACCCGAACCCATAGAATCCGTCGGCATCAGGCGTCGCTTTCGCTGCCGCTCAGCTGTTTATGGCAATTCGAGACCAACCGCCAACTGGCGCAGTATGCTCCGAAGGTGAATTAACAAGAAATCTAGTAGCAATTCGTCAAGAAACTAGACTAATGAATTCGGGAAAAACTCGGCACCCTCCAGGAAATCCAAACGAAGAAACAGGAAACCGAATAATTACAAAATCACCAAAACAGTTCACAGATATCAAATTCAAACCTTACTTGTCAAATAAACCGCTGATTCAACGAATCCCAACTGGCCAATCTCAACTTGTCAGAGCTCTCTCAGCAAAGCTCTTATACGGCGCGTCGCTTTTGCCGAATTATTGCAGGTTCCTCAAAAATTCTCTCTCGCGACGCGCTGCCGCGGCGCCGGCTATGGGTTAGTTCCCATATGAATGCATGTATTCAATAGTTGTGCGACGACGACGCCTGAAGCGACGCCTGATGCCGACGGACTCTATGGGGGTAGGCCTTCAGTTTCGCAGCACTTCAAATAGGTAAGAATTTTTCCACGCGTACACTTTTTTCGTGCGTACTCAACGGAGGCTGAATGTCGGCTGATGTCGAGGCGACCCTAGAGCAGGTTTTTACCTGCCCGGTCCGGAATTATGTTCTAGGACTATCCCTAAACAAGATCTGAACGTATATAGACGAATATACACGACTCAAAAATTTGATTTTTCGCCAGCTTTTTGGGATTCTGCCCGGGGAGGTTCTTGTTACTCAGGCCCCAATTTTTGGGAACGGGGTTCGAAACATTTTGCTGTGGTAATTAACGGAAAAATAATTAAAAAATTCTATCTCGACCCGTTTTCGAGATATAGGGCAATTCGCGAGACACCTAACGTTCGTAACTTTTAGGAAAATTCTATTATATATTATAATTTCCCTTTTGCAAACTACCGGTGGAGTTAATTAGCACAGCAAAATGTTTCGAAACCCGTTCCCAAAAATTGGGGCCTGAGTAACAAGAATCGTGCCTTCTGCCCCACTGTGCGCCTGTTTTAACAGTAATCTTAAAGTTTAAATAAAATTCATAGTTGGCACCTCACCTACCTTTTTGTAGTCGGGATTTTTGTATATTTTCAAAAAAAAAATTTTATTTTTTGCAATGCTAAATAAATAATAATAATTCTTAATAAAATTGTTCAATTGAGCACATAGCTCGTTGCTATGCACTAAATCCATGATACCTGATTCTGATATTAAAATAAACGAAAATATGTTTTAAAAATAAAATTCATGAAAATAATATTACTATCAAAGCGGGATGTGACTATTACGACATGTAAATATGTAATGCCGCATTTACACATCGCGACTCGTACGGGACATTTAATTCGAACCACAGCTAGTATGTGAAGATGGCGAATGTTCATTTTTAGTTCAATCGGTACTCGTGATCGTTATGAGGCTCGCACTTGTACACAATTTCGCTCAAGAGGCGTGCACTACTCACGAGCGACTTGACGACCCGTGATATTTTGCGCGAACGTATGGTACGAGCCCACGTGAGTGTAAATGCGGCGTAAAACTAAAGGTCCTATCCCAATGTATACGCGACGCCACGCAGCCGCCGCCCCCGTTCCGATCTGCTAAGAGCTAAGATATCAAAGTTAAAATTCTATGGTTGATGAAAAACTTCTATGACATCATGGGAAGGTTGTTCCAATGGTAATTGCGGATCGCAACGGAACTTTTTCACAATAAAATGGAAAGGATAACCTCTTGTGACTTTAATTGGGCTTCTTTGCCTCTTTTTTATATTTTTATATTTCTGGTATAATTGATCACAGTTGATCACAAGATAATTGAAATAGTGTTAACAACTCTTCTCTTTTCATTTTAAACGTGTCACGTACTCACATAGTGAATTGTAAAATCTCGGAGCCATTGAGACTCGTCTTCCAAATGGAACGGTTCGGAAAGGTCCATCGGAGCGGTGCGGATACATTGGGATCGGTCCTTAACATAGTACACTCATATATATCGTCCTCAACACCATTCTCAACTTGTCGTTCAGAAACTGTTTCAGACTTAACACTTTATCACTGTATTTTTTTTTCCTCCATTGCTTTCTCTATTGTCGCTTGTCAAACTCTGTTAAAATACACCTCACACAATGCGTTATATGTATGTACATATGTGTGCGTACGCGGTGTCGAGCTGTACTAATTTTTATGTTATGGTTATTTTAATATTCTTGTAGTTTTAAAGTTATTCAGATTTATTTGGTCTACACAATATTGTAACATCGATTTTCTCACACTGGACTCGCGTTGTAAAACGTTTTCCTTCAAAATTGCGAGTAAGATCAAATTAAGCTCATGGACAAGTTGACTTTGTCAAAGATCTAACAAACCTTTTTGAGAAGTTGCATCAAGTAGGAAATATAAATACGGGTCTTCTTACAAATTTTTATAAAAATGTCTAGTCATAATTATTCTCCTACTTATCATAATGAACTTCAATTACCGCGAGCACATATAGAACGGCATATCAACAAGTAACTCGCGAGAGGCACCTTAAGGATTAAAATATATTTTATGTTTTCTTGAACTTTGCCTCCAATACTACTGTTCTGCGAAAGAGGAAAACAGCCAAATACAATATGTATAACTAGGTACCGTCTACGTCTGTCTTGCAAAAGAAAATATTTGAAAACCATTTGAACGATTTGTATGAAATATGGCCGTAAGTGCGCTAGGACCCAACAACAAAAGAAAATGGAAAGAATTCTGTACTATAAAATTTTGCAAATCATCTGGGTTTTGCGAAAAAAAATATACCCACCTACAGTTCGAAATTGATTCTGTAATTTGGATGTAATTCACTAAATCTGTTGGGAATGTGCCCAAAAAGAGAGCCCAATTAAAATGTCGGAATAGTTATTTATTTATATATTTATTTCAACATTTAGTACAGTAGCGAACAGACAAAGTCCAATTATGCTCTACGGTGTAGTATACATGCAAGTTAAAATTCGTACCAGTATGTGCAAGAAATTTAGAAGGAGATCAAAAGTTCTCCGCTTTTACAAAGAAGTTGTCGCAAAATTATACATGCAAAAGAACCAAAATAAATATTTTTCTTTTGAGGGCAAATGAAAATAGGAAGGGAAAAATAAAAAACCAGCAACTATCGTAATTAAGCGGGCAAACTGAATTTCACATTCTTTTTCAAATTAAACGTTTGTAACTGTAATAACTTTAAAATTAGATAGAAAACATTTGGAGTTCATTTACGTTATTTTAAAATTCAGATTTTTTCTCCAAACGGTTTCTACGCGTAATTTGTATATTCTTTCTCTACCTAGACGTGTTGTACCTCCATGGAAAGGTATTAAGATGGATAATTCAATACAAAGAAAAAAGAAACTTTAGGAAATTTTAGAACGTTTTTTACTTTCGCAAGTTGCTGTACCTGCAGTGGTAGAAGTAGATCAGATCAACATTGCTGGAACATCAAAAAGAAGGACTACATGGAGTCTTTGAATATGATCATTTTCCTGCGAAATATTTTAAATATCCATATTAAGGATTTTCATGAAAACTCCATACACCCACTTTTAATGCATTTTATTTATTTGTATTGTACACTGATAAATTAAATCACAATCGTTAGCGGTAGGGTCTCCATTTCAAGCTATGAAAATGTCGATTCCTCACTAACATTTTGTTATGCACTTTTTGCCTTATGCCTTATGGGGTGGACAACCCGAGAGTGTGTGCGATAGTAGAAGGATTCCGTAAACATTATGAGCCCAAATAAATGGCGTAGTTTTCATGTTATTTAGGACCCACTACACCTATTACGTACAAAACACCCCCACCCCCTCCTAAAACATTATAAACAAAATTTTATAATCTTTCACCATCATCACGGTTTATGGCAAATATCAATTTCCCCTATCACGTTGTTTTCCAGAAGACAAAATAGCATGGCAATTAAATGTGACCGCGCATTGGGACGTCCAGTTGCCAGACTACTGTGTTATTAACAATAATTTAAGAACACAATGTTAGACAAAATAAAACTAAATGTATTGGTTGTTTGTTTTGCACTTACACGATGTGGATAGGCGAGGTGCCACGTAACGTTAAATGTTGATCCCGAAAGAAACGAAGTTCTTATTGTACCTGGAAAGAAAAATTCAAATATATAAGAATCGCAAAAATATCCATATTATTTATAATTTGAAATTATTATTAAGCCTAGAAAAACATAGGAACAGATGTGGAGCACAAGGTTTTCGACAATAGCTTTTGCAAATTCAGTATGCAGGGACATCAAAATCACGCCAAACAACTAGTATCTTAATGTCCTTTCTACCAGTGCAGGTACAGTCACTTGCGAAAGTGAAAACATGTTCTGAACTTTCCTAAAATTAATGTTTTTTTCACATTTTCTCCGTAATTCATGTAATTAATGCACATCTTTTTTATTTATTATTTCGCCCATCCTATAGCCTTTCCAAAGAGAAAAAAAGAAAAAATTAACTCAATTTAACCCCAAAATGCTTTTCGTTAAAAAAAAAACGAAAACACTTATTACAGTTAATGGCAGTACATCACAAAATTTAATTTGAGTTCATTTTTGTTTATAATAAGTTGCCACTCCCCCCCGTGACAGTTACGATAAAATGTATAATACACAAACTTGTAGTGGTCGGAGCGCACCCCAGCGGGAATTGGAAGTGCTCAAACATGGTTGCTGAAGCGCTTCCGTGCGCTACCCTCGTTCATATCTTTTTAACGTGGGCATGTCCGCCGTGGGAAGCGCTCTTAACCTGCACCTGGGGCAGCGCTCTAAAAGCGCATAAAGATATGCGACATGGAAGCGCTTAAAGGAAAAGCTTTAAAAGCTTCATTAACTCAAATTTTAATAAGAAAAACACACCTATTGAGGCATGCGTTTGGTAATGCTGGCAAGACTGATATTGGTAATATAACGGGGAAGTCCGGAAAATATTTGACAGGAGGTAAAACGTATTTGCGTGCATGCTTGATTTGTAGAGTAGCTATCATGGCTCGCAGGCAGAAAGGAACCACTGAACAGGAACGAAAAATAATTTTGAATTTATTTAAATAAAATAAGCCGTATGGAATTAAAATGGACGCCCACGGAAACTAACTACAAGAGAGGAAGCACATATTATTTGAAAACACTTTTTTTCGGCTTGTAAATCTCATTAATACGTTATACTTACAAAATACAGGTTATAAGAATTATTAATGAAAAGCCAAGAACAACATCGTCAGAAGTTGCAACTCAAGTTAAAGTCGATTTAAAAAAAGATGTTCACGGGTAGCTAGACGAAACCCCCTAATTAGTGAAATAACTAATAAAAAAGGAGGTGCAATTCGCGAAAAAGTTTATAAATAAGTCTGAAGAGTTCTGGAATAATATATTATTCTCCGACGAGAGTAAATATAATATATCTCGGTCTGACGGTAGAACCCTGGTGTGGAGAAAACCCAATACAGAGTTACATGAAAAGAACATTACGAACACAGTAAAACATGGGGGTGGGGGCAATATGGTTTGGGGCAGTATGGCTGCTTTAGAAGTTGGTGAGCTTGTCTTCATTGAGCAAATTATGGATCAGACACTTTGACTAAATATTCTGAAGGAAAATTTTAAAACGAGTGCCGAAAAGTTGGGCTTAGTTGAGCAATTTAATTTCCAGCAAGACTATGACTTCGTATGACATGCCAGAGTACTGACGTTTTGAGCACAAATTGTGGAAATTCACAAACTTGTCTTTAAAATGAATTGCTGAAATTGAGTGACCAAATAAAGGGCATTTAATTGCTTTAAAATAAAATTAAAAATATATACAAAATATAATAACACATCGTTCCTTTGTCTTGTGACAGTGAGTTACCCAACTTTTGTAGAATCACCCATACACGATGCCCAAAGTCGCGATTATCTTTGCCGTGTATACGGGCAAGTCCCAAATCTGGCCTAGCCCCGATTGATTTGGGCCTAGGCCTGATATATCTGTATGTGTGTGCTCGATCCCTCAAACGTCACAAATCTTACTCGCACACAGATAGCACACAAGGACAAATTTCCTAGTCCACTTTTGTGTCGTTTACAAGAGCAGCCGTGATTTTGGCCTACAATCGGTTTCTAGGCCTGATTTGGGACTGTCGTGTATACGTACTCAATAATTCGAAACATACTCATTGCTCACACTTTACCAACTCCCCCACAGTCGCCGAACCTCAATCCAATTGAGCATGTGTGGGAAGAATTGGAACGGCGCTTGCGGAAACGGGAAACATAAAATATCTAACAAGCCATATTTAAAAGAAGTGCTCCAATTAGAATGGGATAATATATCAGCAAATTATACAAAAACGCTGGTGCAATCGATGCCTAGGAGATTAAAAGAGGTCATCAAGCAGAAAGCACTTCCAACAAAATATAAAATTTAAACAAATTAACGAAGCACTAAGCTGCGTAAAAACTTTAGTCCAAAGCGGCCAAAAAGGTGCAATTTTCAATATTTTGTTATTTTTCAGAGTAGGGTATTATTTTATTCATTTTGAAAGAAAGGGTTTATTTTGCATGCGTAGAAAATTAGAGTTCGTTTCTGCCTGCGGCGATTGCGCAGGTTATCGAAACGCATTTAAGTTTCGGGGCACCTGAGTAAACAACTCAGGGCTATTTTGCCCGGTGTATACCCTCGACTCTTTGTTTCAAAGCCTGAGAGCTGAGATTCGGTGCCTCGCTTGGCGACGCACAGTGGGGCGAATGGCCTGTTTTGCTGGCCAAAAGTTGAAAATCGAAGGTTTCAATTTTCATTTTATTTCATGATAGTTTGATAGAGGGGACTTTGGGGCATATAAATCTGTAAGAGATGGGTCGATGGGTTGTATACCTGACCCTCTGCGTCATTTCAAAGTTAGGCTTCGTCCACGTGCAGGTGTGACGCTCAGGCAACGTTTATAATACGTAAACTTTGAATGTTAATATTTTGGTAACTAAGTGTCCGATTTGAGTGCTTCAAAATGGATATTGATCGCGAAGGTATGTACAATAACAATATGTGATTGAATTTTCGCCACAACTTATATTTGTTTACTCCCATTATTATTAAATATTACACTGCACTTCCCATAAATGCACTTTTTTTCTTAATTCAATTGAAGCTACTTTTTTGCTAATCAAAGCTACTGATTCTGATCGAGAACATTCTGATTCTTTGACGAGAACGTTCAATGAAGTGTCTAGTTTTCGTATGCCAAGTCACTAGAGCCCGTTTTTCCCCCAAAAAATGTTACAGCTGTTAGAGTGACGCGCTGCATAATTTCACGCGCGCCGCAGCACAGTGGGATGAAAATCGAAAAATTGATGAATCGTTTTGAAAGTCGGTATTATATGGTTTTCGAGGGCGCTGATTACGAATATGATATCGGATTTGTAAAATTCATAATGGCGGACCGGAAGTGACTTAAATTTTCCGCCATTTTAAATTTTCTAAATCTGATTTCAGATTCGTAATCAGCGCCCCCGAAAACCGTATAATACCGAGTTTCAGAGCACTAACTCAATTTTTTCGAAAAACATTACGTCACTTCCGGTCCGCCATTTTGAATTTTACAAATCAAGACAATTTTACAAAGTCAAGATACGCCAAACGGAAGAGGCCAATGATTGTAATGACTATTTATGTCAATTATGTACTCAGAAAAATAGACACATATGTTTGAAATGGTTTTCATTATTTCAAATTTTTTTTTCTTCTAGAATTACTATTATAATTTTATTTTCGATGTATTTAATAGGTTAAGGATGAATATTTGTTTTCCCAAAATAATTTAATAAATATATTCTTTTGTTGTGCTGCTTATTTTATTCAGAAAACGCCAATATCTGTGAAAACTTGTCCGTCACAGTAAGAAAACGTAAAAGAGCATTAAAATAAATATGCACACAGTATTACCTCCGAACTAAAATTCCAATACCATTCAAGTACTTTTTCTTAGTTTTATTATTGTAATTGTGATCCCATTTTACATTACGCCTTTCATATTTACTTTGTATGTACATTCATTATCCCACATACATAATCTATCATCGACTTGCATTTTCGCAGTCCTGCGGTGTTGGTAGAATTGCATCAATTATTTTATTTACCTGTTCACATGCAAAGTATTCGCTAAAATCCATCCAAGCAGTGCGGCTAAATTGCTAACGGACTCAAACTTGACGTAATTACCTGCTTTCCCAATAGCTGCCACTCAAGATTATTCGCATTCATTGACAAAACACCCGAAGCGCAAAACTTCGTACCCGGTGGTATGAGGTAACCGAGAAAGATAAACAAGGGCCAACTTTCATTTTTATTGCATTCAACTTAAGCAACACGCGGTGGCATGTGCTACCGCACCGAACCTACCATTTTCTCCCACAATCCAAGTTCCCTTTGCATTTTGAGAAACGAGAAAATCTCGACGTTTGCAAGAATCCACTAATAACTTTTCACCTTTGCATTGCAGTCCGCAGTCCGCACTGGAGTTACGCAACAAATTGTTGTACAGTGCGATGGGCGCAGGTTGGATCTTTCACTGTTTCGAAATCTCATTAAATGGGAACTTCGCATAATAGACAGATTAATTGGTCACAATAATGCTATGAAGGCATGTGATGTGTCAGTTTCACAAAGCGGTCGGCGCAAGCAGCCGGTATTGGCCGCCTTCTGGAATTTCAGTTCAGTAAGCAAACTAGGAAGTTTCCTCCGAGCACGGCAGTGGCAGCGCAACACCTGCTACATTGTGCGAAGAGCAATTTCACCTGAGTGATTCTACAGGTCACCTATGTTTAGGCATTCCGCAGTTTTTAAAATCAAGAACTCCCCGCTCCTACCAGACGTCTGATATACTGCACAACAACTGCCTGGGCTTTGTGCAATTATTTGCCGCAAGCAGCGATGGTGAGAAAGTCTCAGTTCGCGGAATGCAAGTGGTCCGACAACCTACTGCACCGGAGCTAATGCAACTCAACGCTCAAGGTGCGTACCGCGATGCAAAAAAGTTAAATAATTGCAAGTGACCAGTGCCCCAGCGGCACAGACAACATATGAATTTAGGACTTGGAGAAAATTATTGATGAGATTGGCATGCCAACAACAAGTGAAAGTCGTTTTTCCGATATTGTGTGTCGGCTGGCGGGCATTTTGACTGCAAGACTGAGCCAGGGCATAATGAGTTTTCAACAAAAAGCTTTACGATTAGCGCCTTCTCAATGGTAAGACAGCCTAATGCAGCAGGAAGTGCATAATCCATTTTTTCAGCTTACCTACTACAAAAATTTCTTATTAAAAAAGTAAAATTTTAATCAGTAGATAAATACAAATTCTTGACATACATGTCCTTGGCTCTTGCTAAGAAGACAGATCTAGCTCGAGTGGTGGGGGTGGGACGAAAAGCGTCCTCCTCCTTTTTCCATCATGATGGCAGTCTAGTGCTACAGTTGAGGATATGTTGATTTTTTGTTGTCATTCGAGCAAGAAGACTAGTTCTCTATTCTTTTTGAATTCGAGTTGATGTTTTGTTGCCACTCGAGCGTTTCCAGCAGTTTCAATGGGATTGTGAAAAATGGTAAAAGTGGCGGAATATTGTTCTGTTGCGAATTGTGGAAGCAAAAGCCCGACTTTGGTCCAAATAAACGAACAACGAGTGGCGTAAAAACAGTGACATTTAACATACTTGCTCCGAAAATCAAAATTCAATACAGACGATTATTTGTTATAATTAATAGGTACGACTCAAAATAATGCAGGACACTTAACCCAATGAGCTTCCAGCAAACGTCGGCACACTGATTATCAATAAATACGAGCAAAAATTGTTGGCTGTTTACAACATATGGGCAACGCAAGCCGACATATTGCAAGTTCCAGAGATAAATCATGAAAGACAAACATAACGATATGCGCAGATACCACGAGCTTCCACACGGCGGCGGCGCCGCCATATTGGAAAAATCGTGACGACGCTTCGCGGCCTACCTATATATCACGGGAGAGTTTGGTCTCCTGGTCTCTAGTCTTCTTGGCTCTTGCCGTACTTTTCGATAAGTTTTGAAAACTGGATTTGTAAAAGGAGGAAAACTGTCTTTACAAAGGTAAGAAATGACAAAGCAGAAGACGGCAGGCTATCCACGAAACTGTTGTTCGAACTATAAACAAGCAGCGTAAATGGAAACCACTATTTCAACATTTTCCTATACGGATAAAATTCTCAGACTATTTGTAAAAATAAGAAAGACCTAACAGAATCTGACACTTTTGTGTGTGTGTTTTATAAAACTTTGATGTATCAATTTTACTTCAAAACAACCCTTGTTATTTCGCTTGAAACTTGTTCGTTTAAGATCTTTCTGAACACCTAAAATATTCCGCCTACATACATACATACAATTAATTAAACTCGGGTATATTATTATTAACTTCAATTATTTATTCGCTTTTTAGTTCGTTTGCTTCTCTAACTTTTCTTGTCTTTTATTCTTTAACTTCTCCAACAACTTTCTGGTTGGTTTTTGGTCGGTATGCCCATTGGAGAGCGGGCATTACGCGCGATCATCTCAAGCAGGTGTTTTTAACGTGGAACTGTCGCAGTTAAAGTTTCGCATAGAAGGAAATATGTATACTTCCAGTCGAACTTAAAGGCGAGTTTTGTTAAATTGATCTCTTGCTTTTGTGTGAACTTCAAAGAAAATTCCCAGTGAGAATTATTTTCTTATGTGTTGCAATTAGATTTACTTATTTCAAGTTTAAAATGTTTTCTACAGAAATGCCACGTGGAAAAACATTTTCCAAGTAAGAGATAGGGAAAGTTATTGCATACAAGGAATGTGGACTCTCCAATAGGGAAATTGCCAGACGAATAAACAGATCACATGTAAGCGTAGCTAATGTGATAAGATTAGTACCCTTGTATGCAAAAACGCAACGTCCAGGACGACCTTCAATTATATCCTCCCGCCAAAAACGTGAAATTATGAGAGCTGAAAACTCGAAAAAACTTAGTTCTTCTGACATTCGGCGTGAGCTAGATTTACCAGTTTCTTCAAGACGTATTGCACAAATCTTGCACAATTCCGATACTTTTATTTGGACTAAAAATAAAGGTAAACCTGAGTTGCAACAACGTCATAAAACCGCACGCCTTCACTTTGCGACGTCACATTTATCGTGGACCGATCAATGGGACCAGGTAATTTTCAGTGATGAAAAAAAGTTTACTCTGGATGGCCCTGACGGTTTTAAACGATATTGGCACGATAAGCGCAAACAACAAGAAGTTAGCTTGCATAGAAACTTCCAAGGAGGCAATCTTATGGTGTGGGCAGGATTTTGCCATGCAGGAAAAACTCCGATATGCTTCATCATCAATAAAATGAATTCTGCTGGACACATCAACCTCCTAGATGAAGTGCTCATCAATTTTCTGGATATTTAGGATAACAAATGGTTTTCCAACAAGATAATGCACCAATACATAAAGCCCACATTGTGCAAGATTGGTTTCGGCAGAAAAATATTGAAACTCTGGACTGGCCTGCCTTGAGTCCCGATCCGAATTATGTCTAATCGGATTTATTCCAATGGCCTGCAATATAGCCTAAGGGAACTTCGAACAGCAATAAACGAAGTATGCATGGAGTGAAATATCCATTACTGAACTGAGAAATCTAATTAGTTCAATGCCTAAGCGTATGGAAGAAGTAATTCATGCCTCTGGGTCAGAGTGTCACACCCATTATTAAACTACATATATTAATGTATCTTTTTTTTAAAGTAGGCATTTTTTTAATCATTTCGATTGAATTGTTCGAAGTGGAAGTATTTCTTATGAACATTTATAATAATTAGTAAATTTGTGAATTGAAATTTGGTTTATATCTTTGTTATTCGCTTAGTGTTTTACATATAAATAATGTCTTTAGAAGAAGTGATAAATGGATTCACAAAAGATACAAAAGAATGAAATACACAAGTTTTTGTTTTTGTTTTTTATATTGTATTATAATACACTTTAAGTTAATTTGATTAATTAGCCTACGTAGCTCAACAGTAAGCATGTTGCAATATCACCGGCCCCAAGTTGGATTTCTGCTTAAGTCAAACTACGCGTGTAAATAAGAGAGGGAATTATAGACAGAAGAATTGTCATGACAAAAATTACTCTTTTCCGATCATTTTGAACATCTTGTCTGATTACTTAAAAGTAATATACACAAAAATTCCATTCTAGCTTTACTCAAACATTTACTTTCAGGAATTCATTACTTAAAAATTATGGATAATCTAAAGTCAAATTTCTCGGATGGACCAAATTAGATAAGTTAAAAAACACAATATATTTAATTTGAAATTGGTTCTTTGTTATATTTCAGTGAACCATTCTGGATACCGGAACACATCTCAAATTAATTTTCACTTTCTATGAATTAAAAAATCCCGCGACAAGTTTATTTAAAACTTTATAAACGTTTTGTATCTAAACATTTTTTCATTGGAACTATACATGTAAAGGAAAGGCGGCAATGGTGGGAGACATTTTGTTGTTAGGGTATAAAAATTGAAGAAAGATAAAAATACAATATACTTATTTTAATCGCAATATTCCGCTCGAAAGATAAATGTCCATACCTACATTGCCAAACATTGTTATACAATTTTACAGCCAAAGTTGTTTTTTAACATATTAAACAATTTTCGAAAAACCATTGAAAAGGTGACAATATTAAGTAAAAATACCAGAATTTATGTAAGTTCCTTTAAATAATTATTTGTAAATTTAACTGAAAAATTTGTGAAAAAATTGAAATTATCTAACTAGCAAAAGTTATCAACCAGATTTACAACTTTTACAAAAATAACCTGCGTTCATGTTTGCACATTTCAAGTGAACAAAAAGCTTGTTTATTTTTTACATACATATATGAAACTCACTCCACTAACAATTTTGAAGCGAAAAAAGTGCCCCGCCGTAGCCAAATTACACCTTTTCAGAATTGGTTATATATCTATTTTCTTATCAACACATCATCGGAAATTTTGTTCACAAAATAACAAGGAGTAATAATGCAGCAAAACACATACCTATATTCATTTGGGCTGATCGTTGAAAATGATCACTTTAGGCGCAATCAAAAAAAAAACAAAAATTACTTTTTAGATTCTGAATGTTGAATTATCTATAAAAACTGAGCACTCAAAGAGATTTGACATTGGGCACCTAAACATTGAGGATGTCTGTGCAAAATTGTAGACAAAATTCCCCGCCCACCAAAGCAGGTAATGGAAGGCTTCTATCATGCCTGTTAAAGGCCTTCTTAGGAGACAGCGAGGCCTCCCTTTTCGTACTACCGCCCATTTCATATTTGTACAGGCATTTGCACAGAGAGAAGGTGTGGATGTTATTTATGAATTAGATGGAAGGCCTTACATAGGAGGTGCTTGTGTACATCACCCACAAATGTATAGCGTAAATATTTTTCTGAAGTGAACAAGCTATAATAGTAATGGTGAATAAATTTTGTGTCTACACTTTACGCCGCACAAATTTCAGTACACGACTAAAATTTACAGTGCACAAAAATTGAATTCCTATCCCGTTACCCATTATTTCCATTTTTCCCCTCTCTCTTCGGCATTCTAGAGACAGAACCCTTACTACACCCTTTCGATACTGGGACCATAGGGTAGCCATATAGCCATATAAAATTTTCCTGATGTGTACAATAAGAAACCGTTATTTTCAGTCGTGTATTCGAGAATTGTTTCCATCCACATATTAGTAACAAGACCATATGACATAAAATAAACCGTGGAATGGGTCAAAATCGGAATATGTTACCCTAGATTTAGATAAAAGTACAAGTTACTCCGTTGCCACCTTATATATATGTATGTATGTATAACACGCCATTTTTAGAATGCTGTTAGGTATTAAGAAAATCTCCGTATAAGACGCAGTTTATAGACTTTGTAATGCTAGGAATAGAAAAGTTTTTAAAAATTCAACTTAAATGAACCCCGAAAAGTTTTTTCTCAAATTTAAAACTTATTACAGTTAATGTTAGTACGTTACAAACGTTTAATTGGAAAAAAGAAAAATTTTAAAATCCTGATTTTTTATTCCGCAAATGGGTTTCTATAATAATAATATTGCACACCCTTTCTTTACCTGGACATGTTGTACCTTCTTAGAAAGACAACAAGATGGGTAATTCAATAAAAATAAAAAAGAGGTGCATTAATTACATGAATTTCGGAGAAAAATTGAGAAACACGTGATATTTATAAAATTTTATAGTTTTTTTTTCACTTTCGCAAGTGACTGTACTTGCAGTGGTAGAGGTAGATTAATATTGGTGGCATTTTTGGACATCATATTAAGATGGTAGTTGTTTGGCGTGAGTGTGATGTCGCTGCGTTGAGTAGATCAAAAGATAAAAATTATATAATAATGTGCATCCCGAATTTATGAATCACCCTGTAACTTGCAAACTACGCAAAATCGCGGAGCATTCATGGACATCACTTCTCCGGCTACCCTGCCTAACTGACTCTTATATGAGCTTACCAGCTTAATATTTTTTTTTAGTTCAGCAAAGTTCAGTTTCTCAAATGCAAAGTGCAGACATCTCACGAAAATTGTATTTCCCACAAGAGCGCGAGTTTTTTAAAGAGAATTACGCACGGCTATGCTTAGCGCGCACTTCCTGCTTCTTAAGGCCCCATGCCAGCAAGTATTTAGTGCTGCAGATATTTACGGTCTTCTACAAAATTCAATTGACTGGAACCTTTCGGATAAAATCAATAACAGTAAATTAAATCGTAATTTCCAGTTTACATTTATTTAACCCACTTCTGTGCATAAGTGGAATTCTGGAAGTGGTTGCCTGACCAGTTTCAAAAGCAAGAACATGCCTAGCCGCTAGTCCCGCAAAAATACCCTCGATCTGATTTGAAGGCTAGTCGAACTCCGGCGTGCTATGAGATTGCAGTGCACTTGAATAACTGATTGCATATGCACTTCATTTTTGCGGCAGAGAGGTGTAATTGCATAAAGTAATTTGTTAAATTGGTGTACGAAGAACTGAACTGCTACTTCGCCCGCGGAATGCGATCGGAGCAGGTTCTGTGAGGCACCGCGATATTGGTCAATTTTTCGAGGTGGATCGAATTCTTAGCGTTCTTAATAATCAGCTTAAGAAATTGCGAATGAAGGCTGATTTATTAATAGCCCATGACCACAGAGTGCACATTTTGGTATAATTCGTAAGCACTGCACTGTGGGTAGTTACAAAAGCTAAGGAGGCTAGCTGTTGTAAGAATGAAGATTATCGCAAACAATAAAGCTCCGCTTGCTCATAAATAGTAATTAATTCCCACTCTTGACAGTTTGTGGCTTATCTTGAGCCTTGACTAATGTGGTGGAAAACGGTTCAGCGACAGTTCTAACGTCTCAAGTAATGCCTTCACTCCCAATTAGGGGCGAACATTTCTATAGGGCTTGGTTTCAGGAAAAGTCGGGTTGGAATAACCGAGTGAATGGTGCCCTGTTCCGGCGTCGGGTATCTTAACTATAGTCGGCAAATATTCAAAGTTGATTGAGAGGATTACTGTGAGTATCTTTCACATTCAGTGGGGAAGACGAGGACTAATCTAAAAAATCTTGTAATTGATTCCAAATGAATCTCGAATAGATAGGAAATGGCGCAGCTCTAAGATATTCGCACCTGTCGCAGCGATCGCCTGAATGCATCTTTCAGGCCATTATTCTGCAAAAGAGCTCTATACACCCAATTTCTTTTCAACCGCTACACAACATACTTTCGCGTAACGGCTGATCGCCGCAGATCGCTCTATGCCCCGTCGTCTTTAGATTACCATTTCACCGTGATCAATTTGCTCCCAACCGAGACTTATCTGTGGCCGTTTCTATTCATTGCCTCTTGGGATGCTTCGAGTTCAGCGTCCCGCGAAGCACCGCGTGGATTGCTGTTCTTATTTTTCAACAAAAATTTCGGAACACTTGTCGCTAGCATCTACGTTTGTCTAGTTAGCGATCGATCACTGATGCTGCGCCTCATTAAGACGTTATAAATTCCCATCAAGATTACACGCCTGATCACTCGGCCTTTCTGCACTTTGCTCATTTAAGCGTATTTGCATTTGGTGTTGGTGTGTGCGATGTTCCGCAGCCGAGAATATTTTCTGATGACCTCGTCAATGGGCTCAATTACCTGTGGAGGATGGAACGACAAAGAAAATAAAACCCCAAAGGTGATTCAATGCAGAAATACCTGAGCCAAGGAATAGAAGAAGACATTTACATAAGGCGCGGTACAGTAATTTTCCTAGCTGTTCTGAAGTAACATAGGCTATTGCTATTGCGCGATGTTTTATCTGGGGGCGCTATTGAAACTGAATTCGATTTCTTTTTGTAAGCCACGCACCTGAAGCTCACGTTGACTTTGTTCATTTTGGGGCCTTGAGCTGCTCTGCGCGGGTGTGACATTGAGTAATTATCGTGCTGAACCAGAAGTCCTTTTGGGTGCATCACGCACCCATCATTTTCCTGTACAACCTTACCGGCAGTCAAGGTGAATGTACAACAGTCTCACAAGCGGTCTTGATTTCATAAATTGAGGCGCAGCATCGCGGAAATATTCACGTCAAAACCCACAGTTAAAGTAAATCTTATTGAACTGAGAAGAATTGCTGCGAAAATCCACGGCAAGTAATTTTAGAAATTTCAAGAATTGCGAAATAGTGCGTAAGGCGTCGTGCTTAGCTGTAACTGCATCATGTAACGTTTCAAAAAGCAAAACCTGGCTTAGTCCCGCGGCCGGGCGTAATGAGTTGCTTAATAAAAACAAATATGGCGTGAATAATTCATAGAAATAGCACACCTCGGTCGGGCATATCTTCGTTGGGAACCTGCCTTTTAATTCTACCGTTATTAACCAATGGCGTTCGTGGGGAAAACACAAGTGCAATAATCTTACGTGACGTAATCTGCAAAAGCTGCCAATTCTGCGCCATTCGGCCAGAGAACGTGATTCGAAATTCCTCGCTGTAGGTACATTATGTCCTTGAGCAATTCTGTAATCAGTCATTATTTTCAAGTACTAATGACTCGACTTAGTGTTTGCGGAGGAACAGATTTTTGCTGCCTTTGAGACGTGATTAACTGCTAATTACTAACTGGGGAGTTCCTTGAACTGTCCAATTGCAAATGGAATGTACATATCAGCTATAAATATAAAATTGGGCATCTGTACGCTGAATAGAATTAGCGTCTTCATCTTAGTGGCATTACGATTTTATTTTGAAATTTTTGTATTTTGGTTGATTCAATATCTGCATGTTTTCCTTTCCAAAGCGAAAGGGGAATTTTTTCTCAGAAGCAGTTTTTTGTGAATATGGTAAGCTCTGAGATTGAAAAAGTATTATTGAAACAAAAACGTTAATTGTCTATAACTGAAGTAGGTTTTGTATTAAGTTAACAATAAGTGAGTGCTGTGAAGGAATCATTCTTTTGGGGATTATTTACCATTTAATTCCCATTCATCGGAATTGAAATTGTTAAATACCATTCCTTTCAATTGGAAATGGGAATTAGCAAAGGTAATGAACATTTCAAGGAATGATGGAATAGCAATTCATCTCAATACTCAACCAGGAATGGCAAAAGGAATTGAAAAGGAATTAAGTAAGAATTAAAAGCTGATTTCCAAATTCTGATAGCAGACTCGAAGTCAGCTTCCTCCAATACTCCCTAGTTTTGATTTTCATGGCAATCCGTTGAAGTTTAAGAACTTTGGTAGCTATTATGTGTTCGCCATCTTAAATTTTGGTGATTTTGAAATCCATATCCCCATAATCTTCTTTATATTCACTTTCATTAAAATTGTTCAAAGTGGAGGAGTATCGGTCGCCATATTGGATTCGGATTGGATTTGCATTTGAAAATTTTTATAACAGATTCGAAATCAGCATTCCTACAAACTCCCTAGTGTTGCAATTCCTTAAAGTTTAACTTTTTCTGAAGCCATTTTGAATTCGCCATTTTGAATTTGGGAAGATTTGAGTTCTGTAACCCCAAAGACGTCATTATATTAAATTTTATTAAAATTGCTTAAGAAATTTTGGTCACCACATTAATTCCGCCATTGCAATCCCTTGAAGTTCCCAAAGTTATTTAAGACAGTTGAGTTTTTCTTTTATATTTTGAAAAGAATATTATTCTGAATATATGGTACATACACATATCAACGGTTTCTCACTAAAACAGAAATATTTTTTGTTGTACGTTTGATATACCAGTACAAGTCCTTAATACTCGATTTCTCTTCGTATGAAAAATATCCCGCACTCAGCGGTAAGTACGAGGGCGGTGTGACCTTTTGAATAAAATATATTTTTTTCGGCAAAAAAGCGTTTTATTTCTCAACATAATCTCCTTTTAACTCTATACACTTAGTCCAGCGTTTTTCCAATTTTTATATTCCAAATAATAGCTTTTCTCAAGAATCACAAAATAGGCGTTTGTTTCTGTGATGACCTCTTCATTTGACCCAAACCTCTTATCACCCAGCCATTTTTTCAGGTTTGGAAATAGGAAATAGTCACATGGGACTAAATCTGGAGAATATGTTGGATGGGGTAGCAGTTTTTCATTTTTCATTTCATGGATTTTTGCCATGGTGACAACACACGTGTGCACCCGTGCATTGTATTGATGGAACAGCACTTTTTTCTTCGCCAAATGCGGTCGTTTTTGCTTCAATTCAATATCAAATCTGTCAAAAAGCTCTGCATAATATACACCGGTGATCGTTTTGCCTTTTTCGAGGTAATCGATATTTATTAATTTATTTACACATTCATCAAGGGTCTGTTTACTACAATTCGAAAGTAATTAAAGAAAAAGAAAAATTGATCAAGAATCAACCACAACGAAGCCGATTTTTCAATTCGCTCCTAGTGAGATTAAAGTCTAAAACGTGGAAGACGTGGTTAGAAGCACGCGACATTGACGTGATGGGTTCTGACTTACCGTTGTTCGTGCGATGAAATGGAACATGGAAGAAAGAATGTTCCCTCAATGAACGAGCGGGGACAGTAACAGAGAAGAAAGAGACAATCTCAGGCGAATTTATTCGACCCAACATACAGTCCATGGCGAAAACCACTTGAGCATTAACGCGACGCATCTCGAGAGTCTGCAAGGAGAGCAGTTTGAGCCTGTCCTCATAAGAGGATAGAACAAACGGATTGGTCCAAGGAAGATCCCTGAGAGCGAACCTGAGGAATCTTTTCTGGACCGCCTCAAGACAGCGCACCTGAGTTCTACACGACGGAGACCAAATTAGGCAAGCGTATTCCAGAATAGGACTGACGAAGGTACAATAAAGAATATGACGTATGGGTCATTGAATTCTTTCGACCAACGCTTGACAAAACCGAGGGTGGAGTTAGCTTAGCTGATGATGGTATCAATGTGGATATTACAAGAAAACTGGCTATTAAACCAGACACCTAGATCCTTCACTGTGTCGAATTTCTGTAGCGAGCATCCGTTAATAGTATAATTAAAAGAGATTACAGTATTCGAACGCGTAAAGTGCATGTAAGTACATTTGTCAATATTTAATGGAAGCTGGTTCAGCTTGCACCAACTGGAGAAAGCAGAGAGGTCAGAATTTAGAAGAGGACAGTCATACTCGCTAGAAACGACACGAAAGATCTTGGCGTCATCCGCATAGCAAAGAATTCTCGCGTTTGAGAGAACGAGAGAGACGTCGTTGATAAAAATGATAAAAAGGAGAGGACCCAGGTGACTGCCCTGAGGCACTCCGGACAAATTAAATATTTCCTTGGACAAGGCGCCATGGAAAGAAACCCTTTGGGAGCGACCATATAAGTAAGAGTGGAGCCATTTCACAAAAAGAGAAGGAAAACCGAGCATGGACATTTTGAGGAGTAGGATGCGGTGGTTGATCCTGTCAAGGGCCTTGCTGAAGTCAGTAAATATACAGTCAATCTGTTTGCCGTATTCATTGTTACTTAGGCAAAAGTTTGAAAAATCCATTAAATTAGTGCTAGTGGACTTCTAGATATGAATGATACCGCGTGCGTCCCAAAAAACTGTAGCCATGACTTTGTTGGCTGACAAACACAATTTCGCCTGCTTTGGTGCACTTTCAGATCGAGAAACCCACTGTTTTGATTGTTCCTTGGTGTCTGGTGTATTGTGATGTATCCATGTTTCGTCAACGGTTATGAAACGGCGCAAAATCTCTTTCGGATTGCGGCTGAACATCGCCAAACAATCCTTTGAAGTGGTCACACGGTTGCGCTTATGGTCGAGTGTGAGCAATCGCGGCACCCATCGCGCGGATAGCTTTTTCATATCCAAATATTCATGTAAAATGTGATGTACCCACTCAGTTGAGATACCTACCTCCTCAGCCACCTCACGCACTTTCATTCTCCGGTCATCCAATATCATTCCATGGATTTTATCGACGATTTCTGGTGTGACGACCTCTTTTGGGCGACCTGAACATTCGGCGTCACTTGTGCTGATACGACCACAACGGAACTCAGTAAACCACTTCTTGAAATAAAATAAAACTTGAAGTGCTTCCGGACCGTTGAAGGCCAGCAAATTAATTCAAAAGTCTAAATTTATGCAATTATGACAATCTATTTTCATTTGTTTGCATCGCCTGTACCTACACAAAAAGCTTTTATATAAATTTTAGATTAACCCATTCCACTTTTGGTCTACAAAATAGAGGCGAAGTTGTAGTTCCAAACTACGTTTCTCAACGTTATTTAATTGTTGTATAATTTTACAGGAAATTATTCAAAGTCGTAGTCATTGTAGATATTTCTATATTGAAAATAGCACAAACGGTGTTGTACAGTTGCTTTCCCAAAAAAGCAGTTTTTCATACTTATTATAGGACTCACTAAGCGTGAAAACCCGATTTTGGCAAAAACAATTTCAACAACGTTAGTTCTATTTCATATACGCATTGCCGATAGGAAATTAATAGCTCCCTTGTATCCTGAAGGCGACAGAACGGTTTATGCTCTTTAAATTTTTTTAATTATCGTATTTTTTTGATGAAATCCCATTTCGTCCTAAATTTTCTTGAGAATTCTATTCAGTATGACGCATATAACTTTTCTGATTAAATCGCTTTCCTCCATCGTCATTATTTATATATGTATATGTCTTTAATATGTCACTTTCCCAGGGCACATTGCCAGATAAACTTAAGTCCGCGACGATTGTACCTATCTACAAGTCAGATCTAATATGATCCACTTAATTATAGACCTATTACACTTATTATATATATATCTAATATTACTAAGCTACTGGAAAAATGCATTAAGGTTCCTTAATGACCTATCAAGAAGAGAACAGTATATTAGCAAGAAACCAGTATGGTTTTAAAAGTAATTGTAGAACAACTGACGCAATATATGTATAACCGTACTAAATACATTAGTTTAGAATTGGATAAAGGCGAAAAGGTAGTGGGCGTTTTCTTTGATCTAAAAAAGGCTTTCAACACAATCAGTCACAAAATATTATACTGTTGAAGACGAAGACTGCAATTGGTATTCAAGGCAGTGAATAATCATTGCTACGATCCTATATGAGTAATATGACTCAAAGATTGAAAATACGACAAACAATTAGTGAACCATTCTATCTAAGGCAATGTATGCCTCAAGGTACAGTAATTGGACCCATACTCTTCCTGATATATATAAATAACTTATGTAAAATAGAACCGAACATCAAGGGTCATATCTAAGGGGCATAGATAATGCTAATGTATTATTCAAAGGTAGAAGTTGGGACCGACTGGCACTATTGGCAAATCGTGGTTTAAAAAACGTAGATCTCTGGTTAAAAACAATAAACTAGCACTGAATTTAAGCAAAACTAGAGTATGGGCTTTTGGGACACATAACTACACACCTGACGCATATTTTAAAATTAAGATAGAAAGACAAGAACTTGCGAGAGTCAATGAAATTAAATACTTGGGATCAATTAAAACGGGATAGATATGTTGCATGTATTTTCAGTAAATTGAGGAAAACCTTATACGCGGTAATATTACATTAATGAGGTCTTTATATTTTTCCCTCATACAGCTTGTTTTATAATACGGCATTACAGTGTGGGGATCTGCATATAGAACTGTGTACTTACCATGAATTCAAAGTCATGAATATACGACAAATCTACACTTTCAGTGTTATGAAGTTTTTTACACGAACTTTTCGAGCTTTGATGTGTTTTTAAGAAAATATCATACGAGACGTCAGGCTAACCTACACACAGAGACATACTTGTATTGCGGGTCCTAGAGCTTTTAATTCATTGCCTTTTTCTATTAAAAGTTGCCTAACTAATGTAAATTATAACAAAAGACTATGTTCATTGCAATGATCTAAACATCCTAGATTTTGGTTTGACCTAATGAGTTTATAAGTTGATTATAGTTGATTGATTTCATAATACTGTTATCATTTGTGTAAAGAATAAAGTCAAAGAATTATATAAATAAAAATAAATAAAAATATGTATCTATATATATGTAGTATATTTATACATGTTCATTTTTAGTGGAAGTATGAAATATGTATTATAAATTATTAATATAACATATATTATCTTTTTTTTAAACTTTGGTGTGTTATTTTTAATATGTTTTTATAATTGCGTTTAATTTAATTTATTGTCAGTGGTATACCGTAATGTCAATCAAAAATAGTAAAAACGATTCTGTCTTTGGAATGCATTAGTGAGAAACCTTCTTAATTAGGAAACATCAATAAAGCTCATTAAGTGAAATAGAGTTTCTACAAGCACTTGAATACCGAAGAAGGTAATGCAATTACATCACTCCAAACATGTCTTGCCAAAAATGTATAATTGCTTAGTAACATAATATATCAGTGAAATACGCAGATAAAATCTTCAATCTCGGAACATTACAGCGTAGATCAAAGGTTATCACCTCATCAAGCCAGCTAACGAGTTTGCTTGAAGCTCCCTCGCCTCAAAAAAAAGGAAGCCGTTCAACTATAAATTTCCTGACGGAAAAAATTAGTGTCCGGCTAAGTTAGTGGAACACAAATATAGCAACGACAACTTTGCTCACATGAAATAGTGCCCGAAGCGATACCGCTGGAGTTTAAGCAAAGCAAATGTATTTTCACTAGATAGCACAACTGTTGCGTCTGATGGTCGTGGATTGTGGAAAAAGGAAGATGCGGGTACCAAGGGTTCCAACCTTTTATGTGAATTCGACTTGCATGGTTTAAATTTAAAAGCATTTCTTCCCATCGACGAACAGGTTTCAATATATGAAGTACATACATATGTATATGCCTAATGCAGGCCTCTAAAGAAACTCCAGTTGTCAAATGTAAGAAGGTGTGGAAACATGTTATCAAAACAAATCGATGGAAAATTAATGCCGTATAGAAAATTTATCGCTTTCGCGTCAGGCGTTTGTTTAATGCAAATTCGCAGCTTTGGTTCTGAAGACAATACAATATTTTAAAAGGACGCCATTGTTTTGTCAATGGTTTTCTTATGTTCAGTCGTCTGTCTGGATCAAATTTAGTGGTTTAAATTTGACCCATTTCCTGTTAGCCAACTGAGCTGAAATTTTGGTCGCTGCTTTGGTTCTGATAGAAACACAATGTTTTAGAAAAAAGTAAGCATCAATTCATTAACTAAGTAGTTGTAATTAATTGATTGATATTTTATGGAATTTGAAATACGCTAATTCATATTTTCTTGTGGATCGATATAATAATGCATTGTATGAAATTAAAATAATTCCTAAAGGCTAAAAATTATTATAAAAAACATATAAATTAAAAAAACCTTTTTAAAACCAAAATGCACTCAAAAGTAGAAAATAATTTTTTCCCAATGATTATAACAGTAGGAGCGTTGGATGCGTCAAATGCTGCGTCATAATTTAACACGACCGGACCTCTTTCGCCGATGCAAGATCTGTCTGGGAAATTCCTGCCGGGATGTTATAAAAATACCAACTTCCGGTCCCGTTATTCATGAGTACCTGACGTGACGGAACAACAGCACTAAATTCCGTGGCATAGTAATGCCGCATTCAAGGATGTCTAGGTCCAGGTCCTCCTGGGTTTTTCCTGCCGCAACAGGTGACAGACCTGGTTTAATTGCTATGACACTTTTGAGTAACTGACGTCAACGAATAATAGCTTGAAATTTTGCATGCAAATAGAATGGGGCTTAACTTAACAACCGGAAGTTGAGTTATTTTCGACTCCATTTTTGGCGCGCGCGTTAGTAACCGTTATGCCCATTAATCTTTCGGACATTTTTAAACTTATAAAACATAGTTCTGAGTTATTATTTCATTTTTGCGATTTTATATTTCATATTTACTGCTCTGATTTGTTTCGGCAATTGTTGAGATTAACTGCGTTACTTCCGATTTCAATAAAATTAAAATGTCATAAAGGAGGTCATTCTCAGAAACTTTGCCTTTGGACGTATGCAGCGGAAACACATATAATGCACCGCTTTTTAGGGTTCCGTACCTCAAAAGGAAAAAAGGAACCCTTGTAGACTTCGTTGTCCGTCTGTCTGTCTGTCTGTCAAGAACTCTTTTCTCAGGAACGCGTGCAGGTATCAAGTTGAAATTAATATCAAATACTTAAGTCTATGGTGCCTTGAAACAGTAAAAAATCAAGCTTCTCAGTTCTCAGTAATCAAAAAATACGGCCATTTATGCCGTATATTTTGATACTCGCAAATAAAACAAAACTTATTGGGTACTTCCCGTTGACCTAGTTTTATGAAATTTGGCAAAAAGCAAGGTTTCACAGCACAAGTAAAGGAAAAAGTGCGCAAATCGTTATTTGTACTTATATCACAAGAAAAATTTTTTTTTTTTTTTGTAATTTAAACATAATTTAATTTGCGGAAAATATTCGAAACATTTAACGTGCGAGTCGGGCGGGTAAAGTTACAAGCTTTTATGATCATATAAATTGTGTGTAATGAGGTTATAAGTTGATAGTTAAAATTTTAAAGGAAAATTTTATTTTCTTCTTTTTAGAGCATTTAAATAAAAGCTTTTTTTAAAAAAGGGTTTTTTGGTTTTAATGTATTTTTTACTTTTTAGCTATCGCTCGCTGGCTAGGTTTCTGAGTCTGTTCATCTCATTCAACTCATCATTGTTGCAAGGTCGTTTGCCGATTAATTTCGAACAGTCTAGCTCTTCAATAAGGAGAGGTACGTTCACCACATCATATTACACCCCGATGCGACTCAGTCCTCGGCACAGCCTCACCTTGACTTGGGTGTTTGGAAGAATGCGCCACTTATTTCAGCTTGGAGCTTACTTGTGCCTGACGAAACTCAGTTCCGGGTTTGATTTTGGAGTTGTCCTTCTCCTAGACAGGTTGCAGACCAATGCTGATGACACCCATCTCGCCAAATCACACAAGTCAAAGTTATTCAACTGATGTTACAGGCTCAAAAAATTCTACCTCAATAATAATTGAGGTCTCTACACCAAATTTCAGGTGGATTAGAGCAATAGAGCTTATAATCACCATCTTTTTTTTATCCTGCCTTTTTATTCTCAGCGAACCCTTTCATTTAATACCCATACAATAAGAAAGCATAAAAAACTCTAAAAGCCCGCCATATTCGATTAAGAGTGATGTCAGAAGATTTTTCTAATTATTCTCGGCAAGCCCTTTCATTCGATACCCATATTGCAGAAGTGCATAAAAAATAACTATTCTGCCTCTTGGATGTTCCGCCATATTGGATTTAGAATGACGTCACATTATTTTTCGAGTTACTCTCAACAAGCCCTTTCATTTGATACCCATATTGTAGAAAAGCATTAAAAATAACTATTCCGCCATCTTCGATGGTCCGCCATATTGGATTTAGAATGACGTCACATAGCTTATCATTGTCATCCAAACTAAACGTGTATACAAAATTTCAGCTCAATCGGTTGAAGATATCTGCTTCAAAATTGAGTAGCAAGATTCCACTCGAACATACATACATTGCAAGTTATAATAAATAAAAGCTTTTAAAAAGTATTGGGGTCTTGCCGTTCAACTTTTAGTCCGGAGCAAGAAGAAGAATTGGTGCAACACATTTTAGGTAGGTGCGTAGACAAAGTGCCCAATTTCTCATTTCGGTTTTAAACTTAAAATTACTCTTAACTTTTTGATATAAGTCAAAATAACAATGTGATTTCAAAACTACATATATTAATTTGAGAAAATAAATTAATAAAGTAACGTCTAAAATGCTGATATTTTTCTAATAGACTTCTTCAAGGCTTAGGGTGGCCCATTACCCGACCTTCCCCTACATAGATTAAATATTCGAAGACCATTTCACTATTTGCAACGAGTTTAATTTTCCAGAACAGACTATGAAGATACATAACATGTACATATGTATATACCTAACTAAAAAAAAATTTTATTGGAATTCAGGAAAGTTGAAAAACTCAATGAATAATATAAAAAAAGAAACCTTCGGGCTAAACATTATGGTGAAATGATTTTTTTGCAGTGCTGAAGAATAGAAGGTATTTTGTCAACATTTGAGTCGCTCGGACTTACTGATTAGATGTAACATTGTTCAATTTATATTAAGTGAAAAACGAAAACACCTGCATTGAGTTGCAAAATGGCTTTCAATTAACGCTAGCCGACTAGCATGCAAGCTGAAGTTTACAGGAAGGTTTATGGCTCAATGAAAATTGTGTTGCTGACTAAGTAAATTCTTACTAAAACCGCTTATGTAACTGATTGTGAGACAGACTTCGTTCGAATAAATATGAAGCTACTCCAAAGTTCAACAGAATCTTGTCTTTACAGTTTTCTCTGCTGACTTCGTCCTTGGCAAGACGGTGTGTGATGATTGCGACCACTTTCGTAAGACACTGCACAGTGCACACCTGCTGCATGTATGCTGGAATTCTTTGGACTCTCATCCATCCTGCAAGTTGGTCGGCATGCATATTGACTGCAGAGCTGTTGTAATTGAATTCTTCGTTGGTTAGTTTTTCGCAACCACGGCCGGCACAGTGCAAGGCACTCATGTGAAAACTCCTTAATTTATTCAACCTCGGCGTAATTAAAGGCGCTTACATCATAATAATTTTCGCAAAGCCCCCCAGCAGACATAAACAAAGCGTCTGGAGCAGCCGGAGCAGAAGAAGCGGCTAAATAAAGAAAAGTGAAAATTCCCCCGATCGCAATGGCTAGTGGCTGGGTCTTTGACTTTGGGTGCGTTCACTTACCACACTTTGCTACAGTTAACGTCCGAGTGAAAAATGGAAATTGGTTCTGCGTGTTTTTCCTCACTTAGTGTTAGTGCTTTAACATTTGATTTAGATTCAATTTTACAGTTCTGCCTATAAAAATGAGTTCTCAGATTTTGACGCTTGAGAGGTTTTACGTAATTAATATTTTAGAGGCTGCTCTGCTCGGTTAGTTTGTTTGTGTGGCACATCAGATGCATTCTGAAGTGCCTTATGCTCTATAGAGTATCGGAATTAGACGGCATGAAAGTACATATAGCAAAGCCACTCACGTACGGCTAAAGCATAGAATTGTATCTGTAATTGTAAATAAAAGTATAATTGCTGGCAAGTCTACTGAAACTGCCGTTAACACACTAGTCAAAGACCTTGGACAAGCCAAGGAAATTGCCGTATGTGCGTTTGCTGACATAGAAGGAGCCTTTGATAACACTTCCTTCGAGGTAATCAAAGAAGCTGCTGTGGAAAAAGGTTTTGAACCGACCACAGTAAAATGGATTGATTGGATAACGACGAAACTAGGGGGAAGTCGATTGCAGTAGTCGCCGCTAAAGGGCGTCCGTACACGGCTCTTTTCTTAGAGGTATCACGACACCTTGCATCTGTAGCTGGGGAAAGGAATTTCGTTCAAAAATGTGTGCACAAGCACAAATTCGGGCATTCCTGAATTTTTTTGAATGTGTTGCATTTGAAAATCACTAAAGTACCTTCCACAGCCAAAAGGAAACAAAAAAACCAGAATTTTGGGAAGAAGAGCCCAAGGAAGAAGAAGAACGACCGTTTCTCTTCACACCGATGCAGGACCGGATATGACCAAATCACGGAGGTTGTGACCCACTACATGCGCACGACGTTCATTTCTTACGAGGCGTACCCACTAACACTCCTACCTTAGCGATCGTCAGGTAGCGTAAAAATATTTCACTGCCAGGCATGACTATGCTGAAAAGGGAAACAACACGAGGGTTTTGGGGCTTCGCATCTTTCCTTCAACTCATTTAACAAATTTTAAGCTAAAGATACAAACTTTAGCTTGTTTTAGCTTGTTTTAACACAAAAAATTGAAAATTTTGTTAAAGGAAAATCATCTGTCAGAAGATATTTTTTAAGAAAGGTAAATTTTTATTACGAATTCTTTCGTACCGATGTTTAAAAAGTTATTTACCATGTACATGAGCACAAATTTCGATTGTACAAAACAAGGACGATGCGAATAGCCACTCTGAATAATTTTATATCTCGAAAACAGACGTCAAAATCAATTGATTTTTGCAATTTTTGGTGTTAAAACAAGCTAATTTTTGGGAAATTATTGCTTGCCCTGAACAATACTTACCTAATTCACACGTTCCGACAATAAACGGAACATTTTCATAAGGTTTTAGGGTACCTCAAAAAAAGGAGCATTGCGAACTTAAGGGAGGGGTATGGGTTTCAGCGTTAAAAAAAACACTTTTTTTAGGAATTTTTTTTGAAGGAACGGATGGAGCAAATTTATTGAAACCTTTTGTACATTATTAAGCATACCTTTAACAATACTCTGTAATTTTTTCATGTAGAAATATTGCAAAACAAGCCGGTGATAGAGCTTGCCCCAGAACGTCTTTGAAAAAATACAATTTGCGGTGTTCACTGTATCTCGGTCGGAAATTATCAAAAATCAAAAACCATTAAAATGTAGTCAAAGTATTATCAAATCCTCCCCCCCTCGAGCTCCGATTTTTTTTTTTTTCATTTAAAAATTTTTGGTGGCCATCTAAAGTGCAAACTGCTATTTTCCACGAAAAATTCCGCCATTTTGTGGGTGGGAAACCCCCTTAATGTAAAAAAAAAAATTTTAACGAAACGAGTGGGGGAGGTATTTTATATGTAGAAAATGTGTACCAAGTTTCAAATGAATCGGTCTAGTAGTTTTTAAATGGCAGTGAACACGGACTTTGCAAAAGTAGTTTTGAGAAAAACGCGTTTAAAGTTTTTTCACACAGCATAGAAGCATAGAAGACAGCATGAGAAGCGGTCACTTGAAACGCTGTATCTTCGTAAATCGACGTTCGATTTACTTGAAATTTTGACACGATACTTTCGACATGTTGTACATTCAGGAAAAAAATTAAATAGAAAATGCTAAAAAAAAAATTACAAAACCCTACCCCGCCCTTAAGCCGAGTTGTCAAAACTAATGAGAAAATATAGAGTTTTCCTAAATATAGCAACAAAGGTTAATTTTATTATCCAAGTTTAAAGTTGTGAGTTGTAATCCGTTATCCGTAATACACATTCCTATTTTCAGTAAAACGGTCTGAATATTAGCATAGATGTCATAAGAACTAGATATCGCACGGCATACATGAGTCGAGTATACAGATTGTGACATTCCAGAATGGACTCAACATGTTTCAGAATACGTTGAGATCAAATGTTGCTTTAACGGCAGTTTTGTATACATTTGGTCAACAAATTTAATACAGCATATGAGGGCAAATGTGTATCTGTCGACGTATTCGCTGCTCTCTGGGATGTGTCTATTGTCATTTCTCTTTGCATATGCCGTGTTGAGGTCGTCGACCAAATGTATACAAAACTGTTGTTATGACATCTATGATATAACTCACATAGAAGTTATTTTTAGAAAAACTGAAATAATGACTATATTTCTTAAGGGGTCGTCACAGTGTGAAATTTTCGAAAAATCGAAATTCAAATTATTACGGTCGGAACAGCGTTTCTTTTAGAAAGGGAACGGAGGGAACTGATGAGAATCCCCAGCATCAGTATTGTCCTTCGGGAGGAGATTCGTGGTGCGAATGGCGCAAAGCTGAGGCCAATGGATTTCAGGAAAAATAATCTCATCCACCAGCGCTCGATGACGATGTCCAAGAGGTTTTGAAGCCAATCTACGAAGATTTGACCACCGACGATTTGTTAGAGAGATGTGCGGGCGCTTCAATCTTTAAACGCGTTTTTCTCAGAATGGTGTTTTTCCAAACGGTTTCCACTCTCAAAGGAAGAGTTTTGAAGATATCTAGTTCCAATTTGGAGAGAACATTTTTAACGGCATTCTTTATGGCGCTATGGAAGTTTTTTTTTTTTAAATCTTCCTACTTTTTTTTCGAAAAACTGTCGAAGAAAAGGGCCAAATTCGATACTTTTTGTTCAAACCGCCGCCATTTTGTCAAATAAAAAAAAACCTTCCATAGCGCCATAGCGCCATAGCGACTTCCCTACAGATTAATAATCTTTTTGAAATTTTTGTTTCAGATCAAAATTGCGGCCGCAGTCGTGGAAACCATACAGGACCTTTTTTTTTACGTGTCATTTCAACAATTTATTGAACTATTTTACACCCAATAAATAAACATTAAAAACATCATTTTGTATTCGTCATGAATGTATTTATTTATAAAAAAAAAAACCGGACCGATTAGGTTATTTCAACATTAAAAAAAAATCGCGAAAATCAGTGATTTTTCGGAGGGTCACACTGAGACGATCCCTTAATCATGTTAAATGATATAATCTAAACTTAAAAAATTGTAGAGGCAATATTCGTGAAAAACTAACCCAATTTTTAGAACAACCGATTTATGTTATTTATTATCATTGATATTATTATCCAAAGACATATGACAGCAAAGATTTTCTTTTTTCACTGAATAATTAGTTAATTGGTTAGATATCGTAAACAATTGCAATATTATGTTTGTTTGCAGTTACGCAGTTACTATGCCTTTTTCGAGACAAAGATGTCCTCAATTTGAGATTGACCGATCTAATTAATGTATAGTGTTATAATAACCAAACAACAAGCATTTAAAAAACAATATTTCTTATTATATTTGTCAACATTTTTAAAAGCAGACCTAGTGCGTTGGTTAGTAAAAGATACTAAACGAAATCAAATGTTGGCTACTCTCTGTCAGCACTTTTACTGAGATCGGTTTAATTTCGTTCAAATGAAATTCTTCGCGGACTCGTTAAAATTCAACTAGGTTTTTTTAGGACAGGCTTTCACTGAAGCAATTATTGCTAGCCTGCGATATGAGTAACTACTGCATAGACTAATTACTATGCGCACAGCAACTCCGAACCCGCCGTAAAGTGGTCAAGTTCTGTGCACCTACGGAAGTGCCCCAAATGGCATGGAGCCATATGTTGAATTCTTTTTCTTTTTTTCTACTTACTTAATCCGCACGGTTAAGTGATCAATTGGCCGACTAGAAATCGCAGCCGCACCTTACTCGCATTCCATATCGATCACAGTCAACGAACCTGAATAGAGAGCGCAAGTATTGGCTACTATTGCGATTCGAAAGCGCCTCGTTCTTTTCCAAGACGGGAAAAACACTTGTTGCCGGTTGCTGCAGCGGCTGCCAGTGAACTTTCAAATTTATTTTTCGCGAAAAAAGGAAAATTGATAGATAACGCAAAATTTTGTGATTTATTCATTTTTATGGCTGTGGGATGAAATCACTTTTGTTGAAATATTATTCAGCGGGAAACCTTCCACTATGCCTCATTATGTTTCGGCCGCTGATTTATGAGAACATGAAATAATTAATCGCAATTTTGATTTAATGGAGTTTGTTTTTTGATGAGGTTTGCTGCTTTCTTGCGGCTTTTAACGGACTGCTACAAATTGATGATTAAGGAAATTCATAACATAAATTGGATTAAACAGATATCAGCACGTAAAAGCTAAACTTTTTTCAAATTTTTTTTTTCTAATTCACAAGCATGTAATTACAACAAAAATATGCTTTCCTTTAAATTGTTATTGCTCTCACGAGAAAAAATAACGTTTTCAAACATGTAACTTTTTCAAAATTTTTTACGAAAAAAACAAATGAGAGAGAACTAAAAAATGTTCATAGATACGAGGGCGAAATTAGCGACCGGCGCAATACAGAAAACAATTATTATTTGCATTTTTCAATTTTCCCTTTGACGACACCAATTAATATTTCTTCCCCTCTTTCATTTTCACCACATTTTCTTTATATTACGTGCCAATGAATTACCAAACAAATAGAAGGAAAATCGTCTCACTTTCCAAACTGATAAGAGGAACTAAATAGCGTGTACACATGAATGACTTTCTAGATAAACTAATAACACTTTCGAAGAAAAAATGTCAGGGCTGCATAGTATTACCTTAGGTATCAAGTAGGAACTAGAAATTATGTAAACAAATTGAATGCGTCGAAACACCAATCGATGGGCAACCGCATGTTTTGCGATCAAATATTTGCCAAGATCATTAGACGCACGCGCCACACTGCACCGGCGGCGCATTTCTTCGCAGGTGAAATGTCGATCTAGCGAGACGCACATGCCGGTATGCAGTGCTGCGACACATCGGGTGCATACGTGGATTCCGCAGGCACCTGACGATTTTTTTCACTTATTTGTTCTCATCAAAGAAGCAACAAAGTTTTTCACCTGCGTTTTCTGAAATCTGTGTCAAGTGTTTCCAGTTTTCTTGAATTATTTCGCTTTGCGCGATACCCGAGTGCTTTGACTTTTGTGGCTTGAATGCTATTCATTCACATTGTGGGTATGGGATAAAATTCCGGATCTCATCGAGCGCATAGCTTTTATTAATGCAACGGTCATTTCACTTTTCGACTGATTGAATTTATGTTTTGGGAAAACTTTTATGAATTTGACGGATAGTTTTAGTTTTGGTTCCTTAACGAGACTTCTGGATTTTGTTGGGAGTAATAGAAGTCATTTTGTTGTTGTTTAGATAATTTGATATGGCTACACATTAATTTGTAGATTAAGTATTCTAGAATTTTTACGTAATTTAAGAAAAAATTACCACACTACGAATTATTAAACATAAATCTTCGAGACAAAAGATAAGAACGCTTGAGGTTTACTTCAGGTCTTCTCATTCGAGGTACGCATAGTCATCCCATTTTACTTAATAGGGAGACAAAAGACAAATTTACGTTCATCGATGCGTCGCTAAAATTTAAAATTTATTTATTTAATTCAGCTTAATACAAGCTATACATACAAATACATGCATACATAAATATAAACATAAGAACTTAAGGACTAGAAACTAAACTAAGACTTATTAACTAACAGGGACAAAAAAAGGGGACTTTAAGAGGGACCATTAAGGACTTTCTTAAGCGAGGACTTGGTCGGGTGAAAGTCGAACGAGGGTGTGGAATTGGCTTTACGGATCATCCTTGAAATCGGTTCGGAAAAGCCATAATTGGTGTGGTGAGAGGAAGGGCGGAAGAGAGGTACTGATCTCGGGCGACGGGGATTGGTGTAGAAGGATATCTGCTGCAACAAAGAGGGGCAGTCAATGACACCGGTGAGGAGCTGGTGAATAAAAGTAATGTCGGCAGAGTCACGTCGCTTACTTAGCGGCTCTAAGTCGATCAATTTCAGTCGATCCTCATAAGGAGGCAAGTTTTGGTGGGCGAACTAAGGTAAATCACGTAGAGCAAAGCGAAGGAACCTACGCTGGACAGATTCGATTCTATTGATGCACGTTGTCTGTGTGGGAGATCATACCTGACTGGCATATTCAAGGATGGGTCGGATAAAAGAGACATAAAGGGATTTGGCAACGTATGGGTTTTTGAATTCGGTGGACCAGCGTTTCACAAACCCGAGGGCGGAGTTAGCTTTGGCTAATGTACTGTCGATGTGAGAGCGAAAGTTAAGCTCGCCATCACAAATGACGCCGAGATCACGAAGAGAGACAACTGTAGGAATGTGCTCACCAGATAAAAGATAGACTCTAGGGTGGGAGGGGAGGCGTTTACGGGAGTAGGTGATAGATTGGCATTTAGAGACGTTTAATTCCAAAAAGTTTTTACTGTACCAAATGCAAAAAGAATCTAGGTCTGCTTGTAGAAGGGAGATTTTCATATCACCGGCGATAATTGACTAATCTCCCTAATATAAGTATGAGCTTATTTGAAATATTGCAAACTTATAAATGAGCTATAATTTAACAAATAGTTATTTTATGGGGCACTTTTTTAAGAAAAAAGGAGCAATCTTTGGTCAATTTTTGCCCTACCCCTGAAAACAATTTTGCCGTCACATGACTAAATTTAAATTTTGTTTCTACCTTTGTCTAACCTTAATATTTCCCGTGTATGTCAACATAAACTAAAAGTTGCGGCACAAGATGCTACAACCCCATCGTCCAACTATTGCAACAGCTGATTGTATTGGAAAATGATTTGAAACATCTGGTTGTAGTTATTCCGGAGAATTGGCGGGCTATTTCAATTGTCGTTGCGAGGTATACGTGCAAACAGCTAGTGAAGGTTAAGTTCAACCTCATTCACATGCGAACCCTCTAAACCGCACAAACAAGGCACTTTTCTTTCTTCCGGGTAAACATTTTTTAATGTGTACATTTTCGTCTTCAAACTGCCAAGCATATCGAAACACCAACTTCATTCTAATATTAGAATACATTTTTGTTATGTTGTCAGCCGCCAGCGTTTAGGTGGGAGCGAGATAGTTAGAATTCACCCAAAACTTCATCTAATTTTTGAAGTTAGTTTTTGTATGGAATTAGCAGTCCAATTCCTATATGTCAGTTGCCGCAGGTGTAGACGTGTTTAGAGACAAGAGAGTCGACGTTTTTAATCTTGACTTAATGTTTTACTCCGAATTTGATCTTCTTAAAAATAAGAGACGCATCTTTGAATACAAATGACTGGTTTTCACCTCTTAAGATTTGGGTAGAAAAGGTGACCTATCAACCAAAAAAACGGATATAAGAGTGCTGCTGAGCATAACAAAAAAATTTTATTCAATCAAACGATTTCAGGAAAGTAAAAAATATATGAACCATCTGTGAGGCGTATAAAAATTGGTTCAGGACAAACTCCAACTGGAATGATAACGATGTGAAATGAAGAATAATAGATTTAATAATACTGTTGATTATAGAAGCTGTGGGTGTTGAAAGTGGAAACTTTTTGAGCCGGCCGTGCCAATTTCGGAAATAAATTGATTTATTTATAGTAAAAAAATATTGGGAATAGGTGAAAATGATGTATGGGGGTATTGTGTATGAATTTATGCTTGGTTTAATGACACCACCCCCACACCGCTGGGACATACAGGAGAGGGGGTGCATTAGGGAGGGGTTGCATTAGGGTTGAGGTGTACTATTTAATAGTATCCCAGGCAACGCCGGATCCGGGATAGCCAGTTATACAATAAACAGAACGTAAACATATTATCATTTATACAAATGGTATGCAAACGATTTATATAAGATGGGCATTTTCGAAAAAGAAATAAAAACTTAAATAACTCAAAAACTGTGAGACTTTTCATAAGAATATATAGCGCTCTTTTGATAGTTATTAAGCTGCCCTATCACAAGTTTCCTGATTATCCACTATTTATGGGATACCCTGTAAATAGGAAATCGAGCTGCCATATCACACAAAATGTGCCTAGTTACCCAGTATAGGAATTTTCGTCAGTGCTGCCAGAGTAAGTGGTGATTTTTAAGTACATAAGTACTAAAGACGTATGCACTTACAATAGTAATGCTCCGTATTGCAAATAGTAATGATACCTGTCATAGAAACCTGTTTCCTGCTAGCACTGCCACTCCATTTCATTGAAGATGTGAGGAAGTCTCTATAATGAGAAAAGTAAGCAGTTCATTTACGCGGATATGCCCTTGGAAATATAACCGCTCTTGTATTCCGAGAAGAAAGGTGCTGACATTACTGCATTGATTCGGTAACCATTACATTTCGTACTGGGTAGATATTTCTACTTTTGAAAAGTAGGTACTTATAAGAACGAGTTCTTCTTCAGAAAACCTCCCAGTATCTTAACAGATCCATTTCATACGCCACTTCCTAGGTAGTTACGGTCTTGAAGAATTCGTAACGAATTACTAAAGGTTTGGGAATCAAAAGTGTTAACAAGTTAGCGTTATCTATTTCCCCTTGTAAAATATTCATGAAGTTCAAACATCTATCAGAATAAACGAAAACTCAACATAAAATGTAAAGGCCAATATATTTTATCAATGACAAACACGTGCCTCAGCTGGAGAATAAAAAGCACATAAATAATACTAGAAGTTCGCAGATGTTCAGATGTGTCAGAATCCGCATTTTTCAATGCTGTAGAATGATGTTGCATTGAAAACACCGACGGAGGAAGGTGGAGTTGGAGTTTTTTGTGTGAAAAACCTCTCGCAAAGCTGTATATAGGATGAATAAAACTATAAAATTATTCAAGTCTGTCACCGCACGGAATTCTTCTTGAGAAGTATGCTACTCGACAACATTCTTGGTCTTGCCTGACCAACGAGGATGAGAGGAGGATGGTGATTCATTCAGTTTTTTTTAGTTAGCGAAGGTGCATGTCAGCACATTCGCGCGGAGGTATATTTATTGCTCATGGCAGCATAAAAAATTATAATTAGTCAAAAGTAAATAAAAATACACTTTCAATCTGGAAAATCCACCGATTATATTATCCCTTAAAAAATCATTTTGAAAGAGTGAAACTATTGTTTCCATATTAGTCAATACGCAATTTGCCATTAATTGAGCAAGCGGTAGCCAGCACGCAAAAGGTTAAAAATATTTTGAAATAAACTATAAAAGCCATTTAGAGTCGACAGCCGCGCCATAAAATGGAAACTGGTCATGGAGCCAGAAATATATGAATACATTTTGGCCTTATTGTTAGTAAACATGAAACGAGCTTTTCGCATATCAATTTTTAAATCGGATTGATTTTCTTTGATGCTTTACGAGATGGGCGAAACTTATTTTTCTGATATTATTACAGATACCGTTTACATTAGAGATTTACTAAGAAGCTTGCAATAAATGAGTTATCGTAGTAAGCAGATTTCGGTGAAATCTTGGGCGACTTTGTTATGCTTCAATTTATATTGGTATTTGGCAATAAATATTTGATTTTTTTTAATGTTATTACTTTGTTCATCCGCACATAGAAATTCGTTGTCTACGTTATGTACATAATTGTTCCCTTCAGTTCATTTCCAGTAATTACAATTTTTAAGCTATTGAGGTCGGGTGAAAAATGTTGCAATATAGAGTCCGAATAAGAACTAGATTTTTAACGAATTTTTCGATATTTAGTTGGCTAACAATAACTAACTTCTTCATTATAATAATACCAGCAGACTCGTACTGGATCTTGCCATCCCCTCTCTTTAAAAAAATACCGACCTAATCTAACTTATTAATTAAATCAAATTTCGAAAGCGGACAGTTTGCAACACTGAAATGCTCTAAGTATCTACCTATACACGTTTTCATAAAAAGTTCTTGAAGTTAATGGTTAGGAGGTCTTTTAAAATGAAAGGCCCTCCCTATGTGTCCAAATTTAAAGAGAACATATTAGAGGCGACCGAAAATCTCAATTTGTTTTCCGAAATTTATAAATACTTTTCTCATTATATACTATCGGCCGGCCAGCACCCAAAGAGCGCTAGGTGCACCTCTTATGTTAATTTTTACTTTAGTTGCGCCATATTTGCTTTTTAAAGATTGGGAACCTTATATTAAAGCAGATATCCAATGTGAAGACATTTAATATGTTGTGTTCGTCATTTGCAAGGTTAGGCAATGTATGCCTTTTAAATTAGCGATCCTAAAAACTCCTATGTACCGACTTTTATGAAAGCCGCTATCTTGGAATCGTAAAATTCGGTATTGTGTTTGACATCAACGCTCACACTTTGCCAGCTTTTACGAAAATCTAAATAAATTTGCATTTTGGCGGAATATTGCTACCCGACATAGAGAGATCTATAAATCCTCTCACCTCGCCAGGGAGACAAAACTTAGAATATTCAATCCCTGCGTAGTCAGTCCTGCTGTACGGAAGCGAAACATGGTTAGTCAAAAAATGTATGTAAAGGGTCTTTGAATAAGGGCGCTCGATTTTTAAATGTAAAAAAAACAAGTTGTGTGTCCGATATACACTCCGTATTTATTTGACTTGAAGGAGTATTTTATGGCATTAAGTATGGTGTATAACGTCGTTCACATGTCCGCCCAGCTTTGCTTGGTGGCACGTATTCGGGAGGTCCAATTTTCGATTACTTTGTCGCATAAATCTGGCTAAATTTGCTGGATGGTGTTCGCTATGGTGACTTTGAGGGCGTTAATTGTTTGCAGTTTATTCGCATAGACCTGTGATATAAGCCCCAAAGAAAGAAGTCTAAAGGCGTTAAATCGCACGATCTCGGTGGCCAGTTCACGTCGCCCTCAAATCGCTCGTGCAGAATCTCCATCCTGGTTTGCGCTGTGTGGCACGTAGCACCGTACTGTTGGAATCACATGTCGGTGGTATCTATATCATCCAATTGAGGCCACAAGAAGTTGCTAATCATCGATCTGTAGTGCTCGCCGTATTTGGCGGAATTTGGATCAACTTTCAAATACGTTACACCAAGCAAAGCCGTGGCAGACATTTGAAAGACGTTATATTCCATACTTAATGCCATAAGATATTCCTTCAAATAAAATAAAAATGGAGTGTATATCTCACACACAACTTGTTTTATTTATACTGAAAGTACAACTTGTTCAATTTACTATCGCTGAGACCGCGTTGAATTTGCGTTGCATTGTGCTTCCAGCTTTACATTTAAAAGTCGAGCGTCCTTATTGAAAGATCATATGCATACGTTCAAGGGTAATTTAAGGATAATTTAAAGCGCAAATCTCAGAAAAGTTATTAGGATCGTTCTTGAGTGGAAGGCAATTCTTAAAACACCGAATATAGTGATAATTTTTTGCATCATCAGCGTATAAAAGAATCTTAAAGTGCGTTAAAGTCCAGCCGCGTTCGCAATAAATAAAGTAAACAAAAGAGGTCCTAAGTGACTTTCCTGTGATGATGAAAGGCGTTTCGAAATGACACCAGCTGGCAACGGTTTATTAAGTAGGATTATACGCATTCTAGAAAAACCGTAAGACACCCTGATCTTGGCCTTGCTATAATCAGTGCAAATTTGGTCACCATTGATGCAATAGAAAGAGCAACACAACAGATTAGAAACAGCTGACCTTCCTTATGTTGGCATTCACCGATAATAGTACAAAATATCACAGGCAATGTCTTCGAAAAACTTAGCTACAGCAGAACACTTAACAATAGGCCCGTAGTTGGACACATCATTCTAGGGCTGTTACTCCTCGAGTACTTCTGAACTCAATTACTTGAGTATTTGAGTACTCGAGTTCAAAGATCCGAGTTTGAGTACAGGAGTTTTGAGTACCTGAGTACTCGAGCACTTGAGAGCAAAAAGTGAACCAGAACAAGCTAAAGCACACATTCGATCTGCAGCCAAACAACTTTTGCCTAGACTTGAAAATGAGCGAGACGGTGATTCCAGCCAAGAGGAACAACGACGAAGTGCACTAGAGTTTATATTTAATATAAATAAAAGTGGGTCAACAAGATATGTGTTATCTCAATTTAATTCCTATTTAGCTCCTCCACAAATTCCATTAACGCATAATCCATTATCATGGTGGGAATGCCAAGAAACTGCACTTCCTAATGTTGCTTGTCTTGCAAGAAAATTCCTTAATATACCAGCAACTGCTACATCTGAAAGAATATTTTCTACAGCAGGAAATATAGTAAGCTCCAGCAGAAGTTGCTTATATCCCGATAATGTTAATATACATGTATTTCTTTTCCAAAATAAAGATTTAGTTTTCTATAACTATCTGTAAATTATAATAAATTACAAAGTCTACCATTTATTAACTCGTACCTATTTCTTACTTCTTAATGTATTAAACCTACAGGACTCAAATACTCAAGTACTTGAATACTCCCAAACTCTAATACTCGAATACTCCTTAAATGAGTACTCAAATACTTCCTCACTCGAGTTCTCGGATCTTTTTGCTCTCAAGTACTCGAGTACTCAGGTACTCAAAACTCCTTTCCTCAAACTCGATCCGAGCCACTATGAGTACTTGAGTACTCCAACTTGGAGTAATCAAGTACTCAATTATCCGAGTCATTCTTAGATCCTTTTTTCCCACATTTGTGCCCAATTAAGTCATCGTTTAATTTCGGATTCCCCACCCTAAATTAATTTTGTTTTCGAACAAAGTCGAAAAGTCTTTGTATGTATTTCCTATCTCATCATCACTTTTAGTGCAAAAGATGGTAATCCATTGTCACATGGTTACATAAATGCCTAATTATCTTTATATTCGTTTTGGGGATATTTATTTCAATAATATAATTTGCCATGGAATGTTACCCATTTAGTAAAAGTGTCTTATCTAATCGAGGAAGGAAATATATTTGCAAATTATCTGCAATTCAGCTGCAAATACCAATAATTCTGTGGACTACTTCTACTTCAAAACCTTTCAAGTGCATACACTAATTGAACATGGTTAAGCAATTTATCAACTGATCGCAAAATCTTACAATTTAATATCAACCCCAGCACGCTTTCGAGAAAATATTAAATTCATCGATTTCTGATAAAAAGCTGATACTAGGCGCAATCTACTTATAGAAGCCAATTAGCTCTAGAGCTGATGTAGTTTTGTACTTGAGTACGAGTACGAGTGTGAGTATCAGGTACTCAAGCGTTTTGAGTATGAGTACAAGTATCTGCTACTCGTACTCAGAATTTTTCGAGGCTAAGTAAAAGTAGGTACTCAACCTCCGGCGTCATAAACAAGTCCAATTTCTTTTTTCGAACATGCGATAGATCTCTAGGGGATTTCTTCCACACATTGCGAATCTGAAGACAAAAATACTCAATACAATTGTTAACAAAACTATTGTTTAAAAGTATTAAAAAATGTATTTTGTCATTTTCGAACATTTTGAAAAAAAAACTCTTCAAAGCTCTAAAATTTTTGATCCTAATGGCGGCGCAGCGCTGTGCATGGTGCCGTATATCACCTGCATTTTCAAGCGTGCGAGCAAGGTGTCATATTAGTCCAGGGAAATAAGCATTTGTTCGGGACACTGAATCCAGCAAACCAATACGATTTTCGCGAAGTACTAACCTATAGCAATAATACCTATACTTTTTCCACGCCTGGTTAGCCGGGCGTTTCGAGTAATAAACAATTAAAAGTGAAAAAAGTGAAATTTTAACACATTTTTACTTAGCAGATTTAAATAAATAGTTTTAACAGCAATTCATTGCAATCATCTTGTAGGTAATGCAAAAACCGACAACTTGAACGAATTTAACGAAATTTGCTGGGGGTTTGCTGGATCATTCAGTGTCCCGAACTTGCTATTTTTTTTTGCTTATTTCCCTGGACTATATGCGCTTACGTTATACGTATGAATATGAACTTGAAATCTCAAATTTCGGGGCAAAGTGTTTTAGTCGTGTAGCCACATGTAGTATTATAATTTCTCATATTTAACGGACGCTACGTTTGTGAATTTTATAACATAACAAATCGTAACACAAGATTATTATTTATTCCATTTTTCTCCTATTTCCCACTTTTTCACTTTAGGAGCTACTATTCCACTTAGCTATAACATATTTCGTGATCTATTCTAGGAAAGTAATAAAAAAAGTAGAAATAATTATCTATCATGCTAATTCGTGAATTTACTGCGGAGAAATTGAATATTGTTGCGGCCCGCATGAAATACTAAACAAGTTTAAGCGGCCTGAGGAAACATATTTAAGTATAGCCTGGTTCCACACAACATATGCAAAGGGCTTCATTTTAATCTCGCTCCATCCTAAAACTAAGATCGGCCCGGATCCACCGCTAATTACAAAGATCGTAAAAAGCATTAAGAACCATACATCCTTGCAATTCTTTTAGCTTCTTTATATGCCATCGGGAATGCTTCAACGTACTTGGCTAATTGACATTAACATGTCAATATGTAGGCACCTACCTGAAATATTTGCTTTGCCTTAACGGTATCTATTTCTAGAGTTTCGAAACTAGTGCTGGTCGTATCGGTGCTTACACTAAAAGTCTGTTTAAAAAGTGTGTATAATATAATTTGCAAATAGAAATTTCTTTCTTTCGTTAATTCATTTTATACTTTATTGAATGTCTCTTAAAATGTTTTGATTTTAACTAGTTTTTACGCCCGGCTCCGCACCATGTGAAATAATTTATCAAAAGCCATCACAAAAAGAGTCGTCAAAGGAAAATGTTTTGAGTGCCAAGAAGCACCACGGGGACAGTAATCAGGAAGGGATTAAACAAAGCAAGTAGCAAAAACAAAAACAAAATCTCGCCTAGGTTAAGGAAGTTGTACATTTTCGGTCACCATGTTTGATCCGTCATTTTGCTTTTTCAAAAGTTTCATCAGCGATAAAAATTCAAAATAAAAAATTCAATTGATAATCTTTCGATCAATCTTGGAATCATTTAAATCGGCGCAGCAATAAACTCAGAGGAGGAATCACAAGCTCTCGCGTTAGCGTTTTAATTATATAGATGCTCTTAAATAAATAATATAATACATACAAACTTACATATATTATTGTCAATCATTGCGAGTGACAGTTTCTCAAAGATCAAACCTATGTATTTATGTTTGTGTATGGTTTATCACTGTACTCGATTGCAACTTACTATCTCCGTAATATGAATGTGTTCTTTTTTCTACTATATTTTCTTTGCGGAATACGAATTTTAATTTCTTCATTGAATTTATTTCAGAAGTGAGAGCATATTGGATGAATAGTTGGCCGGATGGTTCATCCTTGGTCTCATTTCTATCACGTGAGTCATTGTTGTCCTTTTTGTTCCTAATCATTATTTAAAGGAAGAATCTATTTTCCATTATATATATTATATATATCCATTTATTATGAAATCAGTTTCAACCCTTCATCTTTCAGCCCTTAAATATGGTAGCATAAAAACCAACTCCAACGGATTTCCGTGTAATTTAATAATTAGGGGTTTTTGGGGTCGCTGATTTGAAAACCACTTATAAAATATTGAAATTGTAGATGGCGACTGTTCCCAACGTAAATGAATTTTTATGAAAAAAGGCTTAAAAAATAAGTTCAATATTCTTCAAAACGTTTTAAAATCAAGGAATGGAACGAAAAAAATTCGGAGCAAAGTGGGCGATCTTTGTGACGAACGTGACTTTGACCCAGAAAAATTTCGGGAACTGAAAATATTGAAGTTAAATGGCTAAAGCTTTCAGAAAATGTAGGCTAATATATCTAAAATAAGTTCTAAACATTTTAACGAGATTGAGTAATTGATGATGAATGAATTTGTAAAATTGCAGGCGTTTATTATCTCATACCCGCTACGAACGTATAGGAAATTTGAAAAAACTAATTTAAAAATATATGTGATTCAATTAATTTTAACACATACTACTGACAAATCAATAGATAATTACCTTTACCATCAAGTTTTCACTAAATAATAAATTCGCATTTGATTAAATATAATGTAAAAAAAATTGAGAACAATTGCCTAAGATACTCCATCCACATCGATGTACTTTTTTCTGTAGATTACGAATCTGAAAACGAAAACGTAGCATCACGTATAGTTTTTGAGAAAGTCGGTGTCAAAAAGTGAAAATCCGCTTTTGGGTGATTTTCGTTAATTCATTAAACATTTTTAAGTTGTTCCAAAAATTTATTATATACTTCAAATAATAGATCAAACCCTAAATTAATAATGAAAAGCTCCTCATATTTCTCAAGTAGAAATGTGTGATTCCCCAGTAGATTCCTAATAATTCCTTGATGATGACAGGTTTGTTAAGTTTGTGCTTGTTATGCGAATCCGAAAATGACTATCTTCAATTTATTAGTTCTAAACAAAAGAGGGCCAAAAAGTAAGGAACCCGTATTTTAAAATTGTTTATTGGAGTAAGATATATTACAGTTTTATTGAAAGTTGGTACAGTCGGAGCATACATATGAAAACATGAACTTTAAGCTATTCCACAAAAACACGGAAAATTCTAAGTTCGGGTAGCAACATTCCGACAAACTAAACTTCTTTCATAAACAGACATAAGTTGCAACGTACATATATTGAAAAACTTGTTCCAGGTTTATGGCTATAGTATAGATTTCAGACTTTCGGTTGAGCTACTTAACGAGCTGTTGTGACATTTTATTATATTTGTTTACTTCTTTGGGGCTGAGTACGACTACTTTTACTTAACCCTGAAAAAATCTGAGTACGAGTAATAAATACTTGTACTCATACTCAAAACGCCTGATGCTCTGACTCGTACTTACCGTCACGTATTTACAGGTCTGATTAGCTCAAATTGCGCAACGTATTCATTAATTAATTGATATCTGAAGTGACATATTAAAAATTTCCTAAACACATTATATCTCCAGTGCTAAACCATTAGAATATGTTATACATACATATGAATGTAATTATTTGAGCAAAACACATTTTTATTGAAGCAGATGACCCTTCTGGCTTCACCCGCTATCACGGGGCAGCTGGTTGGTGTCCTGCTGTACAAGAAATGTGTTTTTGATTACATCCAATCTGCGTAACTGTATGGACAAGTTTGAGGTTAATTACTTCTTTTACTAATCGCAAATTATCTCGTTTATGAGATTCGTTCAAGAAAGCGACACTTAGCGAATCAGGTAAGGAACTAGCGAGCAAAACCAGTTACGACACGCACGAAGTATGCTAACAGTTACCTGAACAGACGAAAATTGTAATTACATATTCATATTGTTAGCGGGCACATGTCTATAGTAAATAAAAAAAATCCTGAGCAATTAAGCTCGTTATTGGGCAGACATAACAATTTGCTTTCTTTAATGAAATGAACAAAGGGTATCAGAGGAAATTTTCATTTACTTTTATTAATTAATTCATTAATAATTATTAGTCTACTATCATTCAAGTACGAAAATAAATATGTGTAGAAGATCTATTGGATATTGACAATTGACATAACTAGTGGAGCACTCTCCTAAATGGAAATGAAACACAACGCGAGTGTGAAGTTCTGCTGGGGAATATTTATATCTTAGGTTTTAATCTTTTATTTTCAATTATACCTACTTCCAAACAGCTATTGCTAAAATTTCCATGAGCCATATATTTTGGATTTACTATCCTAGTACGCATGTGTTTCATATGATCAGGGTGACGTGTTTTGTATTATTTTTGCAATTATTAGTAGAAGATAAAAGAAGATTATTAGGGAGATTCACACCACTGATCAACAAACCACTGCTGTCTGAAAATCAACGATGAGCTCCTTGACCTGAAATTACCTACTTAATTAGCTTTGAGTGTCTTTTTAAACGTTTTTATTTAGCTTCACTCCGTACATTTATTTGTTTCAAATATTGTAGTCGATTTTTCAACTACTTTTACTAAACCGATTCTCATAACACTTTGTACATGTATTCAATCTGCATGACAATACATAAATATTATAATAATTATTTTTTATTCCAAAATGGCGGATCCAATATGGCGATCAAAATTTTCAATTTCCACTCATTTACATGAAAATGGGTACTTTCAAGTTTCTGGAGTTGCTGATTTCGAATCTGCTATCAACATTTGGAAAAACAAAATGGCGGATCCAACATGGCGATTGGAAATTCTCAACTTAAACGGATTTCCGTTTGATTGAATATACATAAGAGTATATGGGTTTTTAGGGTCGATCATTACAAATTTGCTATCAGCAATTCGAATTTCAAGATGGCGGCCGAATCCCCACTCTTTAATTAATCCTAAACGCTTACTTTGATTCTTTAGAATTTTTGCCAGAAAGTACTTCATATATCAACTTAACATGCAGACTGCCGTTCATTCTAGGGTTGCGGAATGGTAGATCCAACATGTCAACTCCAAAGTTCCAACTTAAAGGGATACTTTCAGATTTTTTTTTAAATAAATTTCCATGAAAATGGGAACTGAATTTGAATCTGCTCTTGAAATTTGAAATTTATGATGGCAGATCCAATATGTTGACCTAAAGGGATATAGACACCTCAAAAATGCGTTTAATCAAATACACGCGTTCCAGATATTAGAACTGGTTGAGCTTATAGTACTAGCTGAAGAAGCGGAAGTTCCGCACTTGCCAATGTATCGGATAAATGAAATAAAATCAGGTCAGGCAAATAAAGCACATTAAAAAGTGAGAAATCGTAAGGAAGCAGCTGAATATTACACTTCTCTATATGTATGTATTTATTATATAATACCTAATTCCTAAAATATCCCATAATTGCAAAAATATGAAAAAAAAACCTATAAAACATATTCAGGAACTTTTTTCCAAATGAAAAGAATACCATCGTATAATCGATTGAAATGAACAAAGTTTCTTGTCGTAAATATAATGTTCTGCACAGAAGCTTTTGAGGACCAACAATTTTGTTTACAAAATCAAATTTGGGCGATCTAAAAATTCGAATGATTCACCAAAACATTGCAGCCAAATTCGCTGACGCGTAAAAGATTGCCCAGAAAGATACATCATGCCCACTGCGGTTTCACCCAAATTGCGATGTCCAAATTAATAAAAAATTATAATACGATTGTAATGCACCAAAGCCAAGATGAAATCTGAACTCTTTCAAGGAAACAGCTATTGATCATCGGCTTTAGCCCTGAGCACCAAGCGGATCCGTTTCCGAAAATCAAGATAGAAAAAGTTCGTGGGCCCCATGCAATAGAAGTAGAGGAAATGTTGCAACTGCAGCAGTGAAAATTTACTACTATCGGCTTATCAAACTGCGGAATTTTTCCTTGCTTGGTAGCATTCTCGACTTGTTTCGATCATTGCGAACGTTCCCGCGCTAAATCGCCTCCGAGTTCGTCGAAGAGACGTGATTTCTTCAATGCGTGTGCTAATAGCAATCGGAATCTCAAGGAATTTCACTTAATTTCAGGTAAACAAATTAATTCAGTTATGTAATGAAAGGAAGGCTCCTTTTACCCACCAGCAATGAGATTTTCACATGCGCAAATACCATCAAGTGGCCGTCCCAGCTATTTGCTATTCAGCATTACGCGTTGGCCGCGCTGGCCGCGCGCGTCTTGCAACAAACCGCTTATACATTCCTGACACATCTCGCAAATATGAACGGTATCGAACCTGTTTTCCTTGAAATTCGACTTTGAGTATTTTTAACTTCTTCTATCACTGCTCTTTGTTTTGCTTAAAAACCTGTTAGATCTGCAATTGAGCCCCGCACATACAAATTAGATTCAAAACTATGTGGATGATGCTAAATCTCCTATTCGGTTAGCTGCTACGGAGTCTGTCGATTTTCCGTACCTAAAAAAGTACCCACAGAATTTTGATAGACTCACCTTTCGGCATTCCACAGGGTGCTTTTGTTCTCGAATTATCCAAGAAATCCAAGTCATATTTTCTCGCAGGTGGGAAAGTTAAAGACACATGACCAGCGGCAAAACCAATAGCAGTCAGCACTAGCAGCGCAAACACTTCTACTAGCGTAGGCATGGCCATTGCAAGGCTTTTAGTGCTTTTCAATGAAAGAACGCGATCGCTTTCCAACTGAAACCTGTTGTTTCAATGCAAAATTACACTTATATTAACTCAGTGCACAAAACCACTCTAATATCCACACGACGCGCAGTAATTATTGCCAGAGTTGACATAGAAGCATTTTTGTTACTTTCGTCCAACCGAACACTCCGTAAAATTTAATTGAATGATAACTGCCAGTCGCATCGAAGATACCGATTTCATTCCTGGTGACTATTCGCAACTCTCTTTCTGAAAAGAAAAATATTGGGTTAATAATTAAATAAAAATTAGTGATTGATGATAAAACTTAAAAGGCAAAATATTCATATACATGTATTTCCAAAAATCAGAAATTTGTGTAATACGGGTATGTACTACGAATTTTGAGATCATACATACATGGGACAATTGGCCAGACTGGGTAAATAAAGACGACCGAAAGTTGGGTAATATTTAAAAATATATTCTTTATCAATGGTTAGGTAATCCGAAGACTCTCATACTATTTTGCACTGAAATTCCAATACATATATTTAGTTCTCGAATTGTGTTCAAGTCGACATAGCAAATTACTTATTATTATTATTGCTCAGATAATTTATGTAGTAAAATAAATTTAGTTGTTCTTACAAGTTGCATACATTGAGCTTATTATACTTATAGTAATAATTAATACCCCAGGAAAAAAAAGTAGTTTTTAATAGAAAATTTGACGTAGAATACAATGGTAATACTAATAACTCGCTACGAGGGGTGGGAAATTGTTAAAAATCAATTTAAACATTTAGATTGTTAATAACAATCTTAAATTGTTAATAATTTTTCAGAGGTATTTTTTTTCTTAAAGCTTATTCTTTTACCTTCAAAATGAAACAAAACACAGTCTGTAGCTTAAAAAGAACCGGAGTTATGATTTTTTGAAAATTCCTCTTTAAGCACAAAATCACCGAAATCGCGGAATTTCAATTCATTTTAGCGTCCAAAATATTTTGAAAAAAAAAAAATACGTGTCTCTTTGTTTTCAATATAGAACCCGTAAAAAAAGTTTCAGCAAAATCAAAAATGTGTCGGTCAGAAAGGTGTTCGGTTTGTAAAAAAACGTCCCATATGCACAATAGAATATTGTCAAAATGTTTAACTAAAAAACTAACTTACCCTACTTTCAAAATATATGGCTCACACATATTAAAGATTAGAATAGCTTTAGTATTTAAGAAGCCACAGGCTGCTAAGGAGGAATTTGAGGAAGCCTATGGACTACTCTATGGACCTGGCCTACCCTCACCACTGATTTTTCGGGGAGTTCGGTCTCCTGGTCTCTAGACTTCTTAATACGGACTTATGGAGGTGGCTAATAAGCACTGCCCCTATTTTTCTTGTCTCTTTAACTAGACACCCCGCTTTAATTATAATATAGGTTAAATAGAAAGATTTTTTTGAAGATTAAAAGGGTGCAATTAGTTTACTAGAATATAATAAAAGTATAAAGCGGCATGAAGGTAACAATCTTGTTCCCGCTTCTTACGAATGCCCTGAGGAGTTTTTGTAGTTGGCATTTAATCCACGCTACCTTCTTACGACGCATCAGTTAACGGGAAATAAGTTAAGAAACAACGGTCGCACGTGCAAATTAGAAATTGAATTTTTTCGCCACTAATTAAAATTTCTTTGAACTCGGTTTTTTAAGCGAAATCTATGTATAGTATAAACTTGGATATTGACGTAAGTAATTGCGAGCTCTTTCCTTAGTAATGAGTCTCTCTACCAAAATTACATTAACATATATTTTCAAATAAATGTAATACGCAATTTTTTGCGTATACTAAACTACTAAACACAGGCAATCCAGATTGGGCTACCCCCTACCCAAAACTAATTTGTTTATTATAATATTATATATATTATATTTTATAAAGTATTAATTTTAGTGTTTATGTTTCCTAATGCAGTCATGGACACACGCCTGCACGGCTTATCACTGCGATTGGATGTTTTCTCTTTTGTTCTATTTTTCGGTGGGAAATTATTTTTGAAGCGGGAAATTCTTCTGAATACGAAGGAATCCTAGTAAACACAGGTACAAGATATCTTGTGTATTACTACAAAAAAGAGCGCTATTCTATCTTCATAAATTTCCTTATAATCCTTCATACGCGGCCAATTATCAACAACAGAGCGCAGAAGTTTTAAGTGGGAGACGACTGCTACCTGCTGTACATGGAGGGAAATTATCAATTGAGTTGGGGCGTACTATATATGAAATGTTACATGGGGAAGTGTTTCGTGGGGAAGCATTAGCATTAACTCTCAAATAAATTAAAATTGTTCGAAAATATATTTAACCGCCTGAAATTCATATAGGATGCAAAGCATAATTATATTTTCTTTTTCTAATTAAAATAAACATTTACTTTGAAAATTATTATGAAATATGAATACAGATACTATCATCAGTTATGTTATGACTTCAATATATAATATAACCTTCTGCTTCCTTTGGAATGAGCAAACCATAGTTCACCCTGGAAATGACGCTTTTGTAAGACTTGCCCCCTTAGAAGTTTTGCCTCCTTTGCGAACTATCCACCAACAAGTTTTTTTCTTGGCAACCCTTTCTACTTCTTTTCATTTTTTCAATCGTTTATCAAATGATACTTATTAGTGAACATTACACCGATAATTTAACGTTTTTTCAAATGTTTACTTTAAGATTTTTAATTAATTAAAAAATAAAAGTTTTCTGGCAATTTTCAGTATTTTCTCCATTGTTAAAAACTTCATGAATTTTTGAATGAATGGGAATCATGTCCGAACATCGAAATTTTACCTACCCTGAAACATAATTTTTTAAAATTACTACCACTGCTAGCAAATATAAATAGTAGATCACCCGTAAAGTGTTTACACAAATTTTGGTGTCATTGATTCAAATAATTAAAAAAAAAAACTTTTTTTCTTTATCTCGTAAAATTTGGTTTTTACGAAATTGAGATTTCAACTAATTATTTTGAACAAAAATTACGGTGCCATAAAAAAGTATTTCTAAAACTATGAATTTCCCAATATTCACGTAATATTTTTTTAGAAAACTTCAGATAGGAAATAAAATCAAGGTATAGATGAATTTCCTATAGGTACTTATTCAAATTAAACCAATTTCAACAATTGCAACATATTCAAATTTCTTGGGTGCATACGTAAGAGTACATGTACTTTGCTCTTTTCACTTTTCACGAAACTTTTATTCCAAAGAATTCTATAGAAGGATATGATCTGTAAAATTTTTCAGGTCAGCAAACACTATACAAGGCCATACCACTTTGATAGATCAGCGTGTACTCAACAAAAAATTGTTGATAGGAATGTGATATTATGTATTTCTTCGATATAACCATTTTTAAATAATAAGGAATTTTGTTTACACTTAAAATTTTGTAATTTCCATCCTATATTGGTCGTTAAAACGATGAAAGACCCGATATCAGTTTATATGTTATTAAGCTAAACCAATAGTCCCCATTCTGTAAGTTTTAAGTTTTTGTCTTCAAATGTTTTTTACGATTGGAGGTCAAGTTTACCCCGACGATTACCTCTGGTCATTTTTCCCCCGGCTATTAAATTTGCCCCGGTCATTTTTCACCTGTTGTATTTCACCATATAAAATAATTTGTAAAAGACACACTTCAGTCTATTAGTCAGAAAATTAAAAAGGGAAAAAAGACCGGGGCAAATTTAATCCCTGGGAAAAAGGCTAAGGGGAAACTCGAGGAAAATTAGAAAGGGAAAAATGACCGGAGGAAAATCGCCAGGGAAAATTTGGCCCACTACCGTTTTCTACCGTACTTTATATTATCAAACGAGAGAAATCAATTCTAAATGAAGAGCCGTGAAGCTTATTTTAATGTTGGGGATTTACGCAGAAACAAACTAATAATTCATTTGAAGGATAAAATTATTTTTTTATCAGCCGGTTTTACAGCAATTTACAGTATTTAAGATGCAAGGGGTTTGAATGCCTCTTAATTCTAGGTTGAATCGGGCTTTCCGATGAATCTATGGATTACAGAAACTTCTGCTGAATGCCATTATAAGTAAAATAACTATAAATATTTAAAAAAATGGCCATTAAGCAAAACTAAAGCGATAATTTAATTTTTTTAGATCCCTCGGATTTGCAAAGTCCGTGTTCCGTATTTTTCTTTGCAAATATCTTAATACTCCACAACACTTAACAGCGTTGAAATCTGACGGAATGCATAGGAATTTTGTGTTTTTTGATGCCGAATTCTTCAGATTGTTTTCAGGACAGCAAATATAGTCAACTCTTACTTAGTTTAGTCCCTATATGTTTGCCACCTTTATTTGAGGTTCCACGAGTATAAAACTTAAGTCCTTTGGCCGAGTAGGTTAACCGGTAACGTAGGGAGAGCAAAATGCGCAGGGAGGTCAATGGTGCGGTCCGCATAGAAGCCTATACGATAGCACTTGTAAAAGTGCTCCTTTTATATTCGGCCTTCTCTGCCTTATATCGTGGGTATTTAATCCCAAAAACTGTTTAAGCAAAATTAATACGCGAATCGCACCGAGGTATCAAGGTAGCAACAAAACTTCATTGCAATTAAGAGAACTAATAAATCTCAGCTTGTTAGGACAGGTTTGCCGTGTTTGTAATGCTTAGCCGCTGATTTGTTTATACATCTCGTTTACCCTTCATTTGCTCTGCCATGACGAAAAGTTTTTATCATTCAGACCATCGACATCCCGCTGCGATTAAGACATCTCTAGAATGTGAAATGAGTCAGGACTTGCCGTGATTGCAAGTTTTTTTTTTGAAGCGGCGGCGGCGTAACTTGAATTGATTGGGTTTGAAATACAATCGAGGAAAAAGTTCGAAAGGAAAAAGAGTATCGACCGGGGACACATAATACGCGTGATTAGAATACTCAAAAGGTGTAGTTAATTTGAGCGGTCGTGGCCGCCCGAAGTCAATACCACGAACTTCGACGGCAGACCAAGCGCAATCAACGAACAGAAGCAAAATTTGGGAATTTGCCTACAAAATTCGTAAAGTGAGTCGAATTAAGTTGCACAAGTTATTTATTTATAGTATGCCGCAAATACGGTAGGTATAACTGCGCTTGCAAAAATGTTGTGAAGCACTGTCATTTGTTAATTACCCCAACCCAAGCAATTCAGGTGCACGAAATGGTTCACTTTCCTTTACTGCTGGGGCACCAAAAAATATGTTGCAAAAACTTCAGAGTCACGCTTATGAGTGCTAATTGAATGGGAGCAACGTTACCAATCTTATTTGATAAATAGTTTTCTCTACTGGAGACTCTTCCTATCCTAAGTAACTTTGCTTTAAATATTACGCATTTGGTTTTAGTAGCTCATCGTTAACGCTGAAGAAAATCGAAACTGCCGATGTTACAAAACCTAGCAAAGCCTCTAATAAATTGGAAGTGACATCGTCGCTGAACCGACAAATATTTACAAAACTTCCTTAAAGGCAGGTTTACATACGCGAGACCTTTTGGCGAGTAAGGCAAGTGAGGAATTATCTTGCTCCAAGTTACTTGCTATTTGTTATCACTCGGAATTTAAAGAAATAAAAAACAGGTGTATTAATTACATGAGGAAGTGTGCGAAAACCTGAATTCTACTCACTGTACCTGCAGTGACAGAAGGAGATCAACATTGGTGGCAATTTTGGAAAGCACATTGAGATAGTAGATGTTTGGCGCAAGTTTGGTGTCGCTGCGTTGGATCAAAAGAAAAAAATAAATAATAATGTGCATTCCGAATTTATTAATCACCCTGTAACTCCCAAATTGTTTAGCCCTCCCGCCATATGACTTGTTTTTTGGTTTCGGGAGATCTATAACTACGTTCATTCTTGTCCCCAATAGATGAAACACCCTATGTGCAATAATTTAATTATAAATAACATTTGTGATTTTTCTTATAATAATATTTAAGTGGGCCTACATACATATATGGCTAAATTTTCGATTTTTTTATTGGCTTTTCTTTTTGTTCAACTCTTTTCGAGTAAAACGCTGCAAACTAAACTCAAATCCGTAAGAAAATAACAAAGTTATGCCTTTTTTTACTTTTAGACTTTAGTCGTTAAAAAAAGTACTTCAAATACTCTGTAATAACGGAAGCCTAATCGACGCGCTAAATCCGCGCTATTTTTGGTTCACAGTAGAGCAACTACGTTCCCTGTGATTCTCTGTTGTGTTTGTTGTGTAAACAAACTTTAATCAGTGCGTTTCTAAGTAGCTTTTTCGTTGATAAACTTTGTTTTCCTTCTGTAAAGTCAAACTTTAATTCGGTTTTGCTCAGAATTCTGTTTTTTGACTTTTGCCGTAGAAAATTTCAAAAACCAAATTGTTTGAAATTTAGTGGGCTTGTTTATTATACATCTGGTCATGGAATGAATTAAGAAATATTCGAATATTCAGATTATAATTATTTTTTTAAATATTTATTAGTTCAGTAAATAATGAGAAATTTCAAAAATTGAACACTAAACTACACAAAATCAAAACTAATTGCAGGAAAGCAAAACTAATGAATTCATTCTGTGCAGTCAAGTATTATCTAACAAAAAATGTCTTGTTTATGTGTTTCAGATCAGGGGTTCTGGAAAAACGCTACGGCAATGGTGAAATTCCACCTCAGACGCTCAACCCATAAGAGCCCATGGGTATTTTTGTGATTTTTATAGGCCAAAAACAATCTTCAAGTATTCAGTAATAAATCAGTTTCCTAATTTTCTAGATTTTGTGTGGTTTATTTCTTAAAAAAAAATAATCCTTTGGCTCCGCACAACCCCATTTAAGCCATATAGGTCCCTATAAGCTTTTGTCAAGAACGATATTTCCTCCCATAATAATCGCATTAAAACAAACATGTATCTGATTATAACCTATTAAAGGGCACTTTCTAATTCACAAGACATAATTTTGTTTTACGAGGAGAAAGTACTCAGCAAGCTTTTGTCCACTACAAAAAAATAAAAGAATTTCTTCGCTATTACCTTCCACGTATATATTAAGAAAAGGTACATTTTATCACGTTCTACAATTCGCTTTGGTTTTTCAATTTTTTGCATCAGTTGGTTAGAAACCGTCTGCTACTGCCCAGAAGTTAAAGACGATTTATTTACATAATAATTTTACTAGCACCACAACACAATTTGCCACAAATTTCCCGGCATTAACATGGTAGTGAAATAACTTTCTCATGTAGACAATTTAGAAGTACCTGGTGTTTAAGCTTTCTTAGACTGTACTGGTGGCTTAGGCATAAAGCAATTTGCAGGTTGAATAATTTTTATTGGGAAATCGGCAAGCGCCGCCAAGGCATTGCGTAATTCAGACTGAGAGATTTTTTGTCCTGCTTTCATAAAATACTTGACTCTTAGAGTTAGATCACTCTAAACTTCCGTCACTTTTCACGGTTGAGTGAAGAGGATGTAGGAAATGGAAACAAAAATTTACAAAAATGATCTCTAAATGAAACTATAGTTATGTATGTATATATTGTGTATAAGGATATAGCGACAACTACTTGCTGCCAAGCACGCTTATTGGCGGAAACGGTGACTGGCACCGGACAAATATCACATTTCCACCCCTAATTGTTCATTGACTGATCGATCTGGATCAGAAAAATTTAAGAGATCCGCGTTCGATGCGAACTGCCATTGAAAATAATCGATCTTTTCTGATCATTTGACACTTTGTTACAAATTTATCTAAAGTGTTATCAAGGTTTAGTTGTCTTAAAAGTGATTTTTGAAGTAGGAAGGTATTAATTAAGTACTTCGTGTAGAATAAATAAATTTACCTCTTATATTAGATGGACAAGGTCGAATTAGTTTCACCTAGTGGTAATGATCAGGTGACCGTGGCATGTTCGCCAGGACAGCAGGATAGTAAAAATAATTTATTATACAAGGTGGGTCAAAAGAAGTCATCCAATGTTGTTTGGCTCTCATTTTTTTCTAAATGGAGAACTTCGATTCTGTTTTTTGATTATGTTTATATGAACCTTTAGAATTTTATTGGTCAAGTCGAGAAGATAATGTCGGCCAAATGGGCGCCGTCACAATTGATTGCCATACGCGCTCGTTTTATGGCATTTTTCATCACTTCGGCGAGAACTTCGGGCGACAGATTCTCGCACTCGTGTCGAATGTTGTCCTTGAGGGCTTCCAGGGTCTCAGGCTTGTTCACGTAAATACGGGACTTCAAAAAACCCCACAAAAAAAAGTATGGAACGGTTAAATCGGGCGATCTTGCGGGCCAGTGCAAATCACCAAAACGAGAGATGAGGCGACCCGGGTCCTCCAGTCCTAATTCGTCCAATTGCGGCAGAAAAAACTCGGTTAACATGGCCCTATAGCGCGCACCGTCCACTGTTGTCGTTTGACCAGCGGGCAATCAATTGTGACGGCGCCCATTTGGCAGATATCATCTTCTCGACTTGGCCAATAAAATTTTAAGGGTTCAAATAAACATAATCAAAAAACAGAATCGAAGTTCTTCATTTAGAAAAAAAATGAGAGTGAAACAACATCGGATGGCTTCTTTTGCCCCACCTTGTATATGAATAAAAATGTTTATTTCATAACCCGCAAATTCACTTTTAATAACTGACAGTAACTGAGTGATCTACACTGATCTGACAGTTATTTGCCAGCTGATAGCCGTAATTGTTCCTGATCCTAATGCATATTTGTAACAAATTCTGCGATGCAACAGTGTTTTCAGGGTTTTGTTTCAAATACTAGCTTATAATAATGTCTAAAATCATACAATCTTACCAGATGTTATCTCCCACCAATTTTACACTTTTCTTCTTTTTTTTAAGGAAAAAAAACAAAAAGTTAATCACGGTCCTCCCCTGATACAACTATAAGTAAATACGTTGTGTAAACTAATTTCACTTAAACTTGTTAAAATATAAAAGCAGCCTTTAATTTTCCCGATAGCTAACAAGACGTAATACTCCACACTACACTCTCGGCTGTTAAAATCAACAAGCACGTACAATTCCTAAAAAACTAATTGGCTGCAGGATCGCTTTTTCTCAAATTGTGTCCACTGAAACCCAACTTGACCTGTTTTATTCGTCGAAATTAAAAATTGGCCAAATAATTGTCGCTGGGCAGTTACGAGTTAGTCTGACTGTAACTGACCAGTCCGCTCAATGCGTTTCAAATAGACAGCAGAGAAAGTGGCTAAAGCACTAAAGGGGACCTTGTGTTAATAAAAGTACAGATATTGAGGCGTTTTTATACTTTCGAACTAATCGCAGCGAGTTTCATCGGTAGAGACATTTTTTTCACCCAACGAAGCGCGCTGATAATTTTCATCTCTTCGTCTTGATACTGTTTCGTAATTTCTGGCTCTGGAATGAAAACCAGTTACCACTTGGACGATCGACTTTTACTAATTTAATTAGACTCTAATAGTAGAAATCTATAACTTCTTCTTATTTCGAGAATGCTTTCTCCAGCACGACCTTCTGAGGAGAGTTGATTGCTCATAAAAATCGGAATAGTGCGTAAAAGCAAGTTTATTGCCCTAAATCAGGGTATACTCGTACGTATACGTATATGTACGTGGCGATTATATAACTCAGGTCACGTATGCACTTTAACAGAGACGGTGTGTGCCACCACTAACGAATAATAATTTCCATAATAAGTCACTTAGTGGTTTTTACGTTTGACCATTTATTTGCTTGTGAGGAAAACAAAATCAAGTTGTGCGGGATAGTTATGTTAATGAATCCAAAACCTTCCACTTCGTGCTGCCTATATGTCGCTAACACCTAACGACGGTATTTTTCAGTAACAAAAGATATCATATGCGTACGTACTTTTTCATATGTGTAGTGGTGGTATTTCCTTACAACGGTTATTAGAAGCCCTCCGTTTAAAACACCTGTTGGGAGATTTATGCTAAAACTTTTGAATTCACGGGGATTTTAATCGCTGCCAACAAAAAAGTCTATTCTACAAATTATTCATTATATTCTGCATTATATGTAGGTTTGCAATGTTTTCAGGTTAACGTGATTTCGGTATTAATATTTTTACGAAAACAGATAAAACAATTATACTGAACGATGTGAATTCTACAAAATCGCAAAAGTGTTTTAATGGGAATACAAACAAGCTTCTGGATTTACTTCTGCAGAAAGTATTTATTGAGTTGTTCTTATGACGCATCACCGCGCAAAATATGTGTAAAATGATGATCAACTTTTTTTACTATTCTGGTATATTTGTCATGAACTTTTTTTTTAAGAAAACAGAGGTATATCGTAACAAAGTCTTTCCACAGGTTGATTCGTTGCCCTAGAAATGAATCGTTTTGCATTTCACCATAATATTTAGTATTTATTAAAAACAAAGCTACTATCTCGTTTTAATAATGACGAAACTATTGCATTTTGTAATGGACCCGTTTTCATAACAATCCTTTGAAGCTGAACCTTGTCGGTCGCCATATTGGACCCGCCATTTTGTTTTTTCAAAAGTTTTAATACATATGTTCCATATTCAGTCAATAAGCTTTCGAATCACGAAAATAGGTGCAAAAATAAATTCACGGGAGCGATCATAAACTCTAGCGTTTTATTTATATAGAAAGATTCTTCGCTAGTATAAGAATGTGCATATAAAGACGACAAGAACTTAAAATTCGAATTGCGGGTCATTTTTTTGGCTATCAAATATTTAGTTAGACATGTTCGTTTGGACGAAATCGGATGGAATAGACGTAAATGAAACCTGATTTCAACAGGATGGCGTGATTTGCCACACCGCACGTGAAATAACGACATTATTGCAAACCAAGTTCCAAAGACGTACCATCTCCTTTGTTGGAGACCAAAGCTGGCTGCCCAGAAGTTGCGATATAACCTGTTAGACTTCGTAGGATAGATAGACTTGGCTCTACATGAGATCTCATAACTAAGCATGAAAGAGTCGCGAGGCTTGGGATACAGTTTTATTTGAAATGTTTTTTGTAGGGATTTCAACTATTTATTATTATCCTCTTATAAAAAAAATGCACCTATTGCATAATGCATCACCTACTCGGTGAGAAGAGCAATATTTCAAGTAGCCTTTTGTGAAGGTTCTTATTTAGTTCACATTGCTCACTTGTGGAACAAACATTCAACACATACAGTTCTCGGCCGCTGTCAGCGAGTTCATAGGTAGGTATACATATTACAATATATTACTCGGGCTCCAATTTAATTTATGCATTTCAGTTCCGTCTCGCTCCTTGAGAGTCATGACTTTCTTCACCTTCCTTATTGACGTAATAATTATTATATGCATAAGCATATGGCCTCAATGTCTTGCCGCATCAGTAACTACTCTCGACTGCACTGTTTCGAATTTAATTTCTCAAGGTCTAGCTTGAAAAATCGGCTCCAATTAAATTAAATATTATATCATACCTTTAGTTGGTAGTATTTAATCAGTTAACACTAATAAACGTATGTGAATTTATTGTGTTCTTTTATCTTTTTCCACTATTCAAGGGAAATCTTAACCATTGAACATAATCACCAATTTATGGAATACGACGGAAATAAAACCCGTTCGGAATGTAGGCGATTTTAAAACGGTCTACAATTGACTGAAAGTTCACACTTACTGAATTCTGTAACCGTTCAAGCTCCGTTCATTCAATTCGGATTCAATAATAGGGCTGAATAGCTCAAGTCTCCTGAGAAATTTAATTCATTCTCAAATACATTTACAAATACGCCTAATTTTTCTACAATACATTATAAGTGTGAGCAGCAGTACCGATTTTAAGATGCTCGAATACGAAAAATTAAGCGATAATGTCTGAATGTGTCTGAGAATATTTATAGATGGTTTTATTGAGTATTTTGGATTTATAACATGAAGTACGGCTGCACGCCTTGGACGCGCAAGGGATAGCTCATCCTGTAACCTATGCATTGCAGTCATTCACAGTACTACTGTGACTTGTGCAGACTAGTTCGGCAGTGTAGGATTTCACCGTAGAGCGGGTACTCTGCTCAAGTGTTAATAAACTCACAGACTGCAGCTGCGAAAGATCACAAATATAAATCTAATGGAAGAAGGAAATGGACACTTCTACACTTTCTAAACGACTTCGTTGTACATATATTCGATTCTTCGATTGGTCGAGTACTCGATTACTTTTCGAAATTTGGACTCGTTCAAAGATTTTGATTATCGGATACCTGAACAAATTTGGGAGCATTCATGCAGAGTGACTTTGCATTGAGGTGTGGCCCTGTAGGTCTTTTGATATACAAATCCATCACACGTCACAAAGTGCAGTACATATCCATAAATTGATCCCACTAAACCGTGAAAAAACAACACCAATATCACTCGCCAGTTTTTGGAATGGAATTCAGTAATCGCCTGGAAACGAGCAGAGAAATAGTAGAGCAGAATTCAAACAAAAAGAATGCAATACAGACTTCACTTGTTGTGACACCTAAGGCACTACTAAAACCAATAGAAAATCATCTCTGGTGCATCTTTTTCTAGAATACGATCTTTCGTAATGTTGTTATCAAATTCAAACACGCGAAGCTTTATTCCGCAACGTGCCGAATATATATACCTATAAATATGTTATTCCCACAAGATGAATAATATTTTTCGAAAAAATCAACTGAGAGAACAGAGAAGTGATCGATCGAGCGATTAAGATCGCTAGTGCAACAATGGAGTTTGAATATTAGCAAAAAGAATTATTACCATACGTAAATGATGTGTAAAAAGCTCAAAATATGCAAAGTCCGGCAATTATAAATAAATCACCCGACAGACACCCTGTCAAATATTTCTCAATGAAAACTTTTAACACACTAAACAAGACACTGCTTACTCTTAATGCCGAGGTATTATATATTCACTCTTCGCTGTATAGGTTCATAATCAATAGATAGGTATATATTTTAAATACAGAAACGAGGATTTTAAATAAAATACAGAATAAAGTAAAATTAAACCGAAATTAAAAGATAAGACACTTGCAATGTTTTTGTTATAAGGCATATATGGTATGTACATAAGAGTGAACACCTGTTTTATAAGGAATTATAAAAATCATTACGCATAGACCAATCCTGTTATAAGCCAGAAAATAAAATGTCTACTTTGTTAAGCTTCTCCAGAACCATAGAATCCTTCAAAATTAATTAATTCAATTTCACATCCTTGAGCAAATTAAAACAAACAGATAATCACATATTAGCAGCGACACTACCAAATTAGGCCCGGTTAAGCACATTGTGCGTTGTAGTATCCGGTACCCTCTTAAGCCCATTAGTGCGTTTTAATGAGACTTATAGCCTTGCCAAAAATCCTGCTTTAAGATGCCGGCCACATAACGCTGAAACGCTGCGCAAATTAGTAAGAAGCTTGGAGAAATCACTCAATTGGAATTCGGAATATTTCACTCGTACAATATGCTTGCACAAAACATTTGAACCTCAGTTGGAATTTTAATGCTAATGCAAAGACGGAGTGAAACTAATTGTGGGAAAAGTTTTCTGAAAACTGAAAAAAACTGGTATGGTGACTGCATCTATCTTATTATGCATTTGTAAATTAGAGAATTGAATTTTTCAATTACATAATCAGAGACCGCCGTAATAGCGAATTTCCGAAAATAAATACAAAGATGAATATCTCGAGACCACTTAGATGAAAACAAACTCAGAAATATACACATGCATATTCATTCAAGGTAATAAAACCTTCAATCATAAAACCTAATGGTTAATGATTGCCAATAAAAGCAAAATTGTTTATTATTTACACTTCCTCTAGCGCTCTAGCCGAGCAAGTAACCAGTTCTACCCAGCTTGAAGCGTTGCTCCAGTAAAAAATGTGATTACACAAAGCAGTCCCGAGGTAATTAAATTAACACCTCAGAAGCGATGTATATTTTGAAACGAAATTTTGTGGCAGCAATTTGCACAATTTATTATTACTTTGAAGTCAGAGCAAACAAGAAGTGAAATTTGAACCTGCGCATCATTAAAATCGAGGTCGGCCAGAATTATTAGGTAACGCGATCGAAAATAAAGTCATTGTGCAAGAAAGACGTAAGGAGCAAAAACATGCAGCAAAATTGCATTAAGAAATTCCATTCAGACATATGTCACGCGAGAAAAACCACAAACAAAAACCAGGCGAACGCCAGATACAACGGGGGAAGTGATGTGATGAAAAACAAAATCTAAATCAATTCTAACCTTCTATCAATTGGGTCAATCCGGACGGGCGTACCCTGATCACACCAAGGCAAATTAATCCAATAGAAGAGCAAGGCAAGATCACAGGAGCATGCGTGGGTGATTGTATAACAGAAGTATCACGGACGATCACTAGGGATCACTTGGTCGCATATCGAATTCTCAGTTTCAATTGCGAATAACCGGCGCGTTTTCAATTGTATTGGCACTGAACCCTTATGCAAAGGTCATCAATTTATGTTTTCACCAACTTTATATTTTTTATTGCACCTTTTGCCGCGATCAAATGTTAAGAATGACTGATGACCAGTATCGATTGCACGGAAACTAGCTTTCGCTTACCTAACCTGCGTGAACTACGGTATGTTACTGACTGTTTCTTATTTCTACCGTACCGCAGATCTACCTGTCTACCTAAGCCCGTTTAAAGTATGCAAGTTGTGATCGTGTTAAGCTCTACAAAGGTAGCAGCAACAAGACAGGGCTACGAATGTTAGCAATGGGAAGTGGCTGGGAAAAGTGAGGAACCTCTTAAGAAAGAGTTGTTAAAGAGTTAAGCTGCAGGATTGCCAGTTCTTTTGTATCTTATGTGATGAGATGATATGATATGAAGTATAATTTTGGGAATGTGTTTTTTAAATTTCTTTTGAAGTGATCTGCTGGAAAAGGAAGTATAAATTCACTGATTTCCTTTGGATAGTCTACTACATAGATATTTTAGAAATTCCAGAAGGACAATATAGGTATCTGGTAAGTACACTAACTGGAAAAATTAGAAACAGCTCTCTGTAACGAACTCTATCGAGAAGTTTATATGATGATTATACATAGTTCACGCATTTCATGTTGTACTCTTGGGAACTGTATTCTACAGGTTCTAAGGCAAAAATTTTAAGTTGCTGGTCCCATCCGGTCATTCCTCTTCTGAAAATTTCTCCTGCCAAGGCCTGTTATGGCCTCTACTCCTGTGCTCTATTCGAAATTAATTTTCGTGACTTCTGGCTGATGCAAAAATCGACTGATGACAGTCACCTAAAGCGTGCAAACGAATTTCATGATGAGTTTGTAGACATACGTTATAAGCATTGCTAAAAAGGCAGTCTGCACCAAAATTAAATTAAAATGAACAGACACATTCTATGAATAATCGGCAAAATTAGTTTTGTTGCATGATCTCCATCAAAGACCACATTTTTATAGTATTGAATTCAAAGAACAAAATGTTTCCCAAATGGTGGATACGATCCAGTTCGCGCAACGAACACAAAATGTAGGATCTCCTAAAAAACTCCCGCCTATGTGCTCCTAATTCTAGATACATATTATAAATTCAACCTAAATGCCTTGAAGTTATGTAATAGAAGTAAAGTAATGTAAATGAAGTTATGCAATATGAAGAGTTAATTAAATTGGTCCTTGTGTTGTTTATCGTGTTCTTCAGTATATTCTTGTTTACATCCCATAATTTTCTGCCATTTTTCCCTTCTTTCGATTTCTTTCGAATATAGTTTTTTAGTAGTTCTTGTAGTTATCTTGTAGTTTGTAGTTCCATCCAATTTATTCTTTTTCATTTTTATACTCATTATTCCTCTCCTTCATTTTATCCAAGATTTCCGCTGTGACACATTTATTATTTCTTGTCCTCTTATAATATATTAAGTATTCCTATCTTATGCTTGTTTGAGAGATCGTCTCAGTGTGAAGGTTTTTTTTTTTTTAATTTGACAAAATGGCGGCGGTTTGAACAAAAAGTATCGAATTTGGCCCTTTTGTTCGACAGTTTTTCGTAAAAAAAAGTAGGAAGATTTAAAAAAAAAACAAGCTGCCATAGCGCCATAAAGAATGCCGTTAAAAATTTTCTCTCCAAATTGGAACTAGATATCTTCAAAACTTTTCCTTTGAGAGTGGAAACCGTTTTGAAAAACACCATTCTGAGAAAAACCCGTTTAAAGATTGAAGCGCCCGTACATCTCTCTAACAAATCGTCGGTGGTCAAATCTTCGTAGATTGGCTTCAAAACCTCTTGGACATCGTCATCGAGCGCTGGTGGATGAGAATATTTTTCCTGAAATCCATTGGCCTCAACTTTGCGCCATTCGCACCACGAATCTCCTCCCGAAGGACAATACTGATGCTGGGGATTCTCATCAGTTCCCTCCGTTCCCTTTCTACAAGAAACGCTTTAGCGACCGTAATAATTTGAATTTCGATTTGAAAATTTGAGGGAATGTTTATTACAGTGTATAGTATCCGATAATGCAAATCGATTTTTCGAAAATTTCACACTGTGACGACCCCTTAATATCATTGATCAATTTTATATATGAAGTTATATGGATTTAAACGATTTTTTTTCTTTATAAACTTCTCATTCATACCGAATAAAAAAAAACTTAAAAATAATTTTCACATGTAGTTTCAATTAAAATTTTTGACGCAATTTTGTCATTTATTTATAACAGTTCATGTTGCTTTGTATTGATTTTTAGATGCGGTCCGACAGCTTTAAGTCTTCATGTTTTATTTCCGTATTATATTTATTTTTGTCTATATTGGCTGAGACATTGGTCTGTATATATATGTAGTTGAAGAGGTATCAATTTCTCTTGTGGGGTGGTTTTGATGTAATCTATTCAAATATCTATAGCCACTCGATTCGATCAATCTTTGTAGTCTTCTGTTAATTGGGTACTCTTTAAAAGGTCAATGTTTGTGTCCCCAATGAAAATCAGGTTTTTATTTGTCGCTAGAATATTTTCCAAATGGCCAAACTTTTTATCATCTTCATTCGGTGCTTTATGCGATTGCGATTCGTATTCTACCATTTTTATCCCTTTGGTCTCTAATATTATTGTAGAATATTTTGTGTCCTTTGTTAATACTTTAAACTATAACTATGTACATACATATATATATATAGTCACGCACACATCCTCATACAAACATGCTCATTATGTACCATATACACACATACATAAATGCATGCAGGTATGTTTAAGTATGTTTATACATTCATACACAGAGGACAAAACTACCAGACATTTTTGATTTTACTTACAACGGCCCTACAGTAATGAAAAAATAATTGTCGACAGCATTAATTACTTTTGTACCCACCTGGCCCCTCTCAGGACCACCCCAGACTAAAGTACTGGCTTGGCTACGCCCATGCCAGTTATTAGCCTTTACGGCAAGCGTTCTTCATCTAAAAATAACTTATAAACCGTTGCAATTTATTGTTTTTTTTTTCAAATACAAACGTCATAAAGTAATCTAAATAAAACAAAAACAATAAGCCAGGAAATTTCTTTGTATATCTTGCAATAAAACACACTATCAGCATTTCACTTCCAACGGTTGAAAAAAGTTCAAATCCATCACCACATGAAGGTTTTTGTCAAAATTAAACAACCGTGATTTTTTAAAAACTATTATGTATTGCTTATAACGAAAAATGTTAATGAATTAATTACTATGTACAACTGGTCTTAGTTATAATGTATGCATAGTTGCAACGATAAACTGTGATAAAGTACAAGTATGTGAGCAAATTTCTTTCTCCGTAGTTCTGATATTTCCCATTGATTTTTTGTTTTTCCGTTTAAGGTTGTTAACTACAACAGAACTAACTGTACAGAAACACTGGAACACCAAAATAAAACGAAAAACTAACTTACATTCGAATGGCACTAAGTAAAAATTGACTATAACAACAACTAAAAGGAAATCATTGTAAAGCTTGTCGTTGATTCATTACGGTTACTACACAGTGGTTAAATTATATCCATATGTCTCCTAGATATGTTGATCTTCAAATTGCTTTCCCGAAATGCGACTACTTTAAAACACTTCGTCCAATGAGTTACAGAGGTCGAAAATAAACGTTCTGACAGCTTACAAACAATAAAATATGTGTAGTTCAGGAAGAGGTTAAATACTATATCTTATTTGGTTTGTCTTACGCCGGGACCACGCTCACCCGGGCCCCTGCTAGTACAATACTCAGTGAATATGTTTTTCTTGATTGATATGGATACGAATCATACGTCACAATCAACAAAATGATAGAGTATGTTTGTATATGTTAAATAATAGCCATTCCTTGCTACTGATCTTTGTAAGAATAAATATATCTTTATTATTACATCCTTTAAAATGTTTGGCATATGCTCCGTTGAGGTCAGAAAAACAGCCAGCCCCATTCTGTTCTTTCGAAACAGAATGCAGAGTAGACTTACCACCTCCCCATATAAATATATATAAACTTACATGATTTCATGAATGTATATCGGATAATGTAGTCAACTAATACTAAATGATATCAACACTGTCATTATTTACAACATGGCCTCGTATTTACAAGTATTAAGAACGTTTACCTTTAGATGCTAGTATAATTTAAATAACTCTAATATCCTGCTGCCTAAATGTACACCAGACATGATTAACTCTTTGCTTTAACTGCAAATATTAAAATCAAACTAAGCAGAAAAAATTGCCATTAATCCTAATTTATATAAAATGGAGTTTCGCTGATTGTGATGCATTAAAGTCATAGCCAGATATTATCACACTAAAGTTAACGTAAGTACAAAACAATCCTCAGCACTCTAAAACAATTATAAGTTTCGTCAACGTTTATTTTTTTTATAAAAGTGCTCTACTTGATCTGCTTAAAATATGGAATAACACCTTAGGCGAGCTGCACATATTATCAAAAAAATGCAATTAAAAGATCTTTGATAGAGATGAGAGCCCATAAGCTCTACACCATTAATCCTGACAAAAGAAAGATGCTTAGCAAGGACAAGCATGCGTATTTCATTTTGACATTTTCTCTCTTTCATTTCAAAACCAACAACTTGATTATGACTTTTTTAAGAGAAGCATGAGAATCTTATGGGATTTGTGATTTCCAGATAAGTCAGATGTAATTTGCCTTTGATAAAAGGAAAACAAATTTTGAATATTAGTTAGAAATTTACGGGGGGTTTACAAGCAAACCCGCCTAGCTGCAAACTCCATCAAATATGTACACCGGAAACAACCCTACCGTCATTCACGATTCTTCAACGAGAGAGAGAGAGAGCGGGGAAAGTTCTCCTCGCTACATAACACAATTCAATGTGCTTATGTACCAATCGTAAAGTTAACGTTGGATATATTCATCCGTTGACCGTTGGAGTGTAAAATAGAGAGTAGAGAATTTTTCTATAAAAAAATTCCCAAAACGAGTTGCCCTTATGATATAAAAACAAAGGGCACGACATACGACAAAATAAGATGGTTTGAACCACAGAAAACTCAACATGTCAAGCCTATTCCAGCATCCGTCGTAGTAATAATAATCCTAACGAACATCAAGCTACGTTACGAATATGAAAGAAATGGTATTTCTACGATCCGAACGGAATCACCCTTAGCGATGCCATATGAAAATCATTTCGAAATTAGATGTTTAACGTAAAACAAATTGAAAATCGATGCCATTTGTAAATATCGCAAGGCAGTTTGCAGAATTTTTTTTCTATTTCGACTATTTTAGAAAAATTGGCCCGAGCGTTATGTACTCACCGCTTATAGCGCTGGCTCGAAAAGTTCCAATCCCCTATTTAGTTTCCTCAGAACGCGGTTATTTTTTCCCCCCAGATTTCGAAAATTCTTGCACGATATCGCATTTTTCAGAAGGTAAATGCAGTGCAGAAAAGTTTCATCTTGGCTTTTATTCGTGATTAATAAATAAGTTTATGAATCCCAAGACAAATTGTTATTTCTTGTGTTCTATCCAAAAAAAAAACGTGTAAGCTCCGAACGGTATTTAAATTCGTAACAATAAGTGACAAACTTTCGATTCGTTGCAGTATCCAGGCATACCGTTTACAGAATTCATAGAGAATTCCGACTTACAATGCACACGTAGAATACGATTTTCAGGATTTGTAACAAAATCGAAAGTACGACTGCTCTTGGAATAGGCCTGTATAATTTTCGATAAGTAATCGTCGAAAAAGTACAAATTGCATGTCTTCGCACACAACTTGTCCAAGCCGTTAAGTTTTCCACCGTCTGATGGTTTCGACTCTCCTGCAAGCAGTAATGGAGATATAGTTGTAAAAGATAAATAGTTCTAGGTCAGGGCAGTAGCGTATAATACCTATTCTGCAAAACTGCCTTCTTGCAAAGTCTATCGTCTGCAGACCAAGCGCAAGTATTTCATAGATAATTAACATTATTAAACATTTCACTACGTTATGGGGAACAATGCCTACTTCCGAATGGATACAGCACAAGATCGCATTTCTCTTCCTATTTTCCCTTTAAAAAAAACGGCTTCTCCAAATAATCGAATTATTCCATGTACTAAGTAGTACTTTCTTCGTTTGGCAAATTCAGTAAACTACGTATGTAAGACATCTCTCAGTTCAAACTCAACTTTTATATAGCCTCAAAATTCCCTACAGGTAATATATTTGGTCGCCATTCAGCAGTTACTGTATTAATGCTGTAAAATCATAATTTTGACTAAATGAAATCAGAATATTACTGAAACTTAATTGCGCGAAAAAACGAGCTTTCGGAACAGAATGCTAAAAAACTTGCTTCAAATTGCTCTTGGACAAATTGAGTTAAATGAGATGTCATATATGACACCTTATTCAACTTTATTTAATAGTTTTATAAAACTCAGCTGCTAGATTGTGGCAATTTCTACTGCCTAATACCGAACTGAAGTGAAAACCCAGGCAAAATACAATTTATTTTAAACTGGAATGTAAGCCTCTTGAAAAATTAAGAATTTGAAAATTATTGATCACTTATAAACGGCTTTCAAATTAAATGGTTTTTTTCTTAATTGTATCTATATGATTTCCTATGAGATTGTGGGAATTGTGATTGGTGCTAAAATACACCAAAGGAATCTTCCCACGTCTGATGTTTTTAGTAGTAATACCTACGTAAACCCTTATCATTTTTAAACTTTGCAACTGTTACTTCTATTAATTACATGTTTCCTAGCTATTAATAGTAAAACTTAGAAATAATCAAACACATACTTCGTCGTAATTTAACCTAACTTTGTTGTCCGCCGCAGCGGCAAGCTTCGTTAAAGTCTTTTTTATCCTTAATGCCGGCAACCTCACATTAGCATTTTGGTGCCAGCATTCACGCATCAATTTCGACATACCGGCTAAAAGCTGTAAAAACAAATTTTAAAGAGAGCTAAAAGCATTAAAACATTTATAAAATTACTGAGTCTGAACTCCATCGGTTTGGAATTGATGGCCTGTAATTATCACCACAAACGACTTTCCTCATGTCTTCAAAGCTAGGATCTGAAGGGACAGCATCGTAGTATGGAACTTTATAATCTTCTGTGATTCCACCCGACACAGTTCTTCTGCACACTTCCCAAAATATAAGTCCCAGCGCATATATATCTGTGCGTCGTAGTGCTTCGAAACACTGCATATTTATGCTGAAATAGTGTTAATTTTTGAATTTTTTAAAATGTCTTAAAAACCATCTAAATCTTAAGTCTTTGCCGTAATTAAAAGAAATTCCAGACCTATTTTGTAACTGATATTGGTTCGGTTGTAATATAAACAAATTCATGACAATACCTTTTATCTAGCACCTCTGGGGCCATATATCTCGTCGTTCCAACTTGGCGAATATTTCCCAAGTCTAATTTTCCAGTAATCTGCGAATGCGTCACAGCTAAGCCAAAATCTGCTATCGCACATGTCCCATTTGATTTTACAAGAATATTCTTCGACTTTAAATCCCTATGTGCAATGGCAGGTTTACCCTTTAGAAGGAAATATTATGTTCATTTTTTTAATAAAAATTCTGAACAACCCTACCTTTGTACCAAATATTTCTGTGTGTAAATGCACAAGTCCATTTGCAATTGAGAGACAAATAAGCATCATATCGCTGTGACTCAGGGCATTGCGATTTAAATGATCGAAAAGAGATCCGTGCGGATAGTAATGGGTTAACAACCACAACTGTGTGCAAGAATTCCTTGAAGTCATATCCGACCCTAAGTAGCCCAAAATGTTTTCATGTCGAAGCAGAATAGTGCTGTAAATAATTAAACTAGTATAAGGAATGTTTCACATATAAATCTACGGCAATACCTATAAATTTCAGTTTCTCTCTTCCAAGAGTCTTCGTCACGAGTGAGAAATACTTTAACAGCAACGCTTTCTCCATGCCAAACGCCTCTCCATACTTCTCCGTATCTACCACGGCCTATGCAATCAACTAAAGTTACTTGTTTGGCTAATGTCCTCTGTACAAGCAATGGAAGACCACTGCCCGATCCTGAAGTTACCGAGTGCTGCAGATACTCCTATTGTTTAAAATGTAATGTATGTAAACATTATAATCGGACAAATGTTATATACTGATATACCCTTAAAGTGCTATCACCGGCACTAGTTGCTCTCAGCAAGTCATCACTGGCATAGTAAGTTTCCAAGTCTTGTTTACCTCGGCTTGCCATCAAGCGTTTTTGATGAGTTCTTCTCATGAAAAAAATAACCACAATGGCTAGTATGCTTATAATAATTACAGGGCCGAATATAGCTAGTGATAGTTTTAAAATATCACTACTTGAGGTGTCCATTCTTGTAACTTCATCTGATAAAAATTCAAGACATATTTAATTCCTGTTACCTAATTTTGTTCTTTTTAAAATGTTGAAACCATTGGAAGCTTATAATTATTATAAAATTAAAAAAATTCAATACAAGCAAAACCTTACTATATGTTAATGGAGGAAGTTCTGGAAAATTGCCACCATTGCAGTAATCTCCCGTGCAGCACTCGATATTATACTGCCCAGAGGCCTGTCTTTTACGTGGGCCGGAATTGTTACTGTTCTGTAATATCCACAAATAAAAATATAGTTTCTTAATCAACTCAGACCATTACAATTAAACCCACCTGGTTACAAAATAATGTTATTTGTTCAAACGACACTGTGCAGCCTCGTTGAACTTTCTCCTCACCATAAAGATCGCGCACTCTAGATTTCCAACACTGGAATCGTGAAAGAAACAACTGTTTTTAATTTCCGTAAAATTTTTACTAATATAAATCCTTACTTGCACTGCATTTTGACAATGGGGAGCATGTGACGTAGAGTTCTTACAATCGGGCGGTTCACATGAATAACATTTGTACCTATAATTATTTGTTGCAAATTAGCAAAATTTAAAAAAAAAATTTTATTTATATAAAAAATATAATATAAAATAACTTAAATACAAAAGCAAACAAACATAACTGCTAAATTAAAGGATACTTTAATGAATAAATTAAGAAAAATTACTAGGAATTACGAATAAAAATAGATTTCTATATTTAAATGAAGCCTAAGCCACCATAAACAGAGTGTATATGTTGCATTATTTATCACTATACCCATACAAAATAATATTATTATATCAATATCATCAATCAAAATAATCAATTTTACACTTTCTTTATCTCGATGATCGATATCAATTTTCTTATCATTCAAAAAGAAAGTTTTTTAACAAGATTTTACCCTTTTGTTAGTTATCAGTGTTTACATTAGAATTAACACCAAAATAGCTTAAGTGCAAAGTATTTGTTTACCGCCAAAATCATTACGATAAAAACATGTTTACGCATTTGCTTCAATATTTATAAAGTGGAAATTGGAAATTTGGTAGAAAATGTAAAATTTGAAAATCATATTGTTCGTTATTTGTAAAAACAAATTCGTAGTCGTGTTGTTTAGTTTAAACTGTTCAATCACAAAAAAAAATCCATAAATTTTTAGGACATTTAAGCTTCAAATCCGTGATGCAGCGCAACCAACCAAGAGAAGTAAAGCTAAGTAACTTAAATTACTGTAATAAGCAAAATATGAAGGAAATTCGGGTTTCTTTTTTAAATATGGAAAAAAAATATAAATTAACAGACATCTAAATGTCGCAAGTAATTTTCAAATTCTAAATTAGGAAATGAAGATCATAAGCATGTTCGAAAAAATGACTAACAATTACAACAGTACGGGACGATACCTTCTCTTCATTCTTCGTTTGGATTTCAAATGCCTCCTTGAAAGCATTTCAAAAGGGAATTTAGCAATTTACAGTTTCCATCTAGCAAAACCAAATATGTGAGGCCTCTAACGAAAGCCGTACATACCTTAGATGAGGCGTTTGTATAGAGTTCTGGAGGGGAAGATCCCTGCTTGCATGTGATGTCTCCAAATCCATGTTTTCCTGATTTTCGTCTAGAAGGCGACCATTTATCTCACCTGCAATGCATAAAACAAAGCATGGACTGCATAAACAGAATCATCCTCATTTCTTATAGGAAAGCAAGGAGTTCGTACAAAAAGAGGCTATACGTTGATTCTTGGGCTGAATGATACGCTTGGCCCCTACAGTGCCTCTGCCCGGAAGGCAGGGAGTATTTATTTGCTGTCTGCTTAGCCAGCAGTTTAACCCGGGATTTCTTTTTCACCAATTTCGTTAATCACTGTTTGTAAACAAACGTGCGTACCCAAACTCTGACCACTTATAAAACTTTTTGAGCTTTGTGGCATCTGTTATGGTCAGGTTTCATTCATTTGGGTTTTTGTACATCACGACGGTGTGTTAAACTAATTCTAAGCGATATATTCAGAGAAAACGCAATTTTATTCAATGTTTTCATTTGGACAGCGAAATGGGCACCACACTAGGAGCAAATAAAACTGGTTTTGTAGCACAGTTGGAACTGTTTATTCTACATTATGAATTTAGAAGACTTTAAGAACTATTATTTGTAGGAAACTACCGCACCTTTGGAGAAATTTATAAATAAAATAGAGATTAAAGACACTTTAAATACAATGGCAGCCATTGTAGCTATCAAAATAATCGAGGTAAGTGTCAAAATTATATGGACTTTGATTTAGATGTAGTAAAATGGCGGAAGTCATTCGACTGTTAGGATGCCTCCAGCAAAAATTATTTTAATATTAACCCCCTAGCCAAAATAAAAATTTACAAAAAATCGGTGTAATAATAAAGCACATATTTTTGTTCCTCTTAAATTCCAAACTAAAGGTACGTATTCATTTAAAATTATTCTAACTAAATAAAAGATGGTCAATTGTAAACTATTCCTCTTCGTGTTTATATTCTAGTACAAAATATCAGTATGATAACGTCAAAACAAAAACACAACCTCACTTTATCCCTTTTTGTATATTTATACAGCTCACTGCTGTTTTACGTGTCCCTAACAGGACGGAGCGAATTGAAATTAGTTATCATCAAATAAAAAATAACAACCAAAAATGCAACGATTTCACAAAATAGGAGCAGAATGCTTGATTTTTCCATTTAAGAGAAAATTGTCGACATGGTCACCACTAGCGACAGCCTTCAATTCTCCTCCGGTGAAAAAAATTAATTTTACCCAAAATGAAGTGGTAATGAAATTAATTTCAAGTTTTACGAATTGAATATGATTACTTTTCTACAGGGTCTCTTTAACATCAGTGAGCTGAAAAGCTATGAAGGGTTCTACCTTCTCAAGGAAAACGTTATCATGAAAACTGATGACCTGATCAATGAAGCTACTTCTAGAACAAGGAATAGAAAGATGGTGCGTGGAGTCCTATAGGAAACATTTATTTTTATTTGAGCTCGAAACCCCGCCGAAGAAAGGCTATTGCTTTGATTACGTAATCTACCGTGACGGTCGAAGGCCGTTTATTCTTCATCTTTGGATCTGGTTTTGATTCTCTGTGATAGTCAATCTGCTTTAAAAGCCTTAAATGCAGACGTATTATATTCAGCTTGCTAAAAAGTGCTGAAGCTTTTGAAACAACGTGCCTCATTGAACAATATGTGTTCACCTGAGTCAGGCTGGATAGATTTGGAACTTGAGGTTGGAGGTTTCTAAAACTCGGGGTTTTGTAAGAGCACAACTTGGGAAACAAAAGAAGACGGCACGGCACCATTTAGCCTTCTTCTTCAGGGTACCACTCCATTCTGGAGATTGGTTACCATCTCATGTAATGCTTTTTTTTACGGTTTCGAAAAGGTGTATATTCTAAACTAAGCCATTCCATAAGTTGTTCATTCATTTTGTCCTCCCGCTGCTTTTCGTTCATACTATTTTAACTTGCAGGACAAGCTGTAGGATCACATACTTGGTGCCTCTCATATTGTGTCTTAGGTACTTCAACTTCCTGCCTTAGATGATGTTCATGATGCACTTATTCGTTTTCATCCTATTTAGGATATTTACCACCTACTCTCGCCTGTACAGTCATATTTTAAAGGCTTTTTTTTCCGCCACTTCAGTGTTCAAGCCCCCGCTCCTTACAGGAGATCTGACTAAACGTTGTAATAGTCTTGTCTTCAACTTCAGATGAATTTCACTCTACGTCTGAAAATGAAATTGGAATATTCGATGCTATTCGGTTGAAATTCGAATATTCGAAGTATTCGAATTTTGAGTGCTTTGATCTATTCTAATCATTAAAACTTTACAATGAAAATATTCCAGGTTGAAATTTTCGATGAGCTTTCCGACTCCTTGTGTAAGGTAGCTGATTTGGCTGAATTTATTAGACTAGCTCATCCCATTTCAAAGTACTCTACTGCTGCAGAAGACGCTTGCATCACTGTAAGCGGAGTAGTAGAGAAGTAATTTAGTAGCAGTAGTTGTTTCTAATAGTTCTAACCAATTCTTGCAATTAGACTTAACATTCACAAAGAACTACACAAAGCACTGAAGCAAGTCGTAGACGACAGGGATATTTTCCCAACATCAGAGGTAGATGAGCATGTGGCTGGACTTTTTCTCTTCGACTTTGAACAAAGCGGAATTCACTTACCAGAGCAACTGAGGCAGAAAGTTGTACGGCTGAACGATATAATTCTACAGATGGGTCAGAAATTTATGGCCGGCACCGTGCATCCGCGATCTGTTGCGAAATCAGAACTCCCAGAAAATATTCGTCAATAGTAAGTTGGATGAATAATTTAAGGTTTATCCATTTGAGGTAATTTGAGGTGCACACAGATTGTAATATTTTCTTAAGTTTTTCTGTGGAAGGAGACAATGTTCTTGTGTCTGGATTGTACACAGATTCGTCAAGTTCATTAGCGAGGGAAGCTGCTTACCGACTCTTTCTATATCCGGATCAGCGACAAGAAGAATTGCTTTCGGATATGCTTAAATGTCGATACGAACTAGCAAGGACTTGTGGATTTGACACATATGCGCACAGAGCATTAAAATCTAGCACAGCTGAAACACCAGATATGGTCAGGAGCTTTCTGGACGAGCTAACGACAGAACTTAAAGATAGAGCGGACAAAGATTTTCAAGTCATGCAGAAAATGAAGGTATAGAGCAAATGCCTCAAAAAGCTTTCATCATTTAAAGGAGTTTTTCTTTAGAAAAAAGATTCTGGAATGAATACGAAACTAGCGGCCTGGGATACGCCTTACTACACTGCTAGGTTTAAACGACATTGGCTTCAAATATCCCCATCAGAGTTCACACCGTACTTCAGTCTGGGAGGATGTATGGAAGGTTTGGATAATCTGATGAAATCCCTTTACGGTATTTCTCTCGAAAACACAAGCTTGCAACCAGGTAAACTTTCCTTTATCCTAGGAAGAGAAGAAATCAACTTGTTGCTTCTTATCTTTAGGAGAATCATGGAATAACGACATTTATAAGCTCTCTGTCGTACATGAAAGTGAAGGGCTTTTGGGATACATTTACTGTGATCTTTTTGAGCGTCCTGGTAAACCAAACCAGGATTGTCACTTCACGATCCGAGGAGGGAAACGACTCCCTGATGGGAGCTATCAACTACCAATTGTTGTGGTAATGTTGAATTTAAACCATCCCCGGTGGTCTGGACCAACTTTATTAACACCATCAATGGTGGATAACTTATTTCACGAATTTGGGCATGCTATGCATTCAATGTTAGCTCGTACAGAATATCAACACGTAACTGGTACCCGCTGTAGTACCGATTTTGCTGAGGTACCTTCGGTTTTAATGGAATACTTTGCTAGCGATCCAAAGGCATAGTTATTAAAAAATTCGTTGAATTTTAAACTTGATTAGATATGATTTAGGTACTCAGAACATTCGCTCGACATTTCCAAACCCAAGAACCAATGCCGGAAGAGATGCTTCAAAGGTTATGTGTGTCGAAACACATATTTTCTGCAAGTGAAACTCAACTGCAGGTATTTTCACTTGCGCATTCAGATAATAAATAGCTTTAAAGATGCATCCAACACTTTCAGGTGTTCTATTCCGCTCTTGATCAAGTTTACCATGGCGATCCAAAAGCTCACAGAAATTCAACGACAGAAACTTTGCAGATGGTGCAGAACAAGTATTACGGTCTTCCATATGTCGAAAATACAGTAAGTACTAGAATTATCAATTCTGTTTATATAATAAAAGCAAGCAATTAATTAATTAATAATTAGGCCTGGCAGCTGAGATTTTCACACTTGGTAGGCTATGGAGCAAAATATTATTCCTATCTCATCTCAAGAGCTATTGCGTCTTGGATATGGCAAACATATTTTGAAGAAAATCCATTGAACAGGGAAAGCGGTGAGAGGTATCGAAGAGAATGTCTGTCTCATGGTGGGGGAGTCCCAAGTCGCAAATTAGTAGCAAATTTCCTAAAGCGAGAAGTAACTCCCAGGAACCTTTCGCAGAGTCTTATCAACGAAATTGACTGCAACAATGTCAAAATTGAGGAGATGAGCAAAAACCGTGAAGCGATATATGATTAGTTCAACATTGGCCCTTATCCGAGACTTCTATTTATTGATTGTAATTTTGTTTCCAGAAAAATTGTTATATATTAAAAGTGTGAACAAACTCTGCATTTATAACCGCTTCAATTGGAATATAATCGGCGAATAAGAGAACCAAGAGCATCTATTTAATTCGTTAGTAATTAATGAATTCTTGGACTTTTACATGCGGTGCTTGTAGAGTGAACTTTCTAGAATTGTCATGTTGACCAATTTGAGAAAGTAAAAAAAAATTTAGTAGTAGGGCTTTTTTCAACGTTTTCTGATAAATTTATACGCTGAATGAGACTATTGCAATGATCGATTCTGCGGTGATTTTAAAATATTTTGCTATATAATATTTTCAGCTGAAACTTTGACTAGTAGAGTAATTAATTACAGCAGAGTTGACTTTTTCAATAATTTTATATTCATGTTATTCATATTCAAGCCCTTGAAGATAAAACTAAACTAAATTTTGATTTGTATGAAAGCACAATGGAGAAAAAAACCAGAGCGAAAACCACAAAAATCAAGATTCAACATTCTCAACAAAGTTGTTGCAAATTGGGTAAAAACTTTAAATTAGAGTTGTTCTCATCTTTCTATTTTACAAAAATCTGCAATAAAACTTATTTTTCGACTTATCGGCGGTGGTAACAAGCACGCATTTGTCATGTAAAATGCCACTTGAGTAGGTAATCTTAAATTTGCTTTTCATTCTTCACCAAAACGTTTATTTTTTGAGCAGGAAACTCGTAAATCGTTCGTTCTGAATAGGATATTTTTTTAAAAGTACACAAATCAAAATTCCCCCAGCTTTCGTTCGAAGTACCTAACCGCTGTTGCGAATCACAGCAAATTTCTCGTTTTTATGTCTGTTCAGTATTTTATAACGTTTTCTTTTGTGTTTCAAATGAGGTGTTTCGTTAAAAAATTTGTTCGTGGCGTGTAGATGACAAAGGAAAACCCTTCAAAAAAAATTATAAGATTGGGCTCAAATGAAAGCTTAATTTGCCTACTTATAGCAAAAAATAAGTTGACTATCACCTATGGGTTTGTAAAAGGAAGCATTTCACCTTTTCATCACACAACTAAAAATAAAATATTCAGTTTGTTGACATTTTATACAGGGTCTTTCAATAAGGACGGTCGACTTTTGTATGTAAATAAAACAAGTTGTGTATGAGATATGCGCTGCATCTTTTGTTATTTGAAAGAATATTTTATGGCATTATCTGTGGAATTTAACGTCGTTTAAATGTCCTGCGCCGCTCTGCTTGGTGGCACTTATACGGGAAGTCTAATTTTCGATGCCTTTGTCGCATAAATCTAGCTGAATTTGCTTTCATTATGTTGACTTTGAAGGCATCAATTTTTTGCGGTTTATTCGCATAGACCTGTGATTGAAGATAGCCACAAAGGAAGAAGGCTTAATGCGTTAAATCGAGTTTAGGAAACAAAACGTTGCTTATCATCGATCTGTAGCGCTCGCCATTGACGTCGCTAAAGGTGATTTTTTTTTTGTGGAAATTCGAGTCAACTTCCGAATACGTGCCACCAAACAAAGCCGCGACAGACATTTGAAGGATGTTATATTCCATACTTAATGTCATAAAACATTCTTTCAAATAAAATAAGAATGGAGTGGATATCTCACTCGCAACTTGTTCTATTTATATATAAAAGTCGCGCATCTTTATTGGAAGACCCTATAAAAGGTATATTTAAGTCAGGAAACATTTTGTAAAAGCAAAATTTCGGTGTTCTACTTCTGTAGTATAACAGTACTAAAATCTTCCTTTCGCTTTTCAGCTTTCACGGTGTTTCAGAAAATTGTGACTTTCCTGTGATGTGCGGATTCGGTAAAAATATTTCGTGATTTATGTCGTTTTACCACGTTAAAGTGTGTTTATCGTGAAAAGTGAGTGCGCGTATTTTCATATATCCGTGTCGACAAAATTAAGGCGAAAATATCTGATTTTATCGCTTCACACATTTTGAAATTTTAAAATCGTTATATTTTCTACATTAAGCGGAGAGGAATTTTTTCTGTATTTTTACCGTTGTTTCGCTACAGTTCCCTTTGGAAACCGTCGCAAAATCTTGGCGCTAAGCAAATTGAAGTTATACCTCGCTGCCGGTGTTCTGTTTCAGTCTCTCGAGAGATGGGGCTGCCGCTGGCTGCTTATCTGCTTAGGCCTTAAAAGCATCATAAAAATATAAACTAAACCTGGAATGGCCGTATCGTGTAAAAATCACTGATCTATATATATAACTGGATAGCTAACGCGCTCTATTCACTGTAGTACGGCTCGTGCGCAGTGGACCCATATTGTTTGGTGGCAGAATTCCGGAATGCCGGTAACGTAAATGTACACTTTTATCAGATTTGCACTACATACACATAGTTGATATATAGGTACGCTCTCATTTTTTCACTGAGCGTTTTTTCAGACGATTTCTACCGATTCTCAGCGACTGTGTGCGGCGCTTAAAAATGATTGGTACGCATATAAGGCGTTTGGTGTGTGGCTTTAATTGTTGGACAATTATCAGGAAATAACTTTTGTGGATTGCTGGAAAATAGAAGTCGTTCAAAATAAAATGATGCACCCTGTAGAAGTGTTTCAATTTCTACAGCTTTCAAACTTTTGCTTGCTCTCTCATATTACTTGTTTATAACTATCTATTTCCAACAAAGTGAAACGTCTGGTCACTTCAAGATAAGGGAAAACGTCGAGTGTCCCTTCTTGTTATTAGATATTCTTTGATTTGGCTTACAGACGTTCCGTGTTTAGTTCATATTTCTATGAAAAGCATTACCTTTAAATAATGAGCTGCCGGCAAATGTTTCTGGCTTAAGGAAACTGGTTTGTAGGTTTAGTATTGTTCTACCGTGAGATCTACATAGCAATCTAAAAGTTAAATCATTGCTGGAATTGAGACAAAACAGGCGTTTCTAAACAATAATTTCAAACCGGGACGTTTGTTTCGAAGTTGCAGAGAAGGCCCAAAACTGTTCCGGTCCTATATTCTAATTAGATTGAAACTCACTGAGCAGAAATTAGAGAATCCCACGCTGCAAACGAGAATTAACAGCTGTCAGAATATTGTAAGATGAGACATCTGCCGGAATAATAAAGTAAAGGAAGCCTTTACAAATGGCAGTCGTGTGTTTTGTTTAAAAGTGATTTTCTCGTAGAATTTGTAGATATTACGGGTTTTGATCTTAATTTTGGTTTAAATTTCACACCAGCCAACATTGTGCGAACGCGCGAAGTTGATCGTTCGTTTTTAAAATGCACGTTTGTGGTTAACACGCAACATTTTTGGACATTGTCAAATCTGCTTCTAGAACAAAAACTAAAAATATTGAACTGAGTAATTGTTTCAAGGGCCAGAAAACACCTAGAGGAACTCTCTTGCAGGGCAGTATAATCGAGTGAGCTAATCACTTTTGTATTATGAGTGCATCCAAAAAATACAAGCAAATGGATACTTCAGAGTTGGAAGATACAGAAAATCTTTTGCAAAAAAAAGTTGGCGACAACAACAAATTCTTCTGTCGCAACAATTCGCACTCAAACAATTCCCAAATACCGTTCGGTTCGGCGAACTGCGAAAGAAAGCCAAACTTCTCGATGTTGAACAACTCACATTTCGGGGATCAAGGGACTTTTCTCAACAAGATGTCTGTAAACAATCTATCGAAGCCCGGCGACGTTAAGAAGATCGTCATAAAGAACTTCCGAAGTAAGTACCGCTAATACTCTTGACTCGAAATAGAATTTTATGCTGCCTGGGTGCACTTCGGATGACAAGTGACTTGTCCACCTCGGTGGCGATTTTTATCGATACGAAGGATGCGTGCCCGGCAATTTTCTAATTACGTGAAAACTGGCATTTAATGTGATTTCAATGCCATATTTTATTAAAATTCGAACTAGTCTCACTTCTTATATCTTCAATGAATTAGTCTTTTGATAATGGTAACAAATATTACATATATTGTTACAGCTGTACCGGTTTCAGGGGGTAGAACGGTATAGTATCGCAAAAAAAGGTGATTTTTGGCTATTATTTACTAAGAAAACGAAGAAATTAAAATTAAAAAAAAACCCTTTAATGGTAGATGCTAGTGAGTAGACTAATTATATTAGTATAAAATAAATTTTCTCATTCGGAAGCTTGCGGGGTGTCAATAACACAAGCCGCTGTGGTAAGACCATCGTGATCGGTGCGCACTCCTGATCCAAAATGATGGATTTGAAAAAAAACGCATTGTTCGCTTAGCTGGACGTAGAAATCCGCCGAACCTTTCAATAAAAAATTACTTTAGCGGAAGAAAATTTTGTTTAAAGTCACATTTTTGAAAAGCATACAATAAATCTCTGAAAAAGGAAAAGGAAAAATGATCCCAATTCTTCAAAAAATCTAATTTTTAAAAATGCTGTCAAACCAGCGAGGACCGGCCGAATTGGTTTAAATTTGAATTGAGATAATTTTTCGGTCGTCGAAAAACTGTGTTACAATTTCAGCCAATTACATCGCCGGTTTTGTACTTTTATAACCTTACAATTCAGACGTGCCATCCTGCATTTATAAGGTTTATTTGTAGAGGGGTATGATCTACAGAAAAAATAATATTTCGTCGATGGACAACAATTACCTATTATTGCACTCATATCACTATCAATTTTTGTAAGTAAGAAATAATAGAATAATGGACATAGCCCTACTATGCGTTCCAAAAATAAAATTATTTCATTTTGTGGGTTAGTCACCTCTGGCTCGTCCCTTCATTTGTTTTGAAATTTTTTGAACACATTAAGTTTCAATTATAATAAATGATAGAAATAAACGTTATAAAAATTATACCATAATTTTCTATGAACTATGAGAGCGTCTATGGAGTGCAACAAAATTTAATGATAAATTCAATCCAAAAATTTAGGAAAAAACGGCTCTGGCAAACATTTCATAAAAGAGACCTTAAATATAATTTAAAAATCAGCAACAAAAAGAAGTGATATTTGCGATTATTACAACAAAATCATATTTTCTCTGATAAATGGGATGGAGAGGGAGGATGCATTATACGTCAACAGGAGAGAGACAAATAAGAATAAAAATTCTTATCTTAATTTGACTACTTTTGTCACATCCTCAGCCTTCACCCTCATAAGGTGCACTAGGTATGGTATAGCCAAAGATAGCTGGAGGAGGCCCCGCTATAGGAGGAAAAATAATTCACTATCCCCACTACGAATTGTCTGGGATGTCGAACCTCGATGTCCTGACCGACGACGAAAAAAGTCTGCGAGTATATCCTACTTAGCGCGTCCGTGCGTCAGAATTTTTTAAATTCATGTGAAAACTTTTCCAACGCAAACGTATTATTTGTAGCGTGATAGCACATTTTTACATGTCTTTAATTTTCATACCTTAAATAAGTCAGTAAACATGAGGCTAAAGTTTATATGGAATAATCTATTCAAATATCTAATTAAGTATATTTTTGTATGTATTATATATGAGTATTTTTTAACACCTAAATAAATCATTCCTACTGAAAAATACCTTATTTTCTGTTTTACAAATAATTTTTATTTGATACCTCCCAACTTCAAAAAACATTTTTATTGATTATTGTCACAGAAATACGAATATTTCCAGAAAACATTAATTTTTGATGATTCTTCGCCTGTTTTTCTTGCAATATGTTATGAACTAATTCATTTACGGTTTTGTCATCAAAATTTTCATTTTCTACATCATTTGACGTATCGACGGGAAAAAATTTGTTTCAAATTCAATTTATTCAATACCGAAAAAGTAATGGTGGAAAAAAAATGGGTATGAGATACCCAGTGTACCCGAATCAGAAAGCCGCGATAGTGCACCTCATAAGGGTTAAATCTAACACCTTCAATTCTGACGTCATATAGACCATGTCTACTTACCTACTGGCAGTACTGACATACTGCGGAGTACATATTTTTTACCCGTCAACGGAAGGGTTATGGGTTTATCTGTCTGTTTGTCCGGATGTTACGGCCTAGAGCCCCACTGGACTGAACGATTTGGATAAATAAGTAGTCGTTAGAATCGTATTAATCCTCCAGGTGTCATAGGCTATATAACGTTACAAAAAAAGACAAGTCAAATGGCGGCCACCATAAGGCAAAATGTCTGACATTGAAAAACAAATTTCACCAAATATTATTAATATGGGTATCAAACGAAAGCATTTGACGGGCACAATACGGTAAACTATGTGATGTCATTACCAAATATGGCGTACGCCCCAAGATGGCGGATTACATTTTTCTTCACAACCCCTTGACATGGGTATCAAATGAAAGGTTTGACGAGCAGAATACGACAAGCATGCGCGATCTTCTAAACAAAATATTGCGTACACCCGAGGACAACGAATTACATTTTTCTTCACAACACCTTGGCATGGGTGTCAAATGAAAGGGTTCGATGTGCAAAATACGACAAGCTATGTGACATCATTCTTATAGGATAACAAAGACGATTTTTGGACGTAGATATTACACTATCATCGTGATATAATGTAAAATTACAGGTATGAGCTGTCTGCTTGATCATGTCATGACATTATTTACCTATGTATTATATATTATCCGAAACAAAGAAAGAAACTTATTATAAAAGACAAATAACCCGACAATAGAAGAAACGAAAAGTATGAAACAAGTAAATATTTATTCTTTCTTTACTTAATTCAAATCGACACAAGCGGTCGCATGCCGCTTTGCCCAACTTACACAAATACGCTATTATTGTGGCATGCGACCACGGCTATACTCGGCACATATCAGTTCTTTTTGTTGCTGGATTTCAAAATTATATTTACATGAAATGTTTGCCAGAGCCGTTTTTTTCTTCTGTTCTTAGAAAAACAATTATTTTTTGTTTTTTTTGGATATCACTTTTTTTCGAATATCTGGGATTTATTATTTCAGGCGGTTTTTCTTATAAATGGCAGTCGCATACGCAGGGAGAAGGGTTTTAGGGGTTAGACGACCACAGTCTCCTCCAAATTTCTGCAAAGTTGTTATGCGCCAATGTGCGACTCTTTAAATAGCGATTGTATAAAGAGAAAAAACTAAAACTCTTAAAAATTCCTTTATCATGCCTTGGATCCTTGGTCTAACTAACGTATGTTGTTAATATGAAGTCGAACAGGCAGGTGGTTGGTTTTGGGCCCCCCAAAAGCTGATACACTTCGGAACGAATATTATCTTCAGCCAACTTGATGGTCACATTTAAATGCGGCGACTAATATCGCGTAAATATCTGATTTAATGGATTCAATTTACAAATACAAATTTTGTCGGCTTTCTTTTGCTTATTTAGTGAGAGTACTGAAAAATCACCTTTAATTCTCAGTTGTTTTTTTCCTGTACGCTCATTTCCGTGGACCCCATTTACACGTACGAACTCATACCGGCGGAACTCGAGAATTAGGATTAGGGAGATGAAAGAGACAGACATAGCAAAGCGGAATCGAAGAATTTTAGCTGCGATTTCGATCTCAATCCCATTTAATTAGTGGCCGCCGTCACTAATATATAGGCGTTGTTGCTCATGTAGTCTCTAGCAATATACGGTACGAACAAAGGAATAAAAGGTACTGGGTGAAAAATTGGTTGTTGTTGCGGAAAAACATTTCGCATATGAATATCATGAGTGCCTTAGCCCCGGAAGATTTTAGAAACTTCCTTAGAATGGACTCAGAGCTAAATGTTTCAAGCCGCCAGTCCACTGCGGCGTATGCTGTTTACACATTAGAGATCGTTAGTGGGCTGAAGCCAATCATCCAATAACAGGCTCCGCCCACCAAACCTGCCTACTCACGTGTCAATCTGTAGGGATTCTGCCGATCGGCCCTGTAAATTGCGAGTAAAATCGCGACGTGAGTAGCCGGCTTAAGCCGAATATGAGTCCGATCGTGTAAGTGGGATCATGGTAGGATAGCTTAAGCGACAGTTCGTTATCCATTATTTTACGTGGTACATATTCTTTGATAAATATAAAATTTCAATCATAAAAATTGCTTTGGATTCTTCAACAACGCACGCAATGTGAGCCCTTTCTGGGTCTCTAGTGAATCTTATAAAAGTGGTCAGGTCTTTATCGAACTATTACTGCGGGTGTAAAAAACAAAATAAGCTACGTAGGCAAACTCATTTTATAGACTGTAATCTAAAAATTACATAAATGTACAAACATTTTAATTAAATAAAATCGTGTAAAATTAAGCTATAACCAAAAGCAAAATAGGCCTCCATTGTGAGACGCTGTATAATTTAAAAATTTATTTATGAAACGATTATTTATTTTAGGTAAGCCTACACTGCCAGAAAATTACTCTGAAAGTACATGGCAAAAACTTCAAGAAGCCGTGATAGCTATACAAACTTCAAAACCCATTGCATATTCTCTAGAAGAATTGTATCAAGCTGTTGAAAATATGTGCAGTCACAAAATGGATGCCCAATTGTATTCTAAATTAACAGCTCTAACGGAGGCTCATGTGAAATCAAATATAGAACCTTTTCTGGCAGAGAGTATGGATAAATTGGTATATTGCTTACACTTCTATTCATATCCATTTTTAATCATTTTTTACTATAGGTATTTTTAAAAAAAATAAACGATTGGTGGCAAGCATACTGCCAGCAGATGATTATGATGCGGAGTATATTTTTGTATTTAGATCGAACCTACGTCCTGCAGAATCCAACAGTGCATTCAATATGGTAGTATAACTGTTTTTACTTTATGCTGTACAAATTACTGCTATGTATCATTTTTTTTAGGGATATGGGCCTAGACCTATTTCGAACTCATATAGCACTCAATAACTTGATACAAAAGCGAACAGTAGAAGGTCTTTTGCTTTTAATAGAAAAGGAAAGAAATGGAGACGCTGTCGATAGAGCTTTATTAAAAAGCTTGCTGCGAATGCTGTGCGATTTGCAAATATATCCGCGTGCGTTTGAGGAAAAATTCTTGGTTGCAACTAAACAACTCTATCAAGCGGAAGGCCAAAGGAAAATGCAAGAATTAGAAGTTCCTGAATACTTGCAGCATGTGGATAAACGATTGGCTGAGGAAAATGAAAGATTGCTTCATTATTTAGATTCTAGTACAAAGTACGGAAATATTTTTCTAGCTAACGCCTATATATAATTAATCATTTACTCTTTTCTAGATACCCGCTTATTTACACTGTAGAAAAAGAATTACTCGCTGAACATTTAACAGCTATTTTACAAAAGGGCTTAGACAATTTACTAGAAGAAAACAGACTGAATGACCTTACTTTAATGTATACCTTATTTAGTCGTGTTAAAAATGGAACAACGGAACTATGCGCTAGTTTCAATGGATATATCAAGGTACTAAATGGTTTGGTCTGACTAAGTTATTTGGTTAAAGTTCGCACGGATTGCGTGGGATATTGTAGTAGTATTCAATTACCTTAGAATACCTTAATAGTAATCCTGTCATAAACACATTTTAAATCCATTGCACAAATACTACATCTGTATTGTCTACAACCATAACCCAGCGGGAAATTGGCTTATTACCACATGAATTTATAATGGCAATGTCATTGAAAAGTAATATGTGTATATCTTTTTAGATTACAAAATAATAGGTGTTTTCAGTGATTCATGAATAGTGGCAAATGTAAATACGAGCTTTGCGACTTATAAAGAATTAGACGAATTCACTAATGAAGTGCTAATAGTAGAGCTAATAGTGACTTTTGGCATTACTGAGATATACAAAAATTCATTATTTCAAATGAGTGAAATGGATGCTCTTCGGTCCAAATTTATCGATTAAGAGTATCCTAGAACGGGATGACGGATAAATATCAATTTCGATAATTCGTTCTGTTCAGTTAAGAACTTTAGCCATTTTCCCATTGCTTTTTAAAATATCGAACTATGTTCATAGTTTGTATGTGTGAGTTCGGTAAAATTTTATTTTAACCGGCTATTAAATTTTACAATAATTTTAAAGTAAAACTTAAAATTACGCATAAAATATGCCGAGCTCTCTATGAAATAATATAAAGGAAGCTTCGAAATTGACGTGCGGAAGCAGAAGTAAGGTCGAAAAAGTATTATAGGTGGTATTTGGAAAAAAATTTTGAACAATTCATACATTAATAACATAAAAATCATTCATTCATACATTTATAATTACATTAATTAATAAATGAATTATAGACACTATATTTAACTGCGTTGTACTTTTTCACTTTGCAACAAGGCCTGAGAAAAAAAAGCGTAAATGAAAAGACGGGATGACTGAGGCGTTCAAAGAAATGGAGGCATGTCCTTTTATGGTCATGTCCTTACTTTACACATTACCCTGTAGCACAGCCTACCTAATATACAGACGAAACAAGTCCGATAAAAATATGTTATCAATAAGCTTTTATTGGGGCACGACATCGCATTCGAAGAGCCAAGCTCTTGCCAACTTAAAAAGCTGAACGTCGCGACTTCGTAGGAATAGGAAAAGCAGACGTCGGGCAAAGGGACACTTAACTTGCATATACACCTGCCTGCCTTTCCGTACAACTCGCGAGCATGTTTACATTGTGTTGTGTGCGTTGAACAAGTTGCGAGATGAATTTTCGCTCTGAAAGAAAATAAAAAGCTCGTATGGGCTAAGACTTGTAACCCTTTTGCCTTCGCAACCCAATGTATGACTTGTTCCGTCTTTATATTAGGTAGTCTATGCCTGTAGTGTGATATTGCCTCCATGCAGTTGTCGTTGGGGATAATTGATTATCATGTTTCTCAATGTAGCAAATTCGCCCTGAATCGTTACCTCATACATTACCATGTAATGTGTTGTTGCTCCCAAGCAGTTTTCATCAAATAAATAATGCTTGTTCAGCAATGTAGCGATTTCCACTGGGAAATAATGGACAGTCCCAGGCTATATTTGCGTGATGGATTATAGCTTTACAATTTATTGATGTCTAATATAGTCACAAAGAACTTATATCGGAGCTTGTTCAATTTAATTTAGCTTCAATATAAACTTATACTCAGCAGCCTCCATTTTCTAGAATTGGTGAAATTTCACGGAAAAGGTAAACTGTATACAGGGCAAGCAAAGCCAGAATACTTACATAGGTCGTTTATCGGTAGCAGTGTAAAACCAAGAAGCTTTAAAAAATATTTTGCAGAAAATACTAAAAATATCGTAACGCATTAAGTATGTAAAAAGTATTAAGCGCCTGTCCGAAACAGTTCGTGACTTCAATCAGAGGTAAGCTCTATTCGAATTTAGTGAGCTTAACTACGTACACTGAAATTAGGGTCAGATTTTTTTTTCGTTTCCGTTTTATATTTTGCTGAAATGTTACAAATTTATTATATTATTCATTTTCTATTCATTTGTTTCTTTTTTATGAGGTTTTTGTAAATGACACAGATGTAATAGGTTTGCAATAATTTGTTTTTCCATAATTAATGGACATTCGGGGGAAATATTTCAGGGTTGTGTTAAAAACAACCACTGATTTGTTCATCAAAAAAAACCGCATCTCACCTAGCGGGCCCCCCTTGTAAGTGTAATGCTAAACGAACTAACGCCACTCACCTTGTTCTGGATAGAATAAAACCTCGCTTAGCCGTATGTTGGACCGTTTTATACAGAAATGGAGGAAGTCTTGATTGAACAAGGTAATACATATCTCATTTTTCCACAGTGGAACTTACGTGATACGTACAGAGTAATGAATTTCAACAATTATTCTCATTATGAATGCAATTAAATATAGTGCCACCTAGATTTTATTAGAAAAACTAGGCGAACAGCTTGTTCTGTTCAATTAGCAGAACAAGGTTCTTTTGTACACCTTGTTCTGCATCTTATAAATACTGCGGTTCAAGAACAGGGTTTAGTTTTCGTCGAGTTTCCAGGGAAGGAGCATAACCCTATACGTTTCTATTTACCCGGGTTAATTTGAAAAAAAATGGAGTTATTTACGAAAATTTAAATATTTACTTACAACTTAACATCTTCCTAAAAAATCGACCGGACGCTATTTTCAACATAAGAGTAAGCAATTGCCCAATCATTCACGTAATTCAGACTCTTTCGTGGGTTTAAAGACGGACCTGGATTCAACTCAACGCAGAGTTAACTCTGCATGGACACTGTAAATGTGACATGTGTGTGTCCAAAATCCCTGCTTCTACAATTATTGGCTCTTATGGTGGAAGAAGTAAACATCAAAAAAATTCATTGGTTCAAAGTACAAACTCCTCGATTAATCATGGAATACAATATCAGCTATATAATGTATTTAGCATTATTATTACATATTAGTCTAAGGAATCCTGCAGAAGCTAAGCTTTTTGGTTATACTTTCTCTATATTAACTACATAAATGTGTATCACCTTACAGAAAAAAGGTCGAACAATCGTCATCGATCCAGAAAAAGACAAAAGTATGGTCCAGGACTTGTTAGATTTTAAGGACAAAATGGATATAATTGTACATACATGTTTTGAGCATAATGAGAAGTTCATTAACTCTTTGAGAGAAGCCTTTGAATTCTTCATCAATCAGCGCGCTAACAAACCCGCTGAACTTATAGGTAAGTTAATGTTGTGCTTCCAATACCCAATGTTTTTAAATTGTCATTTTCCAGCGAAATATGTTGATATGAAATTAAGAGCGGGAAACAAGGAAGCAACTGAGGAAGAATTAGAGCAGATTCTGGATAAAATTATGGTGCTCTTTCGGTTCATACACGGGAAAGATGTGTTTGAGGCTTTCTATAAAAAGGTAAAGTATGAGAGGTTATACTGAACTGCGTTTTTAATAATTAATTATTTTCAAAACAAGGATTTGGCTAAACGACTACTGGTCGGAAAATCAGCTTCAGTCGACGCAGAAAAAAGTATGTTGTCTAAATTGAAGCAGGAATGCGGAGGAGGGTTCACATCAAAACTTGAAGGAATGTTTAAGGATATGGAATTAAGCAAGGATATAAATATAGCTTTCAAGCAGTATATGCAAAATATGGACAAGGACATTACAAATATTGATATGACTGTCAACATATTGACAATGGGTTATTGGCCGACTTATCCAATTATGGAAGTCACAATGCCCCCTCAGCTTGTTAAGCTCCAGACTATTTTCAATAAGTTTTACCTAGCTAAGCATAGTGGAAGGAAATTGCAATGGCAACCAACTTTAGGTCATTGTGTATTAAAAGCTCAATTTGAACAAGTAAATAAATTTTCTTGGTAACAACTACGAACAAAATAATTGAAATGGTGCTTCTTTCAGGGTCCTAAAGATCTCCAAGTGTCTCTGTTCCAAGCCTTAGTATTGCTGCTTTTTAATGACAAAAATATTCTAAGCTTTGAAGACATTAAATCAGCGTGTAATATCGAAGTAATTGAAATTATATTTTTAGCTAATTGGTTTTATTAATTTTTTTTACTTAAGGATGGTGAACTAAGGCGCACCTTACAGTCGTTAGCTTGTGGCAAGGCCAGAGTCATAACGAAAATACCTAAGAGTCGAGAAGTTGAAGACAAGGATCAATTCCAGTTCAACAACGAATTCACGAATAAATTGTTTAGGATTAAGATAAATCAAATACAAATGAAGGAAACGGTTAGTACTGTAAATATATTTCTTCTAGCCTGCTTTTTTATAATTTTCGTATTCATTGCAGACTGAAGAGCAAAAGGCAACAGAAGAACGAGTGTTCCAGGACAGACAGTATCAAATTGATGCAGCTATAGTTAGAATAATGAAAATGCGAAAGACCCTTAGTCATAATCTCCTGATTAGTGAGCTTTACAATCAGCTTACTTTCCCCGTTAAGGTATTTCCACCTTTGCAATTGAAAATTCAGCATATCTTTATATTAAAATTTTTGTTAAGCCTGCGGACTTAAAGAAGCGCATCGAATCGCTGATCGATAGGGACTACATGGAAAGAGACAAAGATAATCAAAACCAGTACAACTATGTAGCATAAAAAACTAGATCAGGAGAGATGCAAATCAGACGTGAGAGAGCTTCAAATAATTATCTTTTTAAGAAGTTTCAAATTGTTTTATTCTCTGCTTTATGACCGATTACTTCCTCTACACTGTTGTGACTCGTCAAATTCCAGGAACTTGAAAATTATTTTTTCAGTTTTTAGATCACATTTCTAAGGAAAGCTGCATATGATTCGATTTACGATATTTTTCTTTGGGATAAAACCCCCCATGTCTCACACCGAGAAGAGTACATAATTGGATCCCCCTAGAAGGAGATGGAATATGTATAAAATGTATATTTAATAAATGTTTTGATAATATGTACTTTAAGTTAAAATAAAATATTTAAAATTTTACACAATTGTTCTAAATACTACTTAAAATAAGCATGGATTAGGCTCAAGCAACAACACCAAGGGGGTAATGTTTTTGTTTGGGTCACATACGTGTGTATTTGTAACTATTGCGTTGAGAACTTCTATGGTTGGACCGATTTTTATAATTAGTAGTAGCCCATAAGGCCGCACATCGTCTGTTCGCCAACGATTTGCCTCCTTGGATAAGCACACTGAGGACTTTTTGTCTCCGGTACATAGGCACCGGCCCTCTTCAAGAATTCAGCGCTGCAAAAGCCCTGCAAAGTAGAATACTTTGTTTTGTTGGAGCTTGGAAACTATACTGTTATTATATTATGTGTTTTCTACTGACTGTGCCCCACGATTTTATTTTAGTCTGATCAAAACCCCAGATTGGTCATCCATAATTATTTTCTAACTTTTAGTACATAATCAATTATGCAATAAAGCCGTTTAACTGAAAAAATGTTTACTTATTTTATTTTTCACTTTTTAGTGTGCTTTATTTGCTTGGCCTGATTTTATTTCATTTATCCGTTGCGCAAGATTCTTGCGATATTGCGGAAAGTTTTTACGGGAGAATTTCTTGCGAGTGTGGACAAGGAAGTTCTCGATTGCGCAATAGTATTGCAGGCTTTGGATCAAGTTGAAATTTATTTCAGTCTTGCGCAACATGGACGGCAGAAAGCATTGGAGTAAGGACGAAGTAAAAAAACTTATTGTGCTGTATGAAAGTTTCCCCGTTTTATGGGATGTAAAATGTGAGCAATTCAAAAATAGAATAAAAAAACAAAGTGCGATTACAAAAATTTGTGAGGAGTTAAATTTGTCAGAACAAGATGTGTCAAAGAAAATTCATAGCCTGCGAACACAATTTCATCAAGAGCTGCGTAAATGCAAGTCCAAAAAAAGTGGGCAAGGAACCGATCAAGTCTACGTCAGTAAATGGGAATATTTTGATTGTTTGAAATTTATTCAAAGTGTTTTAGAAACTTCGCAGACGACGGACAATAGAGTAAGTAAACATTTAAAGACTTATTTATTAATATAGTTTATTTATTAATATAGTTTATTTATTTACATTGATAGTGATTGAGATACCCAATTTTAATTGCTTTTCATCATATGTATTTGTACTGCCAATTGACTTCGCCTTGTGGGGATATGAAGTAATCTCGGAATTCATCCCTTATGTCTTTGGATGAATGACTGTAATTTGGGGCAGAGCCTCTTTGTAACGAAAATATGCTTATAGATGGTGTATTTTCCTTACGCCATGTTCCAGGGATTTCATCCGAATCAAAAGTACCTGATGGTGCATATTTTACACTAGTTCCATTTCGGCTTATTAAAAAGTTATGCAAAGCACAGCAGGCAGTTACCACAAGTTTTGTTTTCTCAGGACAAAGCAATATCGGGGTTCTGAGTACTCTGAATCGGTTGCTCATAATTCCGAAAACATTTTCGACAATACGTCTTGCCCTGGATAGTCGATAATTAAAAATTCTATTAGGAGCTGGTTGGTTTCTAAAAGGATAGGGTTTTAAAAGGTAAGTTTTCATTGCAAATGCGTCATCCGCTACAATGACATGAGGCACTAATTTTTCCCTCCCCGAAAGAGGCTTCCAATCAGGTAGATTAAGCAAATTCTCTTCTAGCGACTGAAACAAAGAGGTATTCCTAAAAACCCCTCCGTCAGATACCCTTCCATTGCAACCGACATCCATATAAATTATTTTATAGTCTGCGTCAGCCAAAACCATCAGAACAATGCTATGTGTCCCTTTGTAGTTATAGTATTATAAAAGCTTCCTTCGTGTGCTGGTGCTTGCATAACAACATGTTTGCCATCAAGGCTACCAATGCAATTGGGGAAATGCCAGATATCTTCATATCGTTTAGATATTTTATTCCAATCTTCTTTACTTTTGGGAATCTAAAAATAAATTAAAAATATAAAAATAATTTAAATATATCTTTAGTATTTGTTGAAGTAAGAACTATTTTGCTCTTACTGTGGGCTTAAGGTGTTTCACCTTAAGTCCAATGAAGAATTCAAGAGCCGGAATAATGGTGAGTAAGAACTGATTTGTCTTACTGTAGACCTTAAGGTGTTTCACCTTAAGTCCAATGAAGAGTTGAATGATTTTGAACTTAGCTTAGGGTGTTTCACCTTAAGCTAATTTCTCCTGAAAGGGAACTTGGTTAGATTCAAACACGCAAGACTGTGATTGACTGACACTTTAATTAGGAATTACTTTGCTTAAATCTAAAACAATACATGAAAGCTTATTTACAGTAAACTTACTCACTACACATAAAATTCTTGCGCATTTGCCGGTGACCAGCAAATGTGCTTATATTGCATTTAGCGCTGCATGGCAGCGTGGCTCACCTGATGAGTAGCCAGCACGCAGCAAGTTCCCAGGGATCCATGTGCAGGTCTCATGTTGCACTGAGTGTAACTTGGTTATCGCGGAATTTGCGCGTGCAGGTCTCATGTTGCACTGAGTGCAACTTGTTTATCGCGGAATTTGCGCGTGGCTGCTGAGATGCAACCTTACACTGGAGAATATTCAATCCATGATGCATATTCAGAGTATCAAAAAATTCAGAAATTAATTTTGCGTAAGATATGCCATCAAAGATTGAACATCCTCCCCCCGTTGAATGATAGTTCAACAAAATATTTATTGTCCCTTAGGAGGAACTGTGAAAAACATGTTACATTGAATACCGGTTTGCGTTTTACACATAAACAAAAAGACTGGAACAATGAAATACTAACAATAAGATTATCTATGTTTACAAGTTAAAATCTGCACTATAGCTGTCGGCATCTGCTGCATCCCCTTGACTTAGTGAGGGTAATTTAGACGTCGTGGTTTCTTCCTTGACGACCTTGGGATGGTCGCAAATTTGAAGTCTTCGTGCGATGAGGTACACAATGACGGCCAGCGTGAGCAGGGTGGCGCTGTATCCAATTGAGAGCTGATGGACATTATGCCCATGGATTTTGGTTGGAAGATCCTCGGGAAACTGGGACAGCTGGGTTTTGATGGCTTCTAGCTCTTCTAGGTGCGACTGATAATGAGGAGGGCGGTACAGAACCGCAGTCAATTTCCCTGGTTTTACTGAGTCTATTAGATTTGTCGATGGTATGTACGACATCTTGGAGATAGATGGAAAAATGCTGTGTCCCCTTATTGTGATTAGGGGCTGCTTGATGACACAGTCTTCTTGGATGGTGATTATTCCGGCTCCTTGGAGGTGTGCTTCAGTCACATTATCACCACAGACAGCGTTGATTACTGTCCTTCGCTTTAATACATAGATCCATTGGTTAGGATTGTACAGCTGGATCCAGTGGGGACCTTCATTTGTTGTCATAATTTGGCAAGAGTCTGACTGTTGCTGGTGATTAATGAATTCAACCTCACATGCGCTGATGCTAGAACCCTTGTGGTAAATGGGATGCGTTTGCTGACACAGATGCTTCTCTGTTTCGATGGTAATGCATGCACGCAAGTCCTGCTCTGTGATAGGATAATACATATCCCGATGCAGGCTAATAATGAGATAGGGAGTTGATGGGTTTATACTTATCCAAGTGTCGTTAACTGGCACAGGAACCGGCGTTATCTTATATAGCTCAAAGTTCTCAAGTGTTATTAATGGCATCTTGATTCTGAAGATTATGCGCTTTCCGACTGAGCGTCCTTCAATGGACATGATGCTGTAGTACTTCAGAATGCCATCTTGCATAGCTGGAAGTCGCAATGTAGATGGCAGGTTGTTCTTTATCTTTGTCAATTCCGCCTTTAATTGAGACGGTGATAGAAGATTTGGATTGACCCTCCCATGATGTGTATCGACGACCACATCTATTATGGCATCTTGCGCTCTTCTGAAGTTGGAAGCTATCAGCATAGCTTGTAGTCCTAGTGAGATGAACTGTTGGGCTAAATTTTCCTCGAATAATTCTTCGCTGATGCGATGAATCCGCTCATTAAAAAAGGCCTCAAGCTCATGGAAGTGATTTGATATGGCCGCGACTTCCTTGGTGATAATATTTGTTGTTGATTCTATCACGGTGGTTTGATTCTTGATAAGCTTCATGAGAAAGTCTTCATTTTGATTGATATCATCGATGGTTTTCGACATTTCCTCAGCGTAATTGGAATCCAATACGCCAAACAGAGAGTTCGCTATATTGCCTATTATGTTTATGGCTCCTCGTTTGCTTCTTACAGTATCCGTATGTGGTACTAGTATCTCATTGTTTTGAGATATTTCTTCAATGAAATGTTTAAACTGATGTATGATTTGGGAACAAGATTTCTTATCTGTCAATAGGGCACAGAGTTTTTCCAACTGGGAGGTGCAATTAGCCAGAGAGGAGAATTCCTTCCAGTATGGCATCATATCATAGAAAGCGATAATATGCCATTCGCTTGTTATGATGTTTGCTGATCCCAGGTTTTCGAAGTAGATGCCTGGCTGGGACTGGAATGGGCTGATTGAGACTGGCAAGGCACTGGATTGTGGTAGAATCATGCATGCCAGTGCGGCAACTATTACGGACCCAAGAGACAGCCGCTGCCTTTTCCGTGGATGTGAATCCTTACCGCTGCTACCTTCGTTCTTCTTCCTTGAATCGACCTCCTGGCTATGCGGTCTTCCTTCGGGCTCAGAATGGGTGGTTGCATTAGTTTTATCCATGAGATCGGCAGGGTGCGCTATCTCATCATCAATGGGCAGTGGTGCCAGATTGTGTATTGCTACCCTCTTTGTATTGGTCGGAGTTCGAACATCTACTACCCGCAATAAGCCATCAGGTCCTGTGATGACATTGACTACCCGCCCAAGAGGCCAATTGAGAGCGGTAGTATTATCGTCTTTAATGATGACCATGTTTCCTGGGCTGAGGTTGTGGCACTGTTCCTTCCATTTGTGTCTGCTCTGCAATTGGCTTAGGTACTCGTTTGACCACCTGCGCCAAAATTCGGTTTTGATATCGGATACGCTTTTCCAGCGCTCTGCTATACTCATTCGCTGAGCTTCTGCTCTTGAGTCTATCGGACTTGTTAACGGTTCGCCAATTAGAAAATGCCCTGGGGTTAGAGCCGTGAGATCGTTGGGGTCCGTTGATAGTGGGGTTATCGGCCTTGAATTTAGTATGGCCTCAATCTCAACGATAGAAGTCTCCAACTCTTCGTATGTTAGGGAAAAGTTTGATAATGTTTTATAAAGGAGATTCTTAGCAGATTTCACCGCAGCTTCCCAGAGGCCACCAAAATGTGGTGTTCTTGGGGGAATGAAATGAAAGTCAATTCCCCTCGTGTTGCATGAGAAAGCTATTTTCTTCATTGACTCTTCGGACGCAATTATGTTTTTTAGCTCTTCCAGACAGTTCTTGGCGCCTACAAAATTAGTGGCGTTGTCACAATATATGTTTTTACAGTGGCCTCGTCTTCCCATGAATCTTTTGAGGGCACCTAGAAAACCTTGTGTTGTTAAGTCTGTGACTAATTCCAGATGAACCGCCTTAGTAGCATAGCAAACGAATACTGCAATGTACGACTTCTGGGGCCTTTTTCCTCTTATTTTAAAATGGGTGTAGCATGGTCCACAGAAGTCTATGCCGACATTTACGAAAGGCCGGGCTGGTTGCACTCTGTCTGAAGGTAGGTTACCCATGAGTTGGGCCAAAAATTTAGGCTTAGCCTTGAAGCATGGTACACAGTGGTGCACCACTGATCGGGCGATGATTTTTCCTTTCAATGGCCAAAATTTCTGTCTGGTGATGGCCAGTAAGGCCTGTGGTGCCACATGCCGGTTCTTCTTATGAATGTTATTCATGAGATCCTTGGTTAAGGGGTGTGAGTGTGGGAGTAGCACGGGATGCTTGGCGTTGTATGATAAGTTGGATGCCTCCAAGCGTCCTCCTACTCGTATCAAACCTGTCTTGTCTAAGAATGGCGTGAGGCTGCTGATAGGGCTGGCCTTTGCTACCCTTCCTTCCCGTCTCAATTCACTAAGTTCTTGTTTGAACTCTCGTTCTTGCATGACCCGAAGGATCAGCACCTCTGCGTCATCAAGTTCCTTTGACGTCAATGACAGGGTCTTTGTTTGTTTCCTTGATTCCGAGTCTCTGGTATGATTTATGAATCGCAAGACATAGCCCATGGTTCGTTGTAACCTTTGGAAAGGATATTTCTGGTCCATATCATTAATCAGCCCGGATGGAGGGCCTGTTGTGAGAGTGATTGCGGTGGTTGCCTGTTTCTTACGTTCCGAATCAATTTCTGTTTTAGGTTGTTTGAACGGTTCAGGCCATAATTCTTCTGCTCCATGAAGAAACAGCGGTCCATAGAACCATAATGTTGCGTTATGCAGTTTTTCTGGGGGTAATCCTCTAGACAGGACATCAGCGGGATTGTCCTTTGAAGGGACGTGACGCCATTGCACGGGCGTGGTATGCTCTTGTATAGCCGATACCCGATTTGCCACAAATGTTTGATAAGAGGATGAGGGTGAGTTGATCCAGGATAGTACGATTTCAGAATCACTCCATAGATAAATTGGTTCGGCCGTGAGCCTGAGGTCCTTTTTGATTCTTGTTGCCAGATCTGCTGCCATTTTTGCTGCGCACAATTCAAGCCTGGGTAGGGAAATTGTTTTCCTAGGCGCTACCCTGGACTTAGCGCATAATAGCCGTGCTACTATGGTCCCACTATCTTGTACAGACCGTACATATGCAGCAGCTCCATATGCCCTTTCCGAGGCGTCTGCAAAGATATGATACTGTGTGGTCTTTGGGATCTGGTGGGAGAAAACGTGTCTGGGAATTCTGATTTTACTTAATGATTTTAATCCTTCCCGATATTGAATCCAGGACGTATGTAGTTCTTGAGGTAGAGCCGCATCCCAATCTGTTTTTAGCTCCCACAATTTCTGCAGAAATATCTTGGCGACCACGGTTACTGGAGCGAGGAGCCCCAAGGATCAAATACATGAGCGATGTCAGATAAGGCTGTACGCTTTGTTACACGTTTATTATCCGTCCATGAGGTTTTTATTGTTAATTCATCAGACTTTGGAAGCCAGGTGAGCCCAATTGTCTTAATGTTGTCTTCGGCCTTATCAGTGAAGTCTAATTGTAATTCCTGGTCCTGCGGCTGAATGCCTTGTAGCAATCGAGGGTGATTAGCCCCAAAATTTGTTGTAATTGAGATTGTATTAACATTGCTATCGCCAGACTATTTGAGCCAGTGAGGACGTCATCGACGTAAAAGTCGCGCGCCAATACTTCAGCTCCAAGAGGGCGATTCGTGGCTTCCTTTTCCGCCAGGACTTGAAGACACTTTGTGGCCAGGTATGAGGCGCTGGTGGTGCCATATGTCACTGTTTGTAACTGATAACAATTAATCTTTTGGCTTGGTTCACTTCTCCACCATATTAGCTGATATTTTTGATCATCTTGATGCAGCCTTACTTGCCGATACATTTTGGCTATATCAGCTGTGAAAACGAATCTGGGCAGTCGAAAACGCAATAGGATGGAGAATACATCGTCGTGAGTGGTTGGGCCTGCTGCTAGTATGTCGCTCAAGGAGACATTAGATGAAGTTTTGGCTGAGCCATCGAATACCACTCGGACCTTGGTTGTGCTACTATCTGGCTTGACAACGCAATGATGTGGTAAAAAATAATATGGCTGTACAATGTCCTTGAGGTCGACCTTCTTCATATGCCCTAAATTTATATACTCTTCCATGAATTGTATGTATTGTGCCTGTAGCTCTGGTTGTCTACCAAGCCTTCTTTCCAAAGAGTGAAATCTTTGCAGTGCAATGTCATGGGACTGTCCCAATTTTGTTGGGCCATCCTTGAAAGGTAATCTTACTATGAAGCGTCCATGATTGTCTCGCATAGTTGTTTGATTGTAATAATTTTCACAATGCCTTTCTGCCAATGTGAGGCTACTGTTGGGGGGTGTTGTATCTTCCAATTTCCAGAACCTTTCTAGTTGTTGATCAAGCTCGTCCTCGGTGCATACACCACATGCGGCGTGAGATTGGGGCATGCTGCAGATCTTGCCCGCTATAGTCCAACCAAAAACTGTATTCTGCATGACTGGCAAGGAATTTCCCAATTTTATTTGTTCTATGGAAAGGACCGAATGATAGAGCTCTGCACCAATCAGAAGATCTATTGAATCCGGCTGATTGAATTGCGGGTCAGCCAATTTCAGGTTGTTGGGAATACACCAGTTAGAGATGTCTATAGCCTGGGTAGGCTGTGGGGAAATTATGCGCGGTAGAACATGTGCTTCTAACCGAACATTGTAATTGTTGTTCATGGATTGAACCTTCACATTGACCCTGCGTTGGGCTTGTTGTTTGAGCCGACCAATTCCTTCTATTGACATTAGCTGGTGGGCTTGCCTTAGTCCCAGCTGTTTGACCATCCTTTCTGTGATTAAGTTTATTTGAGAGCCAGAATCAAGAATTGCCCGGCATTGTATGCTGTGTCCATCATCATTTACAAGGTTGACTAGGACTGTACTAAGCAGCACATAGTCTCTTGGTGCTGGGATGGCCTTGGCCGTCAGAGCTGTTGATGAGTCTGTTGAACTCGAGGAGGCATTCTTCTTATCCTTTGCATTTGAGGAAGAGGGCTTATCGCCAGACGTCTTTTCTTTAGACCTTGTATTATGTTTTGTTGGCACCCGAGAATCCTTTTCGAGATGAAGTAGAGTATTGTGCTTGCGAGAGCATTTGGTGCAATTACCTGCAGAACAGGAAGCTGAGTGGTGCCCAGAGCTTAAGCAGTTAAAGCAAATATTGGCCTTCCTTACTACATCCGATCTTTCGGATGGTGATAGCTGCAGGAATCCTGGACAACTGAATAATTTGTGGTTTCCGTTGCATGATGGACAATTCGCTCCTGTATTAACTGTGGAGGCCAGTGACTTCAACGAGTGCGGTCTATTGTCACTACCTGTTTTTCCTTTGGTGCCAAGTGCCTCAAGAGACTGGAAACGGGTCTCTAAGAACTCCAGGAACCCTTTCAATGGTGGCAGATTCCTTGGGTGTGTGAGAGATTGCTCCCACAGAATGTGAGTGGTTTTGTCCAACTTCTTAATTAAGATATGAATTAGGAGAGGATCCCATTGATTTGTGGGCACTCCCAGATTTTCCAATGCTAGCAAGCATTCCTGTGTTGTGTCATGCAAGGCCTTCAGTGCTGCAGAGCTTTCGTTTGCTGCAGCTGGTTGCGAAAGAAGCTTGTGGAGAAGTGCTCCAACAAGGAGTCTTGTATTTTCGTACCGGTCGTTGATTATTTTCCATGCCGATGCGTAACTTCCTTCAGAAGTAGTGAAGTGACGAATAAGCCTCTCGGCCTCACCGGAAAGGCTTGTTTTGAGGTACCATAGCCTTTGGCATTCAGCGATGGGTTGGTTGTGGACCAGTTCTATAAAGAGATCGCGAAATTGTCTCCATTTTAGGTAATCCCCGTCAAATTTTGGCAATACAATTTTGGGGAGCTTTACCATATTATTAGTATTATTGTTCACACCTGTGAATGGTGGGGTACTCTGTGGCTGATTGCAGCCAATTAGGCTCATCCTTTCATGTAGTTGAATGATCTGGGCTTGAATCTGCTCTTCCAAATTAAAATAAAGTTCTTGATCATAACCAAGCCCGACTGGATCATGGACTTGCTCCCAAATTTCACGATGAAACGCTCGAATTTCGCTCCAATGTTCTTCAATCGTCTTTATGGTTATTTTGTAGTAGTGAATGGTTTGATCTACTGAATGTCCGGCTCGCAAGCCTGATAGCAGCCGTTGGAAGCCTTGTATGAGTGCCTTATGTTTGCGAATGATTCCGCTTTCATTACGTGGGGTTTGATTCGATATTGACTTTATCGAATTTTTCATTTTGGGAATGGCCCCAGTTGATCGAGATGCTTCGGAGAAAGCCGCTGTTGCGCCTTCTGAGTAATCGGATTGGTTTTCATGTGTCGCTGGGCGTGATGCGGCAGGGCCAGGTTGCTGATCGGCCATGTTTGGCTCAACGTGCTCTTGGCCAGCAGTTGCATGGTATACGCCTCTTTCGCCCTCTGATTCTTGGGGATTTGACGCATTTCCAGCTGGGGATATTATGAGTTTCTGCAATCGAGACACAATATCTGCTCTCATTCGCCTATAGCCAGCTTGAATGCTGTTGTAATAATCCTTTGCAAAATATGAGTGATCGACTCGATCACCAAAGTTTTCTCGAATGTCATTGTCAGTAGCTTCAAACTCCGTCCAAAGATCATCCAGTGTTATAAGCTTCCTTTGAAGCCTTTCAGATGTTTTCCTGCTATTTGAATCTTTGTTGTAATTTATCCATAGCGTGCGTATGGCTTCTCCGGTCTCTTGCTGCCGAGAGCCTAGCTCGTCCAAACCCATGACTATAGGGCAAAGCAGAGGAAGGTACGATGATAATGAGGTTGTAGTGATTCAAGTGTTTCACCAGAATCACGTCGGGGTCACCAATGTTGAAGTAAGAACTATTTTGCTCTTACTGTGGGCTTAAGGTGTTTCACCTTAAGTCCAATGAAGAGTTCAAGAGCCGGAATAATGGTGAGTAAGAACTGATTTGTCTTACTGTAGACCTTAAGGTGTTTCACCTTAAGTCCAATGAAGAGCTGAATGATTTTGAACTTAGCTTAGGGTGTTTCACCTTAAGCTAATTTCTCCTGAAAGGGAACTTGGTTAGATTCAAACACGCAAGACTGTGATTGAATCTAACCAAGTTCCCTTTCAGGAGAAATTAGCTTAAGGTGAAACACCCTAAGCTAAGTTCAAAATCATTCAGCTCTTCATTGGACTTAAGGTGAAACACCTTAAGGTCTACAGTAAGACAAATCAGTTCTTACTCACCATTATTCCGGCTCTTGAACTCTTCATTGGACTTAAGGTCAAACACCTTAAGCCCACAGTAAGAGCAAAATAGTTCTTACTTCAACAGTATTCATCAATAATTCGAATTTTTAGGTACAAGAAGATATAGTCCCATTGGACTCTACAGAAAATACAACACAATCGAGACCAAGTACATCTACTCCCAAGAATAAAAGAAAGAAGGACGACGAATATGATGAAGGAATTTTCAAAAAAGCACTATCGGTAATGGAAAAGTCTGCGGATGAGTATCAAATATTTGCTGACTCTATTGCAACAGAATTTCGTTTACTCAAACATGAGAAAAATAAAATTCTTCTGAGGAGGAGGATACAAAAAACTATATTAGAAGTTGCAGAAATTGATGCAAATGAGGATTCTTCAAATGCTCTTGATCATTCAAGCTCCTCCTGGTCAACTTTATGCTTTTCGTCATCCTCGTCTCCTTTTCCAGCAACTACTTTTCCTACAACTACTTTTCCTACTGTTATTCAAGTTCAACAATCACAAGGTATGTAGATTATTATTTTATTACTTACCGCTATAAATTCTTCTTTCAATACTTTAAACAGAGCTGCACAACATTCAGGAACAATCTTCGCAATTGTGCTTGGAGGAATTCGAAACACATAGCTCAACGAATGGAACGAGTCACCTATGATTTTATAATTTAATTTTTATATTTTTCAAATAAAACAAGTAAGATCTCTTATAAATTCTGTTTTTATTATTACGTACCTGTAGCAAGAAACCTGAGAGTCACTAGTAGTCTTTCACTTGCTGAAATAGCTGCTCTCATTTTCGTGTCCTTTTTCGCGATTAAAGGTGTTACACAATTTAATAGATATTCGAAATTCTCTTGAGACATCCTCATAAAATTTTTTAACGAATTAGGATCTTCACTTTTCAACTCTTTGAATAAAAGTTGGTGGAATCCTAACTCTTGCCGGCGGGTGATCCAGTTTCTAACCCATTCTTTTCGCTTGCGTGATTTACTTTTAATTTTTTTCTTTAATAAAGTAGCCACAACAATAGCAGCAGCACACCTTATTTGTTGGCTAGACATAATGAAATGACTAAATGAAACTTCAAAAGATTACTGCGCAACTTTATGTGTGTACATAGCTGCAAGAACTTGCGGCAAGTAATGTTGCACTAGATTCGAAAAGAGTTTGCAGCAAACAATTTTGCGCAACTTTTATTTAAGTGGAGACACAACTGCAACTGTTTCCAGCAATATTTGCGCAATATTGTTTGCAAGTGTACACGCACCTTAACGTTAGAAGTGAAAAGTATTGTACAAGGTTTTCTTATTTTAAAATAGCAGATCCGTCCGGTCCTTGCTCGTGCTTTTCCATACTTGTAAATAAAAACTTTTAATTTTCATAGGAATTCATGCGCGGTTAATTTATTGCATTTTTCCCGTAAGAACCCAAAATATTCTGAGCTCAGTTCAGAGTTCTCGTAATTTTCCCACACTTCCTAGAATTGGAACCGGCGAGCGCTCATACAGCCCTCAACGCGTGCTTGGAACACCTCATCGCAAAAGTCCATAAGAATAACATTGCGCGCCGGAATTTCTGTACGTTTGCTGCCTGGTCCCGCGTCGCATCAGAAATTTTTGGTCACACTTCCGATGTAAGAAGTGTCTGAATATGAATGGCCGCTTGTATTTATTGTACTGCTACAGATATAGGGTTCGCGCGGAAGGACCCTAGAGCAAATTTTTCAGTTCAAGTTATTTGTTCCGACTGCGACTTCTTTATATTATATAAGTTAACACCTGCTAAGTAAAAACACCTGCTAAGCAAATCTATGGGAAATTGCGAAATTACCAACGCGGTCCCACGCGCCGCCGCCAAAAGCGCTGACACCATGTCTACCGAGTCAACGTGAGTAGCTCAGGTGAACTTAGGTCAACGTGACTAGCATAGGTAACAATTAAGGCAATTGTGTAAAGTAGCTTAAGTCTGTTCTCAGCGTTGAATAAAGAGACATCAGTCACTCTGACTGTTGGAAGAAATTGTGTTTTTTTTATTAAACAAAATCTTAATAAATTTAACTGGCGCCCGAGCAGGGACCGGGTACAGTTTCGGTTTGATTAAGTCGGTTGATTTTTAAATCGGTTTTTCGCTATTAGCTAGTACGCGCTAGGAATCTAAGTTATCCTAGACTCGCATAAGGTCCTTAAGCAGCACCGCGATTGTGCGACGAGTGATATAAGCGATTCGAAAAAGTGCAAGGTCCTCAAGAAGTACAGCACTGCCGATTAGGTCCTCAAGAAGCACCGCATAACCACCGACTAGGTCCTCAAGAAGCACCACCTCAGCTGAAACACACAGGAGCTAGCAGCCCACAGTACCTGCGTCCAGGATCAACAACCCCGTAGAGGAAATAAGGCCCCTAAGTAGCCGTCAGTAAACGGAGGAAAAGGAGCTAGGAGTCCTAGCAGCCACTCAACGGGGGAATGCTGAATAGACTTCATTTAGTTCTGTAAGTCCTAAAATTTAGTTAGCATATAAGAAGTGAACTGTGCAAATTAATAATTGATTTCCTCTCAAATACGAGAATAATTTTAAGATAATTGTGAAAATATTGAAACGTGTGAAAGTTGATCAATCGATCGTCGCGTGCTAAGAAATCAGATAATAATTTATAAATTTTGATAGTATAAAGTAAATCGATAAATAAAATTAATCAATAAACGTCGATAGTATAAAGTACCGCGAATCTTAAGAAGAAAAAAATAAATCGCGAATATTAACAAAATAAAGAAAAAGCCGTGAAATTTAAAAGTAGTGAATATAAACAACGATTAAATTTACTAATTTTGACTGTTAAGTTAAGAAAAATGACTACCCCAAATAATTTAATTAGACCCGCGACCCTCAATGTCGAGCCAAATCCTACATTGCCGCCGGTCTCAAGTCAAGGCCCGTCGCATCAACTCCCATCGGGAAATAATGACCGGGGTCGCAACCCTGAAATCCTAGAAAGAACTGTTGCGGGTATAGTTAATCGAATACTCCAGAGTGAGTGTAGGAACATAGTTCAAAATATAATCAACCCTAATGCTGACCAGTTTAGTGGAGTTGATCAACATATCGATCCTCGCTATGAAAATAACTTGAGTGAACTGGACAAAATCCCAGACGTGGTCAGATGTCTAAAGGACTTTTCTGGGATTCCCGGTGAGTTTAACTCATGGAAGAAAAGTGTCGATAGGATACTAAAACTATATGAAAATTCCAAGGGAACGCCTAAGTATTTTGGCATTCTGAGCGTTGTGAGAAACAAGATTGTAGGTCAAGCAGATGTGGTATTGGAATCATACAATACCCCCTTGGACTGGAAGTGCATAGCTCGCTGTCTCACTATACACTATGCCGATAAGCGTGACCTATCCACGCTGGAATACCAAATGACCTCACTAGTTCAAGGTCATCAGACGATCCAAGAATTTTATCATTCGGTCTATTCGCATCTTTCACTCATTCTCAATAAGATTGGTTGCATGGACGTCACAAACGAGTCCATAACCTTGTTAACTCAGACATATCGAGACAAAGCCCTAGACACCTTTGTAAGAGGGCTCAAAGGAGATTTGCCGAGACTTTTGGGCATTCGCGAGCCTTCCGACTTACCGCAAGCTCTGCACCTATGTCTCAAACTCGAGAATCAGAGCTATAGGACGCAATATGCGAATTCTCATCAAGGACCATCTCGCGCAGTCCATAATCAAGTCGTACCCCCACTTCTTTCTCGCAGACCCGTAGCAAATCAGAACAAGGTAAATTTCAACCGAGGAAACCAACCTTTCTATCCGCAGCTGGCATACTCGCCTCAGCCGCAGGCAAACTTCAATCCTTATAGACCTCAAAATTCTTACAGGCCACCACCGTTTAATCAGGGTAACGTTCGTAATCAAGGCCCACACCAAGCCGGTCCAAGTCGACCCCTCGCGCCGAAGCCACTGCCGCGACCTGAACCGATGGACGTCGATCAGTCCATCCAGACAAAAAATGTGAATTATATGAATCGACCTACGCAAGGGCAATTTTACGGGAAAAGACCACCATCAAGTGCTCAGGTCCCGAATCTTGCCAATAAATATCAGAGGAGTTATCATATAGAGCCTCAAGAGACGACCATCAACAATTACGAGCAAACCCAAGGTTTAGGTTCAGCCGCTAGCTTTGAACAACCCTTCGCGGATCAAACGCAATACGTAGAGTACAATCAGGGAAATGAGCCTGACGAGCAGGATTATACAGATATCTCAGGTTCAGGCGCTAGCTCTGAACAACCCTTCGCGGATCAAGTGCAATACGCAGAGTATAATCAGGGATACGAGCCTGACGAGCAGGATCACACAGTTATCCATTTTTTAGATTAAATTGCTCTTCGTTGCCTTACTTCGACTGCAAAACGAAGAGCGGCCAAATTCTTAAAATTTTGATAGACACCGGTTCTAATAAAAATTATATGCAGTCCAGTCTTGTGCCTAATCCTAAACCTAACGAATCAATCTTTTACGCGAACTCCATAGGCGGAAACATAAAAATCAGCCATCATACTACAGTAAATTTATTTGGAATTCAAGAAACAAATATAAAATTCTTTTTACTACCTACCCTCAAGTCGTTTCACGGTATCTTGGGAAATGACAGTTTAAAAGAGCTCTCTGCCGTCATCTACACAAAAGAAAGTTACATGATGATCAGAAATAAAATCCGAATACCAATAAAACAGCAAGCTTACTCGGCTGTTAATAAGATCGATATTAGGACAGATCATATGGGTGTAGAACAGAGAAATAAAACTAATGCTCTTGCTCGCCAATTCCCCAGTCTCTTCACTGAACCCGACGAAAAATTAACGTTTACTACTGTAGTCAAAGGAGAAATCCGGACGACCTCAGACTCCCCCGTATTTTCGAAATTTTATCCCTATCCCATGTCTTTAAAAGACGAGGTTGAGAAACAGGTGAAACAGCTTCTGAATGATGGAATTATACGACCTTCACGGTCTCCTTACAACTCCCCGGTATGGATCGTGCCGAAAAAAGCCGATGCATCTGGCGAAAGAAAATACAGAATGGTAGTGGACTATCGTAAACTGAATACCATCACCATTCCGGATAAATATCCAATCCCAGAAATCAATGATGTTCTAGCACAGTTAGGGAAAAACAAATGGTTTTCCGTCATAGACCTGAAGAGTGGTTTCCATCAGATTCCATTAAAAGAATCTGACATTGAAAAAACAGCATTTTCAGTGAACAACGGAAAGTATGAGTTCACGAGGTTGCCATTTGGTTTGAAGAATGCGCCCGCGATATTCCAAAGAGCTCTCGACGATATCCTGAGAGACTACATCGGTAAAATATGCTACGTCTACATAGATGACATTGTAATATTCAGCAAAGACGAGCAGACGCATTTCGAAAACATAAGGACAATTTTCCTAACCCTACAAAACGCTAACATGAAGGTCCAATTGGACAAGTGCGAATTCTTTCGCAAACAGGTTGAATTCTTGGGATTCGTAATATCAGCCGAGGGCATAAGAACAAACCCGGCAAAGGTCAAAGCTATCGTAAATTTCCCACTCCTAGAACATTGAAGGACCTCCGTTCCTTCCTTGGTCTATCAGGATATTATCGCCGATTTATTAAAGGTTATGCAAATCTGGCGAAACCCCTGATAGCCCTTTTAAGGGGTGAGGGAGGCAGAGTCTCAAAGAACGCATCTAGTAAAAGACTCATCCACCTCAACGACGAAGCCACCGAAGCCCTCAATAAGATTAAAAATTCTCTCACATCTGACGATCTGTTACTTGCTTACCCAGACTTCAAGAAAAAATTTCAATTGACCACCGATGCTTCGGACTATGCGATCGGAGCGGTCTTATCACAGGAAGAAAGACCCATAATATTTATCTCAAGGACTCTCACCAAGACCGAAGAGCACTATGCCGCCAACGAAAAGGAGATGCTGGCAATTATATGGGCGTTAACTTCATTGAGAAATTACCTATACGGCTCACCTCAGGTACAAATTTTCACAGATCACCAGCCGCTTACTTACGCCCTAAGCAGTAAGAATAATAACAATAAAATGAAACGGTGGAAAGCCATACTCGAAGAGTACAACTACGAGTTGAAATACACTCCAGGTAAAACCAATGTAGTTGCAGACGCTTTGTCTAGGCCTCCAAAAGATCCTCCAATAAACTCCTTGACAGTGACCCAGCATAGTAGCGAAAGCTCTGCTCATGATTTAATACCGGCCACGGTAGCACCTATAAATGCGTTCAAAAACCAAATTATCCTAAAAACAGGCATAGAGAAGAGTTACAGATTCGAAATCCCCTTTCCTACCTATCATAGGCATACTATAGTTCAACCCAACTACTCCGAAAAGGAAATTATATCAATATTCAAAAGATATCTAAACCCAAGTGTTATAAACGGTCTGTTCACATCCGAAACATTAATGGGTAAAATTCAAGAAGTATACCCCGCACACTTCAGAAACTTTAAAACCCGTTTCACACAAACTCAAGTAGAAGATCTTCAAAATGTTGAGCGACAGAATGAAGAGATAATAAAGACCCATAGAAGAGCACACCGCAATGCTCGCGAAAATAAACTACAACTAATAGAAAAATTTTACTTTCCCAGAATGAAGTTTAAAGTCAATGAAATAGTTAAGCAATGCGTAGTCTGCAAGGAACAAAAGTATGATAGGCATCCCAATAAACCCGAACTAAAAAAGCAACCCATAAAGAACCACACCCCCGGCGAAATCATTTATGTCAAGCTGAACAAAAGAATAGGATCCAAATTATCCCCCAGATACAAAAAGGAAACGGTAAAAGAAAACCACTCGAAGACCATACTAACAGAATCAGGCAGAGTAATACACAAGAGCAATATTAAAAGTTAACATCATTTTCCCCTTACAGATTTTCTGTAGCCTACTGCTTCGCAGAGGTTCAGATTTTAGACTATTCAAATTCTAAAGCCATAACGATAAATACTGGAATAGCAAAAATACAGACGGGAGCACTCAAGCTAATCCATGTAATCGACCTGGAATCCTATGAAAAGACACTCGAAGAGCTGGAAAAAAGAGTTGCAAACAACGTCGACAAGGGTCATCCTATGTATCCGTTCCTTACCCATGAAACCGCGCAGATCATATCCTTACTAAACAGATTAAAACCCAAAACGAGGTCGAAAAGATCATTAAATTTTCTCGGAACCGCGTGGAAATGGCTGGCCGGAAGCCCAGACCACGAAGATTTTCTAATTTTAAAAGCCAAAATTAATAACGTACTAGAAAATAATAATAAACAGATAATAATTAATAAATCGATGATCGATCGGATCAACGAAATTACCAATGTAACAAATAATATCATAAGGATGGCTAAAGCGAACGAAGGTCTTAAAAACGAAATTGTCATAAATATTAAAAACAAATTGGACTTAATAAAAGAAGAAATAGTTAATGTAGATTACGCCTTACATTGGGCTAAAGCTGGAATAGTAAATTCATTCATTTTGTCAAATAGTGAGCTTAATATTGTGAAAGAACTTTTCGAAAAAAACAATGTACCCTACTTAAATCTTGAAGAAGCTATCGATTTTGCAGAAATAAAAATTGCCTCTAGTAATTCCACTTTATTGTATATTGTTAGCATACCAAATACCGAAATAAAAAATTGTAAAACCTTGTTAATAAAACCTGTAAAAAGAGGAAATCTCATTACTAAAATAACTCACGAAAACCTATTACAATGTGAAAATAAACTATACGCGATTAAAGAAAAATGTGTAACTAGTAATAAATTAACAATTTGTAAAAATAGACAGATTATAGATTTAGGCCAGTCTAGTTGCATCGCAGACTTGCTCACGAGTAGACCCCCGAACTGCACCGAAATTGATGGTAGCCACATCCCAGCTACAGAGGAGATCTTTCCCGGAACACTTTTGCTAAACCAATTTAGCGGAACGATCCACATCGATGGCGAAGCCTTGAATCTGACGGGTACTTTTATAATCCAGCATCATAACGCTACACTTACCGTGAACAAACAGCTGTACCTATCTAAAGAAATTTCCAGTACGAAACCGCTCCCTCCGATCATGCAACCTGACCCAAGCTTCAGGACATTCGAAGAAACCTTGACTCTCCACAGCATGAAGGAACTACACCTAAATAATACAGGACGAATAGAGCTAATAGAAGAAGAAAGCAGGATCGGCTACTCCACCAGCCTTGGATTAACCTCAGTGATCATCATCCTCCTGATAACAACAACCATCTTAAACCTAATTAAGCGGTACAGGGCCAAAGCATCCAGTAAAGCATCTGCAGTCGAGTCCATCATCATAGCTCCAACGATAAGTCCTGCAACGGAGAACCAGGGGTCAACTTCGACCCTAGCAGAAACACCTAGGATAAGCCAAATTCCCTATTTCTGAGAATGGGGACATCCTCATTTAAGGCGGGAGGAGTTAACACCTGCTAAGTAAAAACACCTGCTAGGCAAATCTATGGGAAATTGCGAAATTACCAACGCGGTCCCACGCGCCGCCGCCAAAAGCGCTGACACCATGTCTACCGAGTCAACGTGAGTAGCTCAGGTGAACTTAGGTCAACGTGACTAGCATAGGTAACAATTAAGGCAATTGTGTAAAGTAGCTTAAGTCTGTTCTCAGCGTTGAATAAAGAGACATCAGTCACTCTGACTGTTGGAAGAAATTGTGTTTTTTTTATTAAACAAAATCTTAATAAATTTAACTTATATTCTTTGCTAATATTAATGTCAGGGGGTTGTAAAGAAAAAGGTAATCCGCCATTTCATGTCTGCCGTTATATTATTTAGAATTAGAATTTATTTAGAATGGCGCAATACAGCTTGTTGTATTCTACTCGTTATACCTTTTTAAAGGTAATCCGGCATTTTGTGATGGTCGCTATATTGGATGTGCCATCAAATTGAATATATTATATAGTATTGTCATGCAAAGTTTCTTCGGAATCGGTTGAGTAGAAGTTGTCGAAAAAATGGTTGCAAGATTTGAAACAAAGGAACAAATATGCGAGGTGAAGCTAAATAAAACCGTTTAATTATCAAGCAGGTTAAGTACTTAAGTAAATTTCACACTTTGCAACACAATCAACTACGCTGTAACACCTTTTTAATTTTTATTGAAATCAAACAATAAAGAATTCTACTACTATAGTCGCAGACGATATTTTCAATTTAAATAGAAAGTGCAGGTACGGTACCTACGCGTAAAACCTTGAATGTAAGTACTCAATGAACCGCGCGCGGGAAATCTTAATCTACTTAAGGGTTACCTTGATTTTCGAAAATATTATTCCCGTATTCTCCAACCTTGTCATTGCAAAATTTGCAGAAGTGACGAAGTTACAGTGAGCCTGATTCTAATTGTCACCTCACTTTTCGTGAGGTGACATCTTATAGCTGAATAATTAAGAAATTTTTTTGTTGGAATCAAAACACGTAATTCAATTTCGCTTAATACAAGCTACAGATTTATCTACATGAAACTAAGAATTAAACTAAGAACTAAAGCAAATTATATGAATGAAAGCTTTAGCCAATTAAAAATTAAGAATAATACGAATTAAGATAGTGGTGGGTTGGGGGAGTAAAGGGAATGACTAAGGGAGGCTTTATCAACATGGAAGTCGAAGGTTGCTGTGTTGTTGACTTTCCGTAGTATTTTGGTGAAAGGTTCGAAGTGACCGTAATTAGTGCAATGACTATCGAGGCGAAAGGTGGGAAAATATCCAACTTTTCGAGGGTTAGTGTTAAGGGAGATACTGTGTAGGAATTCGGGACAGTCAATGGAGCCGGTTAGGACTTGATGGCTGAAGATAACATCTGCAACATCGTGACACAAGGCAGGAGGCTGCAGGTTAATCAGTTTTAGCCGGCTTTCATACGGAGGAAGGTTGAAGTTATCTGTCCAAGGAAGGTCACGCACCGCAAAGCGGACAAATCTACGCTGAACTGCTTTGATCCTGTTAACGAGGGTGGATTGGGAGGGGGACTAAACCTGGCAGGCATACTCCAGGAGGGGCCTAACGAAGAAGATGTAGAGTGATTTACTGACAGAGAATTCCTTAGAACGTTTACAAAGCCAGGTTGACTTGGCTCTATTTACGATATGGTCAATGTGGGAACGAAAGTTGAGCTCACTGTTGCAGATAACACCAGGTCGCGAAGCGAACTAACAGTTAGAATTGGTTCGCCTGAGAGAACGTAAGATATAGGAGAGGTGGAGGTACGTTTACGGGAGAAAGTTATCGATTAGCATTTGGATACATGCACCAGGTGGAGAAACTGTTCAGGTTGTTTTGAAATAGGGTAGAGTCAGGTGTGTTGGTAATTTGTTTAAAGATTTTCATTTCATCAGCATAAATTAAAATTTCGGAATAATTGATGACCTTTTCCACATCATTTATGGTGACTGCCCTGTGGGACGCCGGAATGGGTTTGAAATCGTTGAGTCTAAACGAACCCTGTAATGGCGGTTACTAAGATATGATTTAATCCTTGAGATGAAACGGGGTGGGAATTTGAGAACGATGATTCGATGGGAGATTTTGTCGAAAGCTTTGCTAAAATCGGTGGCAATAACGTCAACTTCTACACCGTTTTCCATTGCTTGTAAGGTGCGAGACACAAAGCTTGTCAAGTTGGTAGTTGTAGACCTACCTTTGAGGAGTCCATGCTGAGATGAAGACAAGATGGACTTACAGTGGAAGGACATGGAGTCATAGATAAGGATTTCGAAGAGTTTAGGGATGCAGGATAGTTTAGCTATTGGACGATAATTTTATATGTCGCCCTCGCAACCTTTTTTGTGGATTGGGGTGATATAGGAATCTTTCCAAAAGTTGGGAAAAGTGCCCTCGGAGAGGGAAAGTAGGGAAAGATTGGTGAGTGGATTAATTAAATGGGTAACAGGAAAAGTAAGTAAGATCGGGGACCGCATCGTGGTTGCTAAAAGATTAATTGAAGAAATCTGCGTTAGCGATGACTGAAGGGTTAGAAGAAAACGAGTCACCGAATTTGATGACTACGGGGTAGCCATTCCATTTTCTTTTTATATTAATGAAATTGAATTGAAGAATTGTTTGGGTTCGGAGATTAGGTTAGACTGCATGCTGATGAGGTAATCGTTTTAGAGGGATTCGTAACGTTCGGAAAGAAGGGAAGATATAGCGAGGTATGAAGAGTAATCCGAGTCGGACCTTGAAATGAGGTAGAAATACCACAATTTGTTCCTTTTGTTGCGAAGGGCACGGAGGTTTTTGTCGTACCAAGGCGGTTTACGGGTTCGTAGGGAACACATTGGGTCAGGCAACTAAATATTTCAGTGTAGAAAAGAGCGAGTCGATTGTCTATAGGCAGTTGGGAGTCGCTAAAGTTTGAGAGGATGGTAGAGTTACTTAAAACAAGTTAAGCTAAGAGAAGTCTGTTTTGCGGAAGTTGTAGTAGAAAAGGGGCTCAGAATTAGTGCGATTGTTAGATGATTATACGAAAAAGAGGAAGAGTGGTGGAGGATGGTTCAAGTTAAGAGTGGAAAGAAGGTGATTGCTTTCAATAACAACAGAATCAATAGGGTTAGAGGAGAAAATTAGGATAAGGTGGTTCTTCACGCCGCTGATTTGACATAAGCCTGAGTCAGAGAGGTGGTCAGTTATTACTGATTCAATTGTTGAGGAAGCATAAGTGGGGGAATAAAAAGAGTCGTCGTCGGAGGGAGACCATAGAAGCCGGGGAAGCTTGAAGTCACCTAGGACTATAATGTCATCAAGTGGATTGGCTAGAACAGATAGGGCGTCAATAGCATTAAATACATGCTCATAGGCAATGAGAGGCTGCACAGCACAGAATGAAAGGGGAACGACAATTCAATAAGATTTTAACAGAGACTGACTCAATCAGAGGTGAATCCGGCGCTAAAACGATTGTGAACCGGATGCCGTGACCGGAAGTTCCGGATTCATTTAAACTACCATCAGCCCGAAAAATACAGAAACCGGACAAGAATTATTCGTTGTTATTGATGCCTGGAAGTACGCTTAGATCTAAGCGAAGCGTAAGTAGAAAGGTCTTCGGAAAATTGAAGGCTCCAGGGTATTTGAAGAATAACTGGCGCAGCACAGCGAGGTTAGTCGGGAGATCTTCCTGATGTATGCAGATCATTACATTGATTTTTGTTTTGCCGTCAATGCAAATATAGTCGGCCTTGTCGTAAAGGTACGCCAGATAGAGACGCACATTTTCATAGATTCTGTGTGTGGGGTGAGGATGACGAGGTGGGAGTGGTCGAGGGCGTAGCTGGAGAGGGGTGCTCGGCAGGTGGGCAAAGGGCAGACAAAGTGGTTTCCGGGTTGATAGACAAGGATGCAGGTGTACGCTTGTAGGGTACACGGATGTGGAAGGAACGGATTCAGAGGGGGTAATAGTTGTAGGAGGAACAGATGGGACAGCAGAGTTCGATATATATGAACGAATGAATTTGGGATATTCTATGGGAGTTGCCAGATTGAAGTTGGGGAATAAGCTCGGTTTTAGCTGCCAGTTGGAGGAGATAGAAGTTGGTGAAGGAGGAGGGGGACTACGCGGTGCCGATTACTACGGGGCTTTGGTTTAACCCGTCTTGTAGATTGAGGCTTAGAGGAAGTACTGCTGTTAACGTTAAGCCTAGGGAAGGAGGGATTAGGACTAGGAACGAAAAGTGTGGTGACAACCACAATCAGGCGCAGTCATTTAAAACTCAAGTAAGCACGCGCTGTTCATAGCTTTACACCTGGCTTAAAGTAATTTAAACACGTTTTTATCGAAACTATTACTTTCCAAATCGGTAACCTCGATTTCTGCAGAACTAATGAACCGATTCGGTTCAAATTTTGAACAGACCTATATACGAATATCGTTGACGAGCCGCTTTTACTTTTAAACTGCGTAGCTTTTTTTATATTTAAATAGTTAAGTGAAACATCACGTTGTCGTTTCTTTATTTTTCTCACTCGATTCGACGTTATTACTCGTAATCTAATTTTCCATTTTATCCAAGGGTCTTTATGAACCCATAAAAGTCATGGCCGAGCAATATAATATAATAACAAGCAAATACTGGGTGTTATTATAGAAATCGAGTTTGGTAGACTCGACTAGAGAAGGCACACATTTCGTTAGTATCCCAGCTTTGAAAATGTTGACCAAGGAGGTGAGGTGTGAATACATTGAATAGCACCAGGGGACATCATCATGAATCTGATTTCATGGTCCCATGATCGTGGCAGTGATTAGTATCACATCCTGCTCGAGGTACCTCTGCTAAAGTGAAAATCTCATCCTTCGGGATGAGATGGCCGCTGAACAAAACGTCACGGATCTAGAGGGGACATACTCGATAAAACCCGCAATCCTGGGTGTAACCTATCGTGCCCATAGGATGAATGGCACTGCGTTAGTGTGTCTTTGAACGATGGACTCTGAATACCTGGCGACCTTCAGTTTTAATTTAGCCTTCCTGTGACATGCGGGGCTCTGTCACAGGTGACCACCCTTTCCCTAGCTTCTCGTGGGAACAAAATTGAAGTCCTGAATAACCATGAGGGCGGCGCACCTCAAAATGCTCCAAAAACATTGCAAGGGGAAAATATCCCTGCATTAGGGAAAGCAGTAGACCTTAGTCCTGCAAGTACCGGCGAATCTATGGAGATATCCTCACAGGAAGAGGAGAAGCTCCTGAGATCGCCTGAACCGAGCGAGACCGTATCAGCTGATGCGACTCTCGTTCCGACTGTCCGCATGCCCCGACTATCAGGGGCAGCTAAAAAGCGGTACAAGTGGTGTACCTCCAGCAGGGCCACAAAGTGGAAGAGGCTAAGGAGTTGGCTCGGAAGCCGATGGAGAAGATGGCGGAAAGAGGCCTGAAAAGGAATCGTTCCGACGACTCTTCACCGGGTGGAGCTCAACCCGGCCTCAAAAGACCAAAGGCAGAGAAGGAGAAAGCCGAAAGGCATGTCTCCACGCGTGGCCCTCAACCTACGTTCAAGGAAGTTACCGAGAGCGTCAGGTTGGGGATCATCCCTGCCAAATTTCCGGATGACAGTCTGACAACGGACCAAATAAGGAACGTTCAGACTGCCATCATTTTGAGGATCGCTGCTGAGAAACAGGGCTCTATAAAGCCGAAGTTTCTCGGCATCGCAGGTAGACCGGGCTGGATGGTTCTCACTTCCGCCAATCAGGCTACAGCAATGTGGCTGAGGGGAGCAATTGGGAGCTTAAAGCTGTGGGAAGGAGCCGATCTGAGGGTTGTAGAGGAAGACAAAATTCCTCGCCCTCAGATTTTGGTCGGATACTTCCCGCAAAGCTCGGAGAACCCTGTGAATCTGATCCTCGATCTGATAGAAGGTCAGAATGAGGATCTGAATGTGGCTGAATGGAAGGTGCTACGCAAAGTGCAAATGCCCTCGTCAGCTGCTGAAGTGACTCTTTCGGTAGACCTTCAATCAGCCGAACAGCTGAAGAAGTCCGGACTTGTAATCAGTTACAAGTTCGGCAAAGTTCAGCTTAGACTGAAGGGGGGCAAGGACAGATGTCAGCTCGCCCAGCCGGACGGTGTCAAGACTGCCACCGAGCCCCCAAGCAGCAACCCCCAGAAACCACCAGTGGCCACTAGGCCGCCCAAGGTGGCATCTGAGAGGCAGGCTGCTGCGTCTACAAGGGACCCCCAACCATCAACGTCCACCAAGGTTCTTGGGCCCGGACCGAGCACCAAGATTGGGGGATCTGTAAAAGCAGCTTCCAAAGCGGCTGAGAAGAGGGCTTCTACCCTCCCTAGAGGAAATAAGCGGAAGCCTAAAGGCGGGCCTGGCCCTAAAGCCAAGGCAAGGGCACAGACTGGCCCCACCCTTAAAAAGGCCTAGAACATGACCAGCGCCAACCTAAGATGTGTCCAGGTGAACCTCCATCATGCAAAAGCGGCGTCTGACGTGCTTAGCAGGAGGTTCATCGTGGAGAACCTTAGCATGGCGCTTATTCAAGAGCCGTGGGTGCACCAAGGAAGGATCCGAGGACTGCCCACTAACTCGTGTAAGTTGATTTATGATACATTACTCGAGAGCCCCAGAGCAGCCTTATTGCTCAAAGCTAACTTAAACTTTACTCCACTTCCAAATTTCATCACCAGGGACCTAGCTGCAGCGGCCGTAGAGATCCCCTTTGCAGGAGGCAGTGTAGAGGCTGTTATAGCCTCAGCCTACTTCCCAGGGGACTCCGATGAAACACCTCCAAGTGAGTTGCAACGCCTGGTGGATCACTGCAAGAGGAGGAACAAACAACTGCTGGTGGGATGCGACGCGAATGCCCATCACTTGATATGGGGGAGCACCAACACCAACACAAGGGGTGAGTACCTTTTAGGTTTCATCATACTTAACGAGTTAGAAATCAATAATAAAGGCGACAAACCAACCTTTATGAATGCGGTTAGGCAAGAGGTGTTAGACTTAACTCTCTCAAGCGCATTTATAAGCACAAAGATACAAAGATGGCATGTATCAAATGAGGTCTCCATGTCGGACCACATGCATATTAGATTCGACATCGAGTCTATCCTAGCTCAAAAAGAGGCTCACAGGGTTCCAAAGATGACTGACTGGGAGCTCTATCGAGAACTCCTAAAGGCACAGGACGTCAACCTCAGCAGTCATATCAGTACTACAGAGGAACTGGACCTCGCCTCTGAGCAACTCCACACAGCTATCATGACAGCCTTCGAAACCAGCTGCCCTGTGAAACAAAAAATGGGCACACGAACTGTGCCCTGGTGGAACAGGGAGCTGGAGAAGAAAAGAGCGGAAGCCAGAAAGCTGTTCAATAGAGCCAAACGCTCCGGTGAATGGGCTGAATACAAGCGGGCCCTCACAAGCTACAACATTGAATTGAGAAAGTCCAAGAGGAAGACTTGGAGGACTTTTTGCGACGGAATTAACCAGATTCCTGCGGCAACTAGGCTCCATAAGGTCTTATCTAGGGATCACTCAAACGGTATAGGCTTCCTTGAAAAACAAGATGGAACCTACACCGAGAGTGGAGAGGAGACAATTAAACTCCTCCTGGAAACTCACTTTCCAGGCTCTCGTATAATAAATCAAGGCAACGAAATTCCTACCGGGATCGACACACCTGATTACCGGTCACAGAATAGGAATAAAAGCCTTGCAGGGAGGATCCTCACTCCCAATAAGGTCAGGTGAGCCATCAACACCTTCAAACCTTACAAATCTCCTGGGGGGGACGACATCTTCCCAGCCCTACTTCAGTACGGCATAGATGAGCTACTCCCCTCCATACTCAAGGCATTTAGAGCTAGTTACTCTTTGGGATACATTCCAAAAAACTGGAGAGACGTAAGGGTAACTTTTATACCCAAGGCAGGAAAGAGACTTAGCACGCTTTCGAAGTCCTTTCGGCCCATAAGTCTCACATCATTTATGCTTAAAACCATGGAGAGGGTCTTACACCTACACCTTAATGAAGGTGTGCTGAAAAGATCACCTCTCCATGCAAAGCAATTTGCTTATCAAGCTGGCAAGTCTACGGAAACTGCCATTCACACACTGGTCAAGGACCTTGAGAAAACTTTTCAAGTCAAGGAAATTGCCCTTTGTGCGTTTGCCGACATAGAAGTAGCCTTTGACAATACCTCCTTCGAGGCAATCAAAGAAGCTGCTGTGGAAAGGGGTTTCGAACCTGCCACGGTAAAATGGATTGATTCCATGCTCAAGAGCAGGAGGATAACGGCGAATCTGGGGGAAAAATCGATAACGGTAATAGCCGCTATGGGCTGCCCGCAGGGAGGGGTGTTGTCACCACTACTGTGGTCGATCGTTGTCGACGATCTCCTAGTGGAGCTCACTCGCTCTGGCTTTAATGTTCAGGGCTATGCGGACGACATAGTTGTCACCGTCAGAGGCAAGTATGACCATACTGTCTCGACACTAATGCAAGAAGCCCTGTCCATGATTCGCGGTTGGTGCCTGAGACGTTGTCTCAGCATCAACGCGAACAAAACTGTTCTGGTTCCGTTCACCAAGAGGAGGAAGCTAAACCTTACGGCTCCAACACTTGATGATACGGAACTCAGTTTCTCAAGTGAGGTTAAGTATCTAGGGGTAACCCTGGACAATAAACTCACCTGGAACCTACGCCTGTCAAATGTGACTAAAAGAGCGATCACCTTACTCTACATTTGTCGCAGCTTCGCGGGTAAAACTTGGGGTCTGAAGCCGAAGATGGTGTTTTGGCTTTACACAACAATAATTAGACCCATGGTCACTTATGCATCCCTTGTATGGTGGCCAACAATAAAACAAAAAAAGGCGGAAGATGAGCTACAAAAGGTGCAAAGACTAGCCTGTTTGGGAATCACAGGCGCAATGAGTACCTGCCCAACTGCAGCCATCCAATTCCTTCTTAATCTTACACCACTACATCTTCAGGTTAAGAAGGAGGCTCTCCTGGGAGCACTTAGGCTGCAAAGAACCATGGTCTTCAAACCAGGGGACCTGGTGGGACATCTCGCGATAATCGAAGAAATCCGATTAGAGGAGATGTCCAAAATATCCGACGTGACCACAACCAGGCTGGACTTCACAAGGCCATTTAGCGTGGTAATCGAAACCCGTCAACAATGGCAAGCCAGTGAGGCGTCCCCACCGAAGGGATCGATGGTGTGGTATACGGACGGATCAAAAACAGATAAAGGGGTAGGAATTGGCGTGTATGGCCCAAGGTGCCGCATTTCAAAGGCACTAGGTAAAACCCCTACCATATTTCAAGCTGAAATATTGGCCATACTAGAATGCGTCAATACCTGCATCAACAGAACCATCAATGGTTCTACTATCTTTATATTAACAGATAGTCAAGCCGCACTAAAGGCGCTCAAGTCCTTCAGTGTAGACTCAAAGCTGGTTTGGGAATGCCTGGAATCCCTGAAGCTTTTAGCAACCCACAACAGGGTTACTCTTATGTGGGTCCCAGGCCATGCAGGCTATACAGGGAATGAAATAGCCGATGGTTTGGCAAAATAAGGGGCGGAATCTGCCCTTACTGGTCCAGAACCTTTCTGTGGCGTGTCTAAATGCCACCTAAAGGGGGCCATAGAAAGTTGGGAGAAGAGGAGCCGACTCAGGTACTGGAATAACACCCCAGGATGCCGGCAATCAAAGACCTTCATGGGTGCACCGTATGAAAAGGTCGAGAAACTCCTCCACTTAAACAAACAGGAGCTCAGAACTATTACTGGGCTCTTCACTGGACATTGTTCCTTAAGGTACCACCTTAAAAAGATTAGGAAAGCTGACTCTGACACCTGTCGCTACTGTGCGGAAGCCCCAGAGACAGCGGTGCACATCCTTTGTCACTGTACAGCCCTAGCTAGGCTCCGACTAACTCAATTAGAGGATGCCTTTCCAACACCTGAACAGGTTTGGAAAATGACTCCCAATAAAATCCTAGGCCTCTATAAGAGGCTAAATTTGGGATAAAATATTGATGGGGATTCACAATAGATCCTAGTGGTCGCGGTGAACGATAGGCTTTTACAAGCCTGAACGCCCCCTTTCAAACTAAACTAAACTAAATGTTGACCAAACTCAACTCCCATAATAGGGCTCTTTGTAAGCTTTCCCTCACTCGAATTATCGTATAATTTCAAAACCTAATGCGAATTAAAACAACAACCTCAAACTAATGCGTGAAGATACAATTTCAGTAATTTATTACGAATAAATCACATGCAAGCCTCAAACATTCTCATAATGCCTGAAACCACAATTTCACTTGCATTTTAAATCATGCATTTCTTGGCATATTCCCGTAAATGATAGCTCAAGCTTCTTTAACGATCCTTAACATATTTTCACTTCTAGGCATATATACCTTCATCCAAACAATATCTTAATGAAGTTTCTTCAGCATTGGGGCCCATAGTGTTGATAGTTCCGTTATACAATAAAAACAGCACATCTTCATTATCTAGGAATTTATTTACATTTCTGTTAAAATATTTATTAAATAAAAAAATAGTAAAAATAGAAACTTGGAATTGTTTGTTTCTGAACACAAATTACAAAAGTTCAAGCAATTTAATTAATTTTTCATTTCGAAGAACATCAATACAATTATTAATATAGTGAAATTAGTTAAAGTGTAAATACTATGAAGAACGGATCGTCGTAAAATTTTGAACTTTCCGATTTTGATTTTTGACTATTTTCTAAAGACGTCATATTTGGCTTCATTATAGTTATTTTTATCTCTTTTAATATTATTTTGATATATTTTGATGAATGGTAGAACTAGAGAACTAAAGGATACATATACGTCACAGATTTCGCTTTAGATATTGTCGTTAATTGCTCCATCTTCAAAAAAGCCTACAACTTCACAAATTTTTCTCACATAGTATTTTGCCGCTATTTACATCGATCAAAATTTAATTTTCCTTCTGAGGTTTCAACGCAATCAGCATCACTAGATATTCTGGAAACTTCTGTAGGATTTGGTAGCAAATATGTTTATCTAATTAATGTTATTGTTTAAAATCAATAAAGTAGAAGTTGTATAAAGTATCGATACTTGTTTCATCTTTAAACTTCTCTGCATACTCAAAATTACTACGAACTTTCCCTAATAAAAACCTAAAAAACAATGGAATGTAAATGGAAGAATATTTTTTGGTGTAGTTTTTAAGTTATCAATGTTCTACTGAGTTGTTAAATGCCGTTTAAATCCAATTCAATAAAAACCCAGAGTTATATCTTTGGATATAATAATTAATTTATCTATTATCAAATAGCAGGTGATGTTTTCAATTGATGGCTATTAGTATGGAAGAACAAAAATGTTTTATGTGGGAGCAAAAATAAAAGCTTTTCGCCGCAAGACATCCACCAGAATTTTCCTTTGCTGCCTACACAATACTTAATTTCCATGAGCAATATAATTTTAGAATTTAATAGATGTCCTTGCTGTTAGGATTTTATTTGCTAACACTTAGACAACTCCACGCCCCCAAAATTGGTTTCATCCAAAAATATCGGCTGTGAGTACAAATGAAAGCCTAAAGCTTCTATTTTCAAACACAGTGTGGCCCTTTTTGGAATTCGTAATGGCGGACCCAAACAAAAGTATCAAGAAAATTGTCGTTCCAAGGTGGTTGGTTTATATATATTTTTTCACCCCCCCCACCGAACACCCCTGCTGACTTATATTTCAAGATTTTGCTATAGGGCTCACTCCAGTACCACTCCAGTATCGAGCTGCCCAAATAAATATTTAAAAAATTATCTTCTTAATTAAGGGCTCCTCTGCGAGTATGTTGACGTATATCGGCTCTTAGTAAGCCCACTAGGTGCGCAGACGCAAAAAACCCGCCCCTGCTGGCTTATATTTCGAGATTTTGCTATAGGGCTCACTCCCGTACCACTCCAGTACCGAGCTGCCCAAATAAATATTTAAAAAATTCCTCCTCCTGTGAGTCCTGAGTCTTGTGAGTCCTGAGTCCTGAGACCTGAGTCCTGTGAATCCTGGGAGTCCTGTGAGTCCTGTGAGTCCTGTGAGTCCTAAGTCTTGTAAGTCCTGTGAGTCCTGTGAGTCCTGAGTCCTGTGAGTCCTGAGTCTTGTGAGTCCTGTGAGTCCTGAGTCCTGAGTCCTGAGTCCTGTGAGTCCTGTGAGTCCTGTGAGTCCTGAGTCCTGTGAGGCCTGTGAGTCCTGCCTCCTGAGTCCTGTGAGTCCTGTGAGTCCTGTGAGTCCTGAGTCCTGAGTCCTGTGAGTCCTGTGAGTCCTGAGTCCTGAGTCCTGAGTCCTTTGAGTCCTGTGAGTCCTGTGAGTCCTGTGAGTCCTGAGTCTTGTGAGTCCTGTAAGTCCTGAGTCCTGAGTCCTGTGAGTCTCCTCAAGATTTTGCTATAGGGCTCACTCCAGTACCACTCCAGTACCGAGCTGCTTAAATAAATATTTAAAAAATTATCTTCTTAATTAAGGGCTCCTCCGCGAGTATGTTCACGTATATCGGATCTTAGTAGGCCCACTAGGTGCGCAGACGCAAAAAACCCGCCCCTGCTGGCTTATATTTCGAGAGTTTGCAATAGGGCTCACTCCAGTACCACTCCAGTACCGAGCTGCCCAAATAAATATTTAAAAAATTATCTTCTTAATTAAGGGCTCCTCCGCGAGTATGTTCACGTATATCGGCTCTTAGTAGGCCCACTAGGTGCGCAGATGCAAAAAACCCGCCCCTGCTGGCTTATATTTCGAGACCTTGCTATAGGGCTCACTCCAGTACCACTCCAGTACCGAGCTGCCCAAATAAATATTTAAAAAATTATCTTCTTAATTAAGGGCTCCTCCGCGAGTATGTTCACGTATATCGGCTCTTAGTAGGTCCACTAGGTGCGCAGACGCAAAAAACCCGCCCCTGCTGGCTTATATTTCGAGATTTTGCTATAGGGCTCACTCCAGTACCACTCCTGTACCGAGCTGCTTAAATAAATATTTAAAAAATTATCTTCTTAATTAAGGGCTCCTCCGCGAGTATGTTCACGTATATCGGATCTTAGTAGGCCCACTAGGTGCGCAGACGCAAAAAACCCGCCCCTGCTGGCTTATATTTCGAGAGTTTGCTATAGGGCTCACTCCAGTACCACTCCAGTACCGAGCTGCCCAAATAAATATTTAAAAAATTATCTTCTTAATTAAGGGCTCCTCCGCGAGTATGTTCACGTATATCGGCTCTTAGTAGGCCCACTAGGTGCGCAAACGCAAAAAACCCGCCCCTGCTGGCTTATATTTTGAGATTTTGCTATAGGGCTCACTCCAGTACCACTCCAGTACCGAGCTGCACAAATAAATATTTTAAAAATTATCTTCTTAATTAAGGGCTCCTCCGCGAGTATGTTCACGTATATCGGCTCTTAGTAGGCCCACTAGGTGCGCAGACGCAAAAAACCCGCCCCTGCTGGCTTATATTTCGAGATTTTGCTATAGGGCTCACTCCAGTACCACTCCAGTACCGAGCTGCCCAAATAAATATTTAAAAAATTATCTTCTAATTTAAGGGCTCCTCCGCGAGTATATTCACGTATATCGGCTCTTAGTAGGCCCACTAGGTGCGCAGACGCAAAAAACCCGCCCCTGCTGGCTTATAAATATTTCGAGATTTTGCTATAGGGCTTACTCCAGTACCACTCCAGTACCGAGCTGCACAAATAAATATTTTAAAAATTATCTTCTTAATTAAGGGCTCCTCCGCGAGTATGTTCACGTATATCGGCTCTTAGTAGGCCCACTAGGTGCGCAGACGCAAAAAACCCGCCCCTGCTGGCTTATATTTCGAAATTTTACTATAGGGCTCACTCCAGTACCACTCCAGTACCGAGCTGCCCAAATAAATATTTAAAAAATTATCTTCTTAATTAAGGGCTCCTCTGCGAGTATGTTGTCGTATATCGGCTCTTAGTAGGCCCACTAGGTGCGCAGACGCAAAAAACCTGCCCCTGCTGGCTTAAATTTCGATATTTTGCTATAGGGCTTACTCCAGTACCACTCCAGTACCGAGCTGCCCAAATAAATATTCAAAAAATTATCTTCTTAATTAAGGGCTCCTCCGCGAGTATGTTCACGTATATCGGCTCTTAGTAGGCCCACTAGGTGCGCAGACGCAAAAAACCCGCCCCTGCTGGCTTATATTTCGAGAGTTTGCTATAGGGCTCACTCCAGTACCACTCCAGTACCGAGCTGCCCAAATAAATATTTAAAAAATTATCTTCTTAATTAAGGGCTCCTCCGCGAATATGTTCACGTATATCGGCTCTTAGTAGGCCCACTAGGTGCGCAGACGCAAAAAACCCGCCCCTGCTGGCTTATATTTCGAGATTTTGCTATAGGGCTCACTCCAGTACCACTCCAGTACCGAGCTGCCCAAATAAATATTTAAAAAATTATCTTCTTAATTAAGGGCTCCTCCGCGAGTATGTTCACGTATATCGGCTCTTAGTAGGTCCACTAGGTGCGCAGACGCAAAAAACCTGCCCCTGCTGGCTTATATTTCGAGATTTTGCTATAGGGCTCACTCCAGTACCACTCCAGTACCGAGATGCCCAAATAAATATTTTAAAAATTATCTTCTTAATTAAGGGCTCCTCCGCGAGTATGTTGTCGTATATCGGCTCTTAGTAGGCCCACTAGGTGCGCAGACGCAAAAAACCCGCCCCTGCTGGCTTATATTTCGAGATTTTACTATAGGGCTCACTCCAGTACCACTCCAGTACCGAGCTGCCCAAATAAATATTTAAAAGATTATCTACTTAATTAAGGGCTCCTCCGCGAGTATGTTCACGTATATCGGCTCCTAGTAGGCCCACTAGGTGCGCAGACGCAAAAAACTCGCCCCTGCTGGCTTATATTTCGAGATTTTGCTATAGGGCTCACTCCAGTACCACTCCAGTACCGAGCTGCCCAAATAAATATTTAAAAAATTATCTTCTCAATTAAGGGCTCCTCTGCAAGTATGTTCACGTATATCCGCTCTTAGTAGGCCCACTAGGTGCGCAGACGCAAAAAACCCGCCCCTGCTGGCTTATATTTCGAGATTTTGCTATAGGGCTCACTCCAGTACCACTCCAGTACCGAGCTGCCCAAATAAATATTTAAAAAATTATCTACTTAATTAAGGGCTCCTCCGCGAGTATGTTCACGTATATCGGCTCCTAGTAGGCCCACTAGGTGCGCAGACGCAAAAAACTCGCCCCTGCTGGCTTATATTTCGAGATTTTGCTATAGGGCTCACTCCAGTACCACTCCAGTACCGAGCTGCCCAAATAAATATTTAAAAATATATCTTCTCAATTAAGGGCTCCTCTGCAAGTATGTTCACGTATATCCGCTCTTAGTAGGCCCACTAGGTGCGCAGACGCAAAAAACCCGCCCCTGCTGGCTTATATTTCGAGATTTTGCTATAGGGCTCACTCCAGTACCTCTCCAGTACCGAGCTGCCCAAATAAATATTTAAAAAATTATCTTCTCAATTAAGGGCTCCTCCGCGGGTATGTTCACGTATATCGGCTCTTAGTAGGCCCACTAGGTGCGCAGACGTAAAAAACCCGCCCCTGCTGGCTTATATTTCGAGATTTTGCTATAGGGCTCACTCCAGTACCACTCCAGTACCGAGCTGCCCAAATAAATATTTTAAAAATTATCTTCTTAATTAAGGGCTCCTCCGCGAGTATGTTCACGTATATCGGCTCCTAGTAGGCCCACTAGGTGCGCAGACGCAAAAAACTCGCCCCTGCTGGCTTATATTTCGAGATTTTGCTATAGGGCTCACTCCAGTACCACTCCAGTACCGAGCTGCCCAAATAAATATTTAAAAAATTATCTTCTCAATTAAGGGCTCCTCTGCAAGTATGTTCACGTATATCCGCTCTTAGTAGGCCCACTAGGTGCGCAGACGCAAAAAACCCGCCCCTGCTGGCTTATATTTCGAGATTTTGCTATAGGGCTCACTCCAGTACCTCTCCAGTACCGAGCTGCCCAAATAAATATTTAAAAAATTATCTTCTCAATTAAGGGCTCCTCCGCGGGTATGTTCACGTATATCGGCTCTTAGTAGGCCCACTAGGTGCGCAGACGTAAAAAACCCGCCCCTGCTGGCTTATATTTCGAGATTTTGCTATAGGGCTCACTCCAGTACCACTCCAGTACCGAGCTGCCCAAATAAATATTTTAAAAATTATCTTCTTAATTAAGGGCTCCTCCGCGAGTATGTTCACGTATATCGGCTCTTAGTAGGCCCACTAGGTGCGCAGACGCGAAAAACCCGCCCCTGCTGGCTTATATTTCGAGATTTTGCTATAGGGCTCACTCCAGTATCACTGCAGTACCGAGCTGCCCAAATAAATATTTAAAAAATTATCTACTTAATTAAGGGCTCCTCCGCGAGTATGTTCACGTATATCGGCTCCTAGTAGGCCCACTAGGTGCGCAGACGCAAAAAACCCGCCCCTGCTGGCTTATATTTCGAGATTTTGATATAGGGCTCACTCCAGTACCACTCCAGTACCGAGCTGCCCAAATAAATATTTAAAAAATTATCTTGTTAATTAAGGGCTCCTCCGCGAGTATGTTCACGTATATCCGCTCTTAGTAGGCCCACTAGGTGCGCAGACGCAAAAAACCCGCCCCTGCTGGCTTATATTTCGAGATTTTGCTATAGGGCTCACTCCAGTACCACTCCAGTACCGAGCTGCCCAAATAAATATTTAAAAAATTATCTTCTCAATTAAGGGCTCCTCCGCGGGTATCTTCACGTATATCGGCTCTTAGTAGGCCCACTAGGTGCGCAGACGTAAAAAACCCGCCCCTGCTGGCTTATATTTCGAGATTTTGCTATAGGGCTCACTCCAGTACCACTCCAGTACCGAGCTGCCCAAATAAATATTTTAAAAATTATCTTCTTAATTAAGGGCTCCTCCGCGAGTATGTTCACGTATATCGGCTCTTAGTAGGCCCACTAGGTGCGCAGACGCGAAAAACCCGCCCCTGCTGGCTTATATTTCGAGATTTTGCTATAGGGCTCACTCCAGTACCACTGCAGTACCGAGCTGCCCAAATAAATATTTAAAAAATTATCTTCTTAATTAAGGGTTCCTCCGCGAGTATGTTCACGTATATCCGCTCTTAGTAGGCCCACTAGGTGCGCAGACGCAAAAAACCCGCCCCTGCTGGCTTATATTTCGAGATTTTGCTATAGGGCTCACTCCAGTACCACTCCAGTACCGAGCTGCCCAAATAAATATTTAAAAAATTATCTTCTAATTAAGGGCTCCTCCGCGAGTATGGTCACGTATATCGGCTCTTAGTAGGCCCACTAGGTGCGCAGACGCAAAAAACCCGCCCCTGCTGGCTTATATTTCGAGATTTTGCTATAGGGCTCACTCCAGTACCACTCCAGTACCGAGCTGCCCAAATAAATATTTTAAAAATTATCTTCTTAATTAAGGGCTCCTCCGCTAGTATGTTCCCGTATATCGGCTCTTAGTAGGCCTACTAGGTGCGCAGACGCGAAAAACCCGCCCCTGCTGGCTTATATTTCGAGATTTTGCTATAGGGCTCACTCCAGTACCACTCCAGTACCGAGCTGCCCAAATAAATATTTTAAAAATTATCTTCTTAATTAAGGGCTCCTCCGCGAGTATGTTCACGTATATCGAATCTTAGTAGGCCCACTAGGTGCGCAGACGCAAAAAACCCGCCCCTGCTGGCTTATATTTCGAGAGTTTGCTATAGGGCTCACTGCAGTACCACTCCAGTACCGAGCTGCCCAAATAAATATTTAAAAAATTATCATCTTAATTAAGGGCTCCTCCGGGAGTATGTTCACGTATATCGGCTCTTAGTAGGCCCAGTAGGTGCGCAGACGCAAAAAACCCGCCCTTGCTGGCTTATATTTCGAGATTTTGCTATAGGGCTCACTGCAGTACCACTCCAGTACCGAGCTGCCCAAATAAATATGTAAAAAATTATCATCTTAATTAAGGGCTCCTCCGCGAGTATGTTCACGTATATCGGCTCTTAGTAGGCCCACTAGGTGCGCAGACGCAAAAAACCCGCCCTTGCTGGCTTATATTTCGAGATTTTGCTATAGGGCTCACTCCAGTACCACTCCAGTACCGAGCTGCCCAAATAAATATGTAAAAAATTATCTTCTTAATTAAGGGCTCCTCCGCGAGTATGGTCACGTATATCGGCTCTTAGTAGGCCCACTAGGTGCGCAGACGCGAAAAACCCGCCCCAGCTGGCTTATATTTCGAGATTTTGCTATAGGGCTTACTCCAGTACCACTCCAGTACCGAGCTGCAAAAATAAATATTCAAAAAATTATCTTCTTAATTAAGGGCTCCTCCGCGAGTAGGTTCACGTATATCGGCTCTTAGTAGGGCCACTAGGTGCGCAGACGCAAAAAACCCGCCCCTGCTGGCTTATATTTCGAGATTTTGCTATAGGGCTCACTCCAGTACCACTCCAGTACCGAGCTGCCCAAATAAATATTCAAAAAATTATCTTCTTAATTAAGGGCTCCTCCGCGAGAATGTTCACGTATATCGGCTCTTAGTAGGCCCACTAGGTGCGCAGACGCAAAAAACCCGCCCCTGCTGGCTTATATTTCGAGATTTTGCTATAGGGCTCACTCCAGTACCACTCCAGTACCGAGCTGCCCAAATAAATATTCAAAAAATTATCTTCTTAATTAAGGGCTCCTCCGCGAGTATGTTCACGTATATCGGCTCTTAGTAGGCCCTCTAGGTTCGCAGACGCAAAAAACCCGCCCCTGCTGGCTTATATTTCGAGATTTTGCTACAGGGCTCACTCCAGTACCACTCCAGTACCGAGCTGCCCAAAAAAATATTTAAAAAATTATCTTCTTAATTAAGGGTTCCTCCGCGAGTATGTTCACGTATATCGGCTCTTAGTAGGCCCACTAGGTGCGCAGATGCAAAAAACCCGCCCCTGCTGGCTTATATTTCGAGATTTTGCTATAGAGCTCACTCCAGTACCACTCCAGTACCGAGCTGCCCAAATAAATATTTAAAAAATTATCTTCTTAATTAAGGGCTCCTCCGCGAGTATGTTCAAGTATATCGGCTCTTAGTAGGCCCACTAGGTGCGCAGACGCAAAAAACCCGCCCCTGCTGGCTTATATTTCGAGATTTTGCTATAGGGCTCACTCCAGTACCACTCCAGTACCGAGCTGCCCAAATAAATATTTTAAAAATTATCTTCTTAATTAAGGGCTCCTCCGCGAGTATGTTCACGTATATCGGCTCTTAGTAGGCCCACTAGGTGCGCAGACGCGAAAAACCCGCCCCTGCTGGCTTATATTTCGAGATTTTGCTATAGGGCTCACTCCAGTACCACTCCAGTACCGAGCTGCCCAAATAAATATTTAAAAAATTATCTTCTTAATTAAGGGCTCCTCCGCGAGTATGTTCACGTATATCGGCTCTTAGTAGGCCCACTAGGTGCACAGACGCAAAAAACCCGCCCCTGCTGGCTTATATTTCGAGATTTTGCTATAGGGCTCACTCCAGTACCACTCCAGTACCGAGCTGCCCAAATAAATATTTAAAAAATTATCTTCTCAATGAAGGGCTCCTCCGCGAGTATGTTCATGTATATCGGCTCTTAGTAGGCCCACTAGGTGCGCAGACGCAAAAAACCCGCCCCTGCTGGCTTATATTTCGAGATTTTGCCATAGGGCTCACTCCAGTTCCACTCCAGTACCGAGCTGCCCAAATAAATATTCAAAAAATTATCTTCTTAATTAAGGGCTCCTCCACGAGTATGTTGACGTATATCGGCTCTTAGTAGGCCCACTAGGTGCGCAGACGCAAAAAACCCGCCCCTGCTGGCTTATATTTCGAGATTTTGCTATAGGGCTCACTCCAGTACCACTCCAGTACCGAGCTGCCCAAATAAATAATTAAAAAATTATCTTCTCAATTAAGGGCTCCTCCGCGAGTATGTTCACGTATATCGGCTCTTAGTAGGCCCACTAGGTGCGCAGATGCAAAAAACCCGCCCCTGCTGGCTTATATTTCGAGATTTTGCCATAGGGCTCACTCCAGTTCCACTCCAGTACCGAGCTGCCCAAACACATATTCAAAAAATTATCTTCTCAATTAAGGGCTCCTCCGCGAGTATGTTCACGTATATCGGCTCTTAGTAGGCCCACTAGGTGCGCAGACGCAAAAAACCCGCCCCTGCTGGTTTATATTTCGAGATTTTGCCATAGGGCTCACTCCAGTACCACTCCAGTACCGAGCTGCCCAAATAAATATTTAAAAAATTATCTTCTTAATTAAGGGCTCCTCCGCGAGTATGTTCACGTATATCGGCTCTTAGTAAGCCCACTAGGTGCGCAGACGGAAAAAACCCGCCCCTGCTGGCTTATATTTCGAGATTTTGCTATAGGGCTCACTCCAGTACCACTCCAGTACCGAGCTGCCCAAATAAATAATTAAAAAATTATCTTCTCAATTAAGGGCTCCTCTGCAAGTATGTTCACGTATATCCGCTCTTAGTAGGCTCACTAGGTGCCCAGACGCAAAAAAACCGCCCCTGCTGGCTTATATTTCGAGAATTTGCTATAGGGCTCACTCCAGTACCACTCCAGTACCGAGCTGCCAAATAAATATTCAAAAAATTATCTTCTTAATTAAGGGCTCCTCCGCGAGTATGTTCACGTATATCGGCTCTTAGTAAGCCCACTAGGTGCGCAGACGGAAAAAACCCGCCCCTGCTGGCTTATATTCCGAGATTTTGCTATAGGGCTCACTCCAGTACCACTCCAGTACCGAGCTGCCCAAATAAATATTTAAAAAATTATCTTCTCAATTAAGGGCTCCTCCGCGGGTATGTTCACGTATATCGGCTCTTAGTAGGCCCACTAGGTGCGCAGACGCAAAAAACCCGCCCCTGCTGGCTTATATTTCGAGATGTTGCTATAGGGCTCACTCCAGTACCACTCCAGTACCGAGCTGCCAAAATAAATATTTAAAAAATTATCTTCTTAATTAAGGGCTCCTCCGCGAGTATGTTTACGTATATCGGCTCTTAGTAGGCCCACTAGGTGCGCAGACGCAAAAAACCCGCCCCTGCTGGCTTATATTTCGAGATTTTACTATAGGGCTCACTCCAGTACCACTCCAGTACCGAGCTGCCCAAATAAATATTTAAAAAATTATCTTTTTAATTAAGGGCTCCTCCGCGAGTATGTTCACGTATATCGGCTCTTAGTAGGCCCACTAGGTGCGCAGACGCAAAAAACCCGCCCCTGCTGGCTTATATTTCGAGATTTTGCCAGTACCACTCCAGTACCGAGCTGCCCAAATAAATATTTAAAAAATTATCTTCTCAATTAAGGGCTCCTCCGCGAGTACGTTCACGTATATCGGCTCTTAGTAGGCCCACTAGGTGCGCAGACGCAAAAAACCCGCCACTGCTGGCTTATATTTCGAGATTTTGCTATAGGGCTCACTCCAGTACCACTCCAGTACCGAGCTGCCCAAATAAATATTTAAATAATTATCTTCTTAATTAAGGGCTCCTCCGCAAGTATGTTCACGTATATCGGCTCTTAGTAGGCCCACTAGGTGCGCAGACGCAAAAACCCCGCCCCTGCTGGTTTATATTTCGAGATTTTGCTATAGGGCTCACTCCAGTACCACTCCAGTACCGACCTGCCCAAATAAATATTTAAAAAATTATCTTCTCAATTAAGGGCTCCTCCGCGAGTATGTTCACGTATATCGGCTCTTAGTAGGCCCACTAGGTGCGCAGACGCAAAAAACCCGCCCCTGCTGGCTTATATTTCGAGATTTTGCCAGTACCACTCCAGTACCGAGCTGCCCAAATAAATATTTAAAAAATTATCTTCTCAATTAAGGGCTCCTCCGCGAGTACGTTCACGTATATCGGCTCTTAGTAGGCCCACTAGGTGCGCAGACGCAAAAACCCCGCCCCTGCTGGTTTATATTTCGAGATTTTGCTATAGGGCTCACTCCAGTACCACTCCAGTACCGAGCTGCCCAAATAAATATTTAAATAATTATCTTCTTAATTAAGGGCTCCTCCGCAAGTATGTTCACGTATATCGGCTCTTAGTAGGCCCACTAGGTGCGCAGACGCAAAAACCCCGCCCCTGCTGGTTTATATTTCGAGATTTTGCTATAGGGCTCACTCCAGTACCACTCCAGTACCGAGCTGCCCAAATAAATATTCAAAAAATTATCTTCTTAATTAAGGGCTCCTCCGCGAGTATGTTCACGTATATCGGCTCTTAGTAGGCCCACTAGGTGCGCAGACGCAAAAAACCCGCCCCTGCTGGCTTATATTTCGAGATTTTGCTATAGGGCTCACTCCAGTACCACTCCAGTACCGAGCTGCCCAAATAAATATTTAAAAAATTATCTTCTTAATTAAGGGCTCCTCCGCGAGTATGTTGAAGTATATCGGCTCTTAGTAGGCCCACTAGGTGCGCAGACGCAAAAAACCCGCCCCTGCTGGCTTATATTTCGAGATTTTGCTATAGGGCTCACTCCAGTACCACTCCAGTACCGAGCTGCCCAAATAAATATTTAAATAATTATCTTCTTAATTAAGGGCTCCTCCGCAAGTATGTTCACGTATATCGGCTCTTAGTAGGCCCACTAGGTGCGCAGACGCAAAAACCCCGCCCCTGCTGGTTTATATTTCGAGATTTTGCTATAGGGCTCACTCCAGTACCACTCCAGTACCGAGCTGCCCAAATAAATATTCAAAAAATTATCTTCTTAATTAAGGCTCCTCCGCGAGTATGTTCACGTATATCGGCTCTTAGTAGGCCCACTAGGTGCGCAGACGCAAAAAACCCGCCCCTGCTGGCTTATATTTCGAGATTTTGCCAGTACCACTCCAGTACCGAGCTGCCCAAATAAATATTTAAAAAATTATCTTCTCAATTAAGGGCTCCTCCGCGAGTACGTTCACGTATATCGGCTCTTAGTAGGCCCACTAGGTGCGCAGACGCAAAAACCCCGCCCCTGCTGGTTTATATTTCGAGATTTTGCTATAGGGCTCACTCCAGTACCACTCCAGTACCGAGCTGCCCAAATAAATATTTAAAAAATTATCTTCTCAATTAAGGGCTCCTCCGCGAGTACGTTCACGTATATCGGCTCTTAGTAGGCCCACTAGGTGCGCAGACGCAAAAAACCCGCCACTGCTGGCTTATATTTCGAGATTTTGCTATAGGGCTCACTCCAGTACCACTCCAGTACCGAGCTGCCCAAATAAATATTTAAATAATTATCTTCTTAATTAAGGGCTCCTCCGCAAGTATGTTCACGTATATCGGCTCTTAGTAGGCCCACTAGGTGCGCAGACGCAAAAACCCCGCCCCTGCTGGTTTATATTTCGAGATTTTGCTATAGGGCTCACTCCAGTACCACTCCAGTACCGACCTGCCCAAATAAATATTTAAAAAATTATCTTCTCAATTAAGGGCTCCTCCGCGAGTATGTTCACGTATATCGGCTCTTAGTAGGCCCACTAGGTGCGCAGACGCAAAAAACCCGCCCCTGCTGGCTTATATTTCGAGATTTTGCCAGTACCACTCCAGTACCGAGCTGCCCAAATAAATATTTAAAAAATTATCTTCTCAATTAAGGGCTCCTCCGCGAGTACGTTCACGTATATCGGCTCTTAGTAGGCCCACTAGGTGCGCAGACGCAAAAACCCCGCCCCTGCTGGTTTATATTTCGAGATTTTGCTATAGGGCTCACTCCAGTACCACTCCAGTACCGAGCTGCCCAAATAAATATTTAAATAATTATCTTCTTAATTAAGGGCTCCTCCGCAAGTATGTTCACGTATATCGGCTCTTAGTAGGCCCACTAGGTGCGCAGACGCAAAAACCCCGCCCCTGCTGGTTTATATTTCGAGATTTTGCTATAGGGCTCACTCCAGTACCACTCCAGTACCGAGCTGCCCAAATAAATATTCAAAAAATTATCTTCTTAATTAAGGGCTCCTCCGCGAGTATGTTCACGTATATCGACCCTTAGTAGGCCCACTAGGTGCGCAGACGCAAAAAACCCGCCCCTGCTGGCTTATATTTCGAGATTTTGCTACTCAGGACTGTTGTGTAACATTTTTACACCAAATTATAACAATAATAGTTAAATTATTGTTGTAATATTAATGGGGAATTTAACCGCTGTTAACAATAACGAAACAGCAGTTAAATTCCTGAACGAACAAGATAACGCGAGCAATGGTTTAGATTTCGTCTGGGCCAAACGCGCGTGGAAACATTTGCGCTGAGCGAGCGTTTCCCACGACGAAGCGGCGACAAATTCCAATGCTGCACGCCGCATGGGAAGCGCGAACTCAGCAGAACCTGTGAACGGCTGGCAGGGAACCCGAAGTTCCCAGCGAGCGGTACACAGAGAGTTCGTCGCAAGCTTTTAACCGAAAAGGTACACGGAGGGTGAATCTAAAATCGTGAAAGAGTAAAGTCCGCCGAACATAAAGTAATCCCGGAATACAAGACGTGATAGAGCGACTACGGAGGAGTTAGCTAGGCAACGCATAAGAGTTGTCATTGATTTAACTTACAATAAAACACCTGTTCTATTCAGTTTGGTGTATGTTTAATAATCCTATTAAACGCGAGTGATTCCCGTGAACAAATATCAAACACTTGGATTTCCGTGGAGGAATATCCAACATTTTGGCGCAGCCGGTAGGATCAGGGAAGCCCGATTCTATAAATAACAGAATCATAAGTGCTTGAAAAGGCCCTGATCCGAAAACGAACAAGTTCTCCTACGAAATAGAGAGCCGGGCAAGACACCCTTACCCTCTCATCCGAAACTGAGTCTGGTTTCGGAGGCCTCTATAGGAACTCCAGCACACGGAGTAGAACAACTATAGGCGCTTCAGCCTAAATCAAAGGGCAAGCGTTCTCCTCCGCAACGTACCCAGAGGTACACATCGTTGGAATTACGCGGGCTTCAACCCTGCCCACAACTTTAGACGAGGAATTTACCCTAAAAACTTCAAGTGAAGCGGATGAATGCCGGACCGGCATAACCCACGGAAGACATCCAAATCTGCAGCGCTGGACCACCCCACACCTTCAGGCGAGACGACAACTCCCCCTCAACCGCCGAGGGAACCTCAACAGCAGCAGCAACCATCACCGTAGCAGCCGTCTACAATCAACTATAATAATCCCAGCTCATCTCAACCGCCGAGGGATTCTTCATCAACCCCAACGAGGGAAGCAGCAACATCAGCAGCCCCATCAACACCAAGTCTTCAAGAACAGCCAGGACTTCGCCTAAGGAGCGGCAATATCATCCCCAGGCCAGCAGGAAAAATAACTGTAAGTCTAGAAGATCAATTAAATAACGCATTAGAGAAAGCGCGAATATCCGGAGGAATCTCAGTCAGACAGTGCGACGATCTCGATAAAAATATCGATCGAACTCGCGAGCTAAGAGAAGCTCAAATTAAAAAATTAAAAGAAGACACTGTCAAGTTCAGAGAAGCCCTCCTAGATTTCCAGGGATATTCACGCTCTCTCCAACATATTAGTCAAGAAAATTCTAGTTCTAAAGTGTTAGATTTAAGCGGTGAATTAAATACAAGTGCTGATAGTGTAAACGCGGGTGATCAATCTACGACCGAGGTAGTGTTGAATTGGTTAGTAGAATCGCTCTTATCCAATTCTTATCAATCCCAAGACGCGTTTTATTCACCCGCAAGTCCCAAAATTAAACAGAAGTACGAAAATATGGCGGATTACCGAAAAATCACTGAATTAGTCTCACGAGCAGTGCCGATTTTTTCGGGCTCAGGCCCGAATTTGAGCCAAGAGCTCCGTACATTCTTGAGTTGTTGCAGACAGGTAAAACTCTGCTTGACTTCGGAGGAAGAGAAGGCGGCCTTTCTCCAAATTATTCCGACGCGTTTCCGTGGAAACGCGCATGATCTATTCCTAGCAAATACTCCAACTACGTTTCAAGATTTGGAGGAAATTTTAAATCGCGCTTATTTGCCACGAGAAACATACGAGGAGCTGGTAGATCGTTTAATCAATTCCAGACAGAATTCTCGGGAAACATTGAATAATTTTATCGAGCGGATAAAATATCTTTTAGCCCAATGCAAGGAGGCAGTAGACACAAAATACGGCGAGGCTGAATCGCCTTCAATGAAAAGGCAATTAGGTGATTTCGCGAAGAACGCGCTTAAAAAAGGGGTTAGTAATCCCCATCTTTGCCAATACCTATTGCAACAAAACGAGGGCACCTTTGAGGACCTCGTAAGAAAAGCCCTCGATATGGAGAGGCTTCAGCAAAGCGCATTCGGCTCTGCTCCCCAAATTGCCGATGTCTCCTACACTACCCCGCTTGCATTTGAAAATGCAAGTGCAGTCTTTTTACCCCCGGTCCAGGCGACGAGTGAAAAGATCAATTACATCGAAAATCGCTCGGAGTCTCGACCGCACGAGTCTAATTCTGACGCTAAAATTTTAAACAGGCCGACACAAAATGCATCTAAGCAGGTGTACAAATCAACAGAGCTAGATCGATCAAAAGAACTAATAGCTAAAACTATTTGCAGTTTTTGTGGTAAACGAGGCCACACATATTCCGATTGCATAAAACGGAAAAATACTCCGGTCTGTGAAAAATGCAAAGAATATGGGCATCAAGCCCACGAGTGCCGCCGCGATCTGATAAAGTCAAATTATCGACAGGGAGGTAATTCCCAGCAAGTGCAAAATTACAGGCGCGGATACAATGCGTACAACGAATCGCGCCCCGACTCTGGTAACAGACCCTCCAGCAGTCAGCAAAGCCAAGGGCGCAATAATCGATCCCCACATGAAGAGAACACCCGCATAAATCACGTCCGAATCAGGTGTGAATTTTGCGGACAACGCGGGCACAAATTAGAAAACTGTAGACAAAAAATAAAATGGGAAAATAGAACCCAGGGAAACGAGACTCAGTCGAGTCCGAAATCCCCGACTCGACTCTAAATACTAAAAGTCAAAATGCAGGGTACTCTCAGCCGCCCAAGCCAAGTACTCCCATAGTGGAGCTCCCGCTAGATATTGGTCTCCATAAGAAGACACAGCTAGTGGTAGATACAGGCGCTGAGATAAGTTTAATTAAAAAGAAAGCTTTAAAGTCACTCGAGTTAATCAACTCCGAGAAAAAATATACCCTGCAATCTCCATTTGGTAAGGGACGAACTCTGGGAAGCTGCCAGGGAAATGTTATAACAAAACTGCCGAACAAAAGAGTGGCTAAAATTCCCTGCGGTTTTCAGGTAATTGAAAACCTGCCCGAGTTGTCCACGACGGACTATTAGGAAATGATTTCCTATCAAAACATTGCAACGTTGAAGGTCCTAATCACTCACTTTTTGTGTGCATGTCCGCTCTACAACAGCGCCAGAACCGCTATATTCGGGAACCACTATGTAGATCCCAGTGATCTACATAAACTCACGCTGCCCACCATCTTGAGCTTTGTTAGAAGAACTGGTCGTCTAACGGCTCTATCCGGGCACCGAGATTAACTCAGATGTCAGTCTATCTTCTCGAGGTTTGTACAATGGACCTTTAGTCTAAGTGCAGGGTTTTTATTCCCGCCTCATGATAATCTACATCTACATCTACAAGGTCCTAATCAAACACTTCGATTTCCTCGCACGGAAATTAATTCAGAGGAATTTTCTTTTCCGATACTTTTCGAGACAGAAACAATCTGTCCCCAAAAGGCAACCAAAACCAACGATCAGGCAAAAGAGATGAAATCCGTAGGGGTTAAGCTGTCCACTTGCCATGTTCTTGAGTCATCCCAAGTAACGGATGATGGTTGTCGGGCTCCAGAAACGTCACGGGAAAGCAAACAACAATTACTAGCGAATACACCTCTGATCGACGAAATCAGGCGGCATATAATAATTCTGAAAGAATCAATATGCGTACCTGCGCGATCACAGATGGTGGCTAGAATACCGTTGATACTACAGGGAGAAATGCTCTGTCTATCCCAGGAGGTAGGCGATGGAGTCTTCCTAGCCAACAGTATCATTTCCTCAGAGAAGGAAGAAGCAAAGATTGGAATCCTCAACGCCAATAATTTTCGGGTAGTTCTGACCAACATAGTATTACAATTGGTTCCAGTTAATGACTACTCTATAGTCCCGATGCATCCCGTAGAGGAAGCACCAAGTGAAATTGCAGAGTCATATTTAAAAGGCTCAATGAAAAATGCGGAATTATCAGTTCAGGAAAACTACAAAGCAAGCGAAAAATTACCCCAAACACGCCTCAAGAGCGATGAAGCACAAGCTAAACGGCCGAAAGGAGCCAAAAAGGGTACTGAAAATAATAAAGCTACTCTTAATTATATCCGCCACCCAAACGCGGACTACAAATATCCAACTGATCCCGCCATAAAACAACGTATAGCCAGGTTGAAGAAAGTACTCCACCTGAGCCCCAATCTTAGCAGCCAAGAAAGAGCTGAAATTTTAAAAATATGCAATGGCTATAATGACATATTCTACTTAAAGGGTGACCATCTGACGCACACTGATGCCGTCACTCATCTAATTCCGGTCGTGCAAGATCAAGCACCAATAAACCAAAAAAGGTATAGGTTACCAGAAATACAGCGTAACATTATAGATGAGCAGCTGCAAGACATGCTCGAAAACAACATAGTACAACCAAGTAAGAGCCCTTGGAACTCGCCGCTTTTAGTAGTCCCCAAAAAGCCGGGACCAGATGGCGAAAAAAGATGGAGAGTAGTAGTCGATTTTCGGAAATTAAACGAAAAAACGATCGGTGATGCATACCCTCTCCCCCGGATCGAAGACATACTTGACCAACTAGGTCATTCAAGGTATTTTACCACCCTTGATCTGGCCAGTGGTTATCATCAAGTGCTGGTCGATCCTAAAGATCGCCCCAAAACTGCTTTCAGTACTAATTACGGGCACTACGAATTTAAGCGTATGCCATTCGGGCTTAAAGGAGCCCCAGCTACATTTCAGCGCCTCATGAACTATGTGCTAACCGGCCTTCAAGGCCTGGAATGTTTTGTTTACCTGGATGAATAGTCATCTATGGGAAAAACTTAGAGGACCATAACTCAAAACTGCGAAAGGTTTTCGATAGGTTGAGAGAGAACAACCTTAAATTACAACCGGAGAAATGCCAATTTCTCCGCAAAGAGGTAGTCTATTTGGGACATAAATGTTCCAATGAAGGAGCACTCCCAGACCCCAGCAAAACGGCATGTGTGCAAACTTTTCCGATTCCCCGAACAGTCAGACAAGTTCAGTCCTTTTTAGGACTTGCCAATTATTATCGAAAATTCATCCCCGAATTTTCAAAAATAGCCCGTCCAATAACTAACTTGCTCCGCAAGGATGTCAAATTTACTTGGACCGATAAATGTCAAGACGCATTTTTAACCATTAAGGGTTCATCCTAGTTTAAAGGCCTGAAAATTAAGCTTTTTTGGAGAATTTGTTTCACAGCCCCTAAATTATATATCGTTTTAATTCTTTTTGGGCTAAATAAACACACTCTTACAAAATACGAAACAATATTTTTTTTTTATATTTCATAACAAATACATTCAAAATGGCGGAATTCGTGTAGGCATATAAAAAAAAGCTATGTCAACGGTGTGGTTGATTTTTTAGTGAAGATTAGCCTGAAACACAAAAACCAGCAACATTTAGATTCAGTGTGCCAGTGGCTATCGTGTATACTAGAATTATTAATTTTTATGCAAAAATAACAAAATGGCGGCAACTTATACAAAAAATTTCGAAAAACGTGTTTTTTTTCATGATTTTTCGGTTAAAAAAAATTGAACAAATTAAAATTTTGACATAATTCTAGTATACACGATACCCATACATGTCACAAATGTGTGGTAAAAATTTCAGAACGATCGGTCTAACCGTTCCGGAGAAAACTACAACACCGTATAAGAAAAAGTGATTTTGGGAAAAACGCGTTTAAAGTTTTTTTGTTGAAATAACATGAAAAAATTGTACTTACGCAAAACGAGACTAACGTTCAAATAACATACATATAAGATTTTTGGGTATTAGAATAGACTAATATAACTTGTTTTCAAGTATAAATAGGACAGTTGTTTGCATTTACAAAGCCGAGAGCACCGAAGAGAGGCGAAACAAGCGCTCATATAATCAATAGCACGCCGGAGAGCGCGCTCGAATAAAATCGAAAAAATATAGTTAGACTGCTCCTATCTTTATGAAATTTTAACATGATATTTCTGAAGTGATTTACTTTCGAAATTCATCATAAAAAAAAAATTTTTTTTTAAGTTGGTAAACTAGGATGAACCCTTAAAAATGCCCTAGTATCCCCTCCTCTCCTCATATATCCTGATTTTAGTAAACCTTTTAATTTAACGACTGATGCAAGCAACGAAGCTATAGGGGCTGTCCTCTCTCAGGGAGAAGTAGGAAGTGACCAGCCCATAGCCTACGCCAGCCGTACATTAAACAAGGCCGAACAAAATTACTCCACGATAGAAAAGGAGTTGTTGGCCATTGTCTGGGCAACACGGAATTTCAGGTGCTACCTTCAGGGTAGAAAATTTACAGTCTACACCGACCATAAACCTCTTAAGGGGGTCTTCAATGTGAAAGATCCCACATCCCGCTTGGTGAGGTTCCACCACAAGCTATCCGAGTTCGATTATACCATCGAATACAAGCCCGGAAAATACAACACGAATGCGGACGCTTTAAGTCGTATTCCGCGGGAAGAAAACGAAAACCAAGAAAGCCAAACCTTCACGGTAAAGGCTCAGGTACACCACAGAATAAATTCCGATACGGAGGAAGAACACCCCGATTTGGAAAAATCACGAATAATTAGCGCAGTTACTAGGGCTCAAGCCCAGAGAACCCACAAAAATAAAGAACAGGCCCCGAAAAAAGCACAAGAGGAAATACAGGCAAAGAGAGAGGCCCTAGAGATGGACGAATGTCACGATAAAGAGCCCCTAAATCATACGGAGCCTGAATACGACAAAACTCCAACCACCCCATTCGAGGAAAAACGCAAAGACCCCGAGATAATAACGAACCCCGAAGAAATTAAAATTATTTTACATGATTATCATGATTCACTTTTCGGAGGTCATCAGGGTGTGATTAAGACTTACAAGAAAATAAAGCGTAAGTTTCGTTGGAAAAATATGTTGCGTGATATAAAAAATTATATCAAACGATGCCCAAAGTGCCAAAAATTGAAAGCGTCTCCACAAGTCCGAATGCCGATGATCATAACAGACATCGCCGAGCAACCCTTCGACAAGGTTTATATGGACATAGTAGGTCCACTCGAGGAGTCAAATACTGGGAATAAATATATTCTCACTTTCCAGGACAACCTCACAAAATTTGTCGACTGGTATGCCATACCAAATGCGGAAGCAATAACAATAGCGCAAATTTTCTTTGACGAAATCGTCACGCGCTACCGCATTCCCAAGAAAATAGTCACCGATCAAGGAACAAATTTTCTAAGTGATTTGTTTAAACAAATCTGTAAATTATTAAGGGTGAAAAAAATACAGACCTCAGCGTATCACCCCCAATCAAATGGTGCGCTAGAAAGGGCACATAGACCCCTAATAGAATATTTGCGAACGACGGTGGATGAAAATCCAAAAGCGTGGGATCAATACTTGCGAACTGCCGCTTTCGTATACAATAATAGTATACATGAAGGGACTAAACTCACCCCAATGGACTGCCTATATGGCTTCACGGCAGACGTTCCATCAAATTTAAAACGCGAACCTGAACCTGTTTATAACCACGAGAGCTACTATCACATGCTCAGGTACAGGTTGCAAAAATCGTATGCCACAGCACGGAAAAATATTCTAGCGAGTAAAAATAAATCCAAGGAGTACTATGATAAAGCTGCTAAACCCCTTTCTTTCCATGTGGGGGATAAGGTCCTCTTGAAAAGCGAAACCAGAAAACACAAGCTTTCAGAAATCTGGGTAGGACCTTATGTGGTAACCGCTACCCCGTCATCAGTGAACACCACTATACGCATGGGTAGAAAACTAAAGGTGGTACACAACAACCGCCTCAAGCCTTACTTCGAATAGGTTGAAACAATAACAATTATATAGAACAAGGCCCTTGCCTAAGCTCAATATGAGTTAAACGTTTGGTGACCGGGATACCGCCTGCAATTGCCTTCTGATGTCTGGGATATCCCCTTACATCAGAATGCAATTGCGTTTATGCAATGCTTATGCGTCTTTGATAGCCATAAATAACATATATGCGGTTGAACTAAAAGTGCCTCGATAAAAAATGGGAAATAAAAAACAAAACAATAGTATATTGTGCAACAAGTGCGGTAAGTAGCCGATTGCGCACGCTGCAGCGTAAGGAAGGAAGGTGGTTAAGGAAGGGGCGTTGAGGGGGGGTGTGGGGGGCGGAGCCCCCCACAACAGACAAAATTATTATTTAAGCAATAATTACAACTATTTTTACATTTAAAAAAAATTTGAAATTAATTAATTTTTTTCGTATTCAAATATATAGAAAAATTAGAACAATTCTGTCATAGAACGTGGTTAAATAATACATTTTTAAGATATGTATTATTTACGAACTGCATTTCCTTTCAAAATTGCGTAATTTATTTTGAATCTCCGGGTTTTATTTTAAAGCGGAGCCGGCCAAATTTCAAGTCATACAGAACAGCTACATAAACTTGTGTCATAAAGGATCCTTTTTTCAGTATCTCTCGGGTACCGATGGAAAAGGAAAAAAAAAGTACCCTTACATATGTATCTTCTCATTGCGTTAATGAAGCGACCCAAAATGCACTCAGGTATACGGCTCCCATGAAGGTAAAGTTTGCATGCTCCGAGGGAAATGGAAAAAAAAAGTACCCTTACGCTTACATACGCCACGGAGCCGAGTCTGACCTGCTCTGTTATAAAGATGCGTGTTTTATTTTCTGCAGCGTGTTTTTTTGACCGTCGAAAGCACGCAGTGGGAAATAAGCAACTTACCGCACGCAAAGGCGTGCGTTTTAGTGGTACTTATCCCTCATGCGTGCGGAAATAGTATATTGTGCAACAAGTGCGGTAAGTAGCCGATTGCGCACGCTGGCAGCAATAAACGCACGAGCGAAGCGAGTGCGTTAAGCTGCAGGGTAAGCAATCGGCTACGCACCGCCCGAGTTGCACATTCTATTTTTCCGCACTAGTGAGGCATGCGACCGCCGGAAGAGGGGGTCGAGGAAAGGGCGCGAAAAGGGAAAGGGGGAAATAAATAATAATAATTTAAGAAATAATTACAACAAGACTATCGCTTGTAACGAGTTTTGCTTAGTGAAAATAAAGAAATATTGCAGCAAAGTAATGAGGGAGGTTCTGCGTGCATATTTCAAGAATGTTGCTGATTACCTGGAAATTGTTGAGGACAAAAATTTCAATCCTAAACACTTATAAAAAGGACCATTGGCTATAAAGATTTTGTCGTAAAGAAACCTTTACGCTACTGCAAGTGCAAGCGAGAAATATTTCTGCATCTCCTCATTGCTCCTGCAAGTGCAAGTGAGAAATGCATACTCCTGACGTGAAAAATTACTTGTGCGGCACACAGGGATCTCCGTATCTCTTGTCTTGGGTACCGAGGTGCGTGTTTTATTTTCTGCAGCGTGTTTTTTTGACCGTCGAAAGCAAGCAGTGGGAAATAAGCAACTTACCGCACGCAAAGGCGTGCGTTTTAGTGGTACTTATCCCTCATGCGTGCGGAAAAATATAAAAGGCAGCGGAAGTAGATTGATCATTATGCGGTTTTGTTTCACAATCAATCCTGATTCTTTCTGAAATACGGAAAATTTAAAAAAAAAAAAATGTACATATGATTAACCATATCCAACATTCAGATAAGCACAATTTTTAGTAATACTTTTATTTGTAAGAACGCAAGAGTTCTCTCGTATTGCTTATACGTGGTTATAATAATAAATAATAATATAATAATTGTCAAAAAAAAAATTTTTTTTTTCAATTATATATAACAAAAAAAAAAAAAAAATTTTATACATGATTGTATAATTAAGAATAAGGTAAACAACAAAAATTGTAACATACCCCTAGGAGGGAAATTATTTGTAAATATTAGTATAAGAAAACATTTGTAAAAACATGTAATCCAAGCGACACTCCTCCGATTAAGCTCAACTACCGTCCTATCCCCGAGAGTTATTCCTCTCTCAAGAATAACCCTCTTTTTCAAAGGGGGAAGGAATGTTGTGTAACATTTTTACACCAAATTATAACAATAATAGTTAAATTATTGTTGTAATATTAATGGGGAATTTAACCGCTGTTAACAATAACGAAACAGCAGTTAAATTCCAGAACAAACAAGATAGCGCAAGCAACGGCTCAGATTTCGTCTAGGCCAAACGCGCGTGGAAAGATTTGCGCTGAGCGAGCGTTTCCCACGACGAAGCGGCGACAAATTCCAATGCTGCACGCCGCATGGGAAGCGCGAACTCAGCAGAACCTGTGAACGGATGGCAGGGAACCCGAAGTTCCCAGCGAGCGGTACACAGGGAGTTGATCGCAAGCTTTTAACCGAAAAGGTACACGGAGGGTGAATCTTAAAGTCCGCCGAACATAAAGTAATCCCGGGATACAAGACGTGATAGAGCGACTACGGAGGAGTTAGCTAGGCAACGCATAAGAGTTGTCATTGATTTAACTTACAATAAAACACCTGTTCTATCTAGTTTGGTGTTTGATTAATAAGCCTATTAAACGCGAGTGATTCCCGTGAACAAATATAAAACTTTGAGATATCCGAGAAGGAATATCCAACACCTGTGAGTCCTGTGAGTCCTGAGTCCTGAGTCCTGTGAGTCCTGTGAGTCCTGTGAGTCCTAAGTCCTGAGTCCTTTGAGTCCTGTGAGTCCTGTGAGTCTTGTGAGTCCTGAGTCCTGAGTCCTGAGTCCTGTGAGTTCCAAGTCTTGTGAGTCCTGTGAGTCCTGAATCTTGTGAGTCCTGTGAGTCCTGAGTCTTGTGAGTCCTGAGTCTTGTGAGTCCTGTGAGTCCTGTGAGTCCTAAGTCTTGTGAGTCCTGTGAGTCCTGAGTCCTGAGTCCTGAGTTATGAGTCCTGTGAGTCCTGTGAGTCCTGTGAGTCCTGAGTCCTGAGTCCTGTGAGTCCTGAGTCCTGAGCCCTGAGTCCTGTGAGTCCTGTGAGTCCTGTGAGTCCTGAGTCCTGAGTCCTGTGAGTCCTGTGAGTCCTGTGAGTCCTGAGTCCTGAGTCCTGAGTCCTGTGAGTCCTGTGAGTCCTGTGAGTCCTGAGTCCTGAGTCCTGTGAGTCTTGTGATTCCTGTGAGTCCTGGGTCTTGTGAGTCCTGTGAGTCCTGAGTCTTGTGAGTCCTGTGAGTCCTGTGAGTTCTGAGTCCTGAGTCCTGTGAGTCCTGAGTCTTGTGAGTCCTGTGAGTCCTGTGAGTCCTGAGTACTGAGTCCTGTGAGTCCTGAGTCCTGAGTCCTGTGAGTCCTGTGAGTCCTGTGAGTCCTGAGTCCTGAGTCCTGTGAGTCCTGTGAGTCCTGAGTTCTGAGTCCTGTGAGTCCTGAGTCCTGAGTCCTGTGAGTCTTGTGAGTCCTGTGAGTCCTGAGTCCTGTGAGTCCTGTGAGTCCTGTGAGTCCTGTGAGTCCTGAGTCCTGTAAGTCCTGTGAGTCCTGTGAGTCCTGTGAGTCCTGAGTCCTGAGTTCTGTGAGTCCTGTGAGTCCTGTGAGTCCTGAGTCCTGTGAGTCTTGTGATTCCTGTGAGTCCTGGGCCTTGTGAGTCCTGTGAGTCCTGAGTCCTGAGTCCTGTGAGTCCTGTGAGTCCTGTGAGTCCTGTGAGTCCTGAGTCCTGTGAGTCCTGTGAGTCCTGTGAGTCCTGAGTCCTGAGTCCTGTAAGTCCTGTGAGTCCTGTAAGTCCTGAGTCCTGAGTACTGTGAGTCCTGTGAGTCCTGTGAGTCCTGAGTCCTGACTCCTGTGAGTCCTGAGTCCTGTGAGGCCTGTGAGTCCTGTGAGTCTTCTGAGTCCTGAGCCCTGAGTCCTGTGAGTCCTGTGAGTCCTGTGAGTCCTGAGTCCTGTGAGTTCTGAGTCCTGAGTCCTGTGAGTCCTGAGTCTTGTGAGTCCTGTGAGTCCTGTGAGTCCTGAGTACTGAGTTCTGAGTCCTGAGTCCTGAGTCCTGTGAGTCCTGAGTCCTGTGAGGCCTGTGAGTCCTGTGAGTCCTGAGTCCTGAGTCCTGTGAGTCCTGTGAGTCCTGTGAGTCCTGAGTCTTGTGAGTCCTGTGAGTCCTGAGTCTTGGGAGTCTTGGGAGTCCTGTGAGTCCTGAGTCCTGAGTCTTGTGAGTCCTGTGAGTCCTGAGTTCTGAGTCCTGTGAGTCTTGTGATTCCTGTGAGTCCTGGGTCTTGTGAGTCCTGTGAGTCCTGAGTCCTGTGAGTCCTGTGAGTCCTGTGAGTCCTGAGTCTTGTGAGTCCTGTGAGTCCTGTGAGTTCTGAGTCCTGAGTCCTGTGAGTCCTTAGTCTTGTGAGTCCTGTGAGTCCTGAGTCCTGAGTCCTGTGAGTCCTGTGAGTCCTGTGAGTCCTGACTCCTGAGTCCTGTGAGTCCTGTGAGTCCTGAGTCTTGTGAGTCCTGTGAGTCCTGAGTCCTGAGTTCTGAGTCCTGTGAGTCCTGTGAGTCCTGTGAGTCCTGTGAGTCCTGAGTCCTGTGAGTCCTGTGAGTCCTGAGTCTTGTGAGTCCTGTGAGTCCTGTGAGTCCTGTGAGTCCTGAGTCCTGTGAGTCCTGTGAGTCCTGAGTACTGTGAGTCCTTTGAGTCCTGTGAGTCCTGAGTCCTGAGTCCTGTGAGTCCTGTGAGTCCTGAGTCCTGAGTCCTGTGAGTCTTGTGAGTCCTGTGAGTCCTAAGTCCTGAGTCCTTTGAGTCCTGTGAGTCCTGTGAGTCTTGTGAGTCCTGAGTCCTGAGTCCTGAGTCCTGAGTCCTGTGAGTCCTGTGAGTCCCTAGTCTTGTGAGTACTGTGAGTCCTGAATCTTGTGAGTCCTGTGAGTCCTGAGTCTTGTGAGTCCTGTGAGTCCTAAGTCTTGTGAGTCCTGTGAGTCCTGAGTCCTGAGTTATGAGTCCTGTGAGTCCTGTGAGTCCTGAGTCCTGAGTCCTGTGAGTCCTGAGTCCTGAGCCCTGAGTCCTGTGAGTCCTGTGAGTCCTGTGAGTCCTGAGTCCTGAGTCCTGTGAGTCCTGTGAGTCCTGTGAGTCCTGTGAGTCCTGAGTCCTGAGTCCTGTGAGTCCTGTGAGTCCTGTGAGTCCTGAGTCCTGTGAGTCTTGTGATTCCTGTGAGTCCTGGGTCTTGTGAGTCCTGTGAGTCCTGAGTCTTGTGAGTCCTGTGAGTCCTGTGAGTTCTGAGTCCTGAGTCCTGTGAGTCCTGAGTCCTGTGAGTCCTGTGAGTCCTGTGTGTCCTGAGTCCTGAGTCCTGAGTCCTGTGAGTCCTGAGTCCTGAGTCCTGTGAGTCCTGTGAGTCCTGAGTCCTGAGTCCTGTGAGTCCTGAGTTCTGAGTCCTGTGAGTCCTGTGAGTCCTGTGAGTCCTGAGTCCTGAGTCCTGTGAGTCCTGTGTGTCCTGTGAGTCCTGAGTCCTGTGAGTCCTGTGAGTCCTGTGAGTCCTGTGAGTCCTGAGTCCTGTAAGTCCTGTGAGTCCTGTGAGTCCTGTGAGGCCTGTGAGTCCTGAGTCCTGAGTTCTGTGAGTCCTGTGAGTCCTGTGAGTCCTGAGTCCTGAGTCCTGTGAGTCTTGTGATTCCTGTGAGTCCTGGGTCTTGTGAGTCCTGTGAGTCCTGAGTCCTGAGTCCTGAGAGTCCTGTGAGTCCTGTGAGTCCTGTGAGTCCTGAGTCCTGAGTCCTGTGAGTCCTGTGAGTCCTGTGAGTCCTGAGTCCTGAGTCCTGTAAGTCCTGTGAGTCCTGTGAGTCCTGAGTCCTGAGTACTGTGAGTCCTGTGAGTCCTGTGAGTCCTGAGTCCTGACTCCTGTGAGTCCTGAGTCCTGTGAGGCCTGTGAGTCCTGTGAGTCTTCTGAGTCCTGAGTCCTGTGAGTCCTGAGTCCTGAGCCCTGAGTCCTGTGAGTCCTGTGAGTCCTGTGAGTCCTGAGTCCTGAGTCCTGTGAGTCCTATGAGTCCTGTGAGTCCTGAGTCCTGAGTCCTGTGAGTCCTGTGAGTCCTGTGAGTCCTGAGTCCTGAGTCCTGAGTCCTGTGAGTCTTGTGATTCCTCTGAGTCCTGGGTCTTGTGAGTCCTGTGAGTCCTGAGTCTTGTGAGTCCTGTGAGTCCTGTGAGTTCTGAGTCCTGAGTCCTGTGAGTCCTGAGTCTTGTGAGTCCTGTGAGTCCTGTGAGTCCTGAGTCCTGAGTCCTGTGAGTCCTGAGTCCTGAGTCCTGTGAGTCCCGTGAGTCCTGTGAGTCCTGAGTCCTGAGTCCTGTGAGTCCTGTGAGTCCTGAGTTCTGAGTCCTGTGAGTCCTGTGAGTCCTGAGTCCTGAGTCCTGTGAGTCCTGTGAGTCCTGTGAGTCCTGAGTCCTGTGAGTCCTGTGAGTCCTGTGAGTCCTGTGAGTCCTGAGTCCTGTAAGTCCTGTGAGTCCTGAGAGTCCTGTGAGTCCTGTTAGTCCTGAGTCCTGAGTCCTGTGAGTCCTGTGAGTCCTGAGTCCTGAGTCCTGTGATTCCTGTGAGTCCTGAGTCTTGTGAGTCCTGAGTCCTGAGTCCTGTGAGTCCTGTGAGTCCTGTGAGTCCTGAGTCCTGAGTCCTGTGAGTCCTGTGAGTCCTGTGAGTTCTGAGTCCTGAGTCCTGTGAATCCTGTGAGTCCAGAGTCTTGCGAGTCCTGTGAGTCCTGAGTCTTGTGAGTCCTATTAGTCCTGTGAGTCCTGAGTCTTGTGAGTCCTGTGAGTCCTGTGAGTCCTGAGTCCTGAGTCTTGTGAGTCCTGTGAGTCCTGAGTCCTGAGTCCTGAGTTATGAGTCCTGTGAGTCCTGTGAGTCCTGAGTCCTGAGTCCTGTGAGTCCTGTGAGTCCTGTGAGTCCTGAGTCCTGAGTCCTGTGAGTCCTGTGAGTCCTGAGTCTTGTGAGTCCTGTGAGTCCTGAGTCTTGTAAGTCCTGTGAGTCCTGTGAGTCTTGAATCTTGTGAGTCCTGTAAGTCCTGAGTCTTGGGAGTCCTGTGAGTCCTGTGAGTCCTGAGTCCTGTGAGTCCTGTGAGTCCTGTGAGTCCTGTGAGTCCTGTGAGTCCTGAGTCCTGTGAGTCCTGTGAGTCCTGAGTCCTGAGTCCTGTGAGTCCTGAGTCCTGAGTCCTGTGAGTCCTGAGTCCTGAGTCCTGTGAGTCCTGTGAGTCCTGAGTCCTGAGTCCTGTAAGTCCTGTGAGTCCTGTGAGTCCTGAGTCCTGAGTCCTGTGAGTCCTGTGAGTCCTGTGAGTCCTGAGTCCTGAGTCCTTTGAGTCCTGTGAGTCCTGTGAGTCCTGTGAGTCCTGAGTCTTGTGAGTCCTGTGAGTCCTGTGAGTCCTGTGAGTCCTGAGTCCTGTGAGTCCTGAGTCCTGAGTCCTGTGAGTCCTGTGAGTCCTGAGTCCTGAGTCCTGTAAGTCCTGTGAGTCCTGAGTCCTGAGTCCTGTGAGTCCTGTGAGTCCTGTGAGTCCTGAGTCCTGAGTCCTTTGAGTCCTGTGAGTCCTGTGAGTCCTGTGAGTCCTGAGTCTTGTGAGTCCTGTGAGTCCTGAGTCTTGGGAGTCTTGGGAGTCCTGTGAGTCCTGAGTCCTGAGTCTTGTGAGTCCTGTGAGTCCTGAGTTCTGAGTCCTGTGAGTCTTGTGATTCCTGTGAGTCCTGGGTCTTGTGAGTCCTGAGTCCTGTGAGTCCTGTGAGTCCTGTGAGTCCTCTGAGTCCTGAGTCTTGTGAGTCCTGTGAGTCCTGTGAGTTCTGAGTCCTGAGTCCTGTGAGTCCTTAGTCTTGTGAGTCCTGTGAGTCCTGAGTCCTGAGTTCTGAGTCCTGTGAGTCCTGTGAGTCCTGAGTCCTGAGTCCTGTGAGTCCTGTGAGTCCTGTGAGTCCTGACTCCTGAGTCCTGTGAGTCCTGAGTCTTGTGAGTCCTGTGAGTCCTGAGTCCTGAGTTCTGAGTCCTGTGAGTCCTGTGAGTCCTGTGAGTCCTGAGTCCTGTGAGTCCTGTGAGTCCTGAGTCTTGTGAGTCCTGTGAGTCCTGTGAGTCCTGTGAGTCCTGAGTCCTGTGAGTCCTGTGAGTCCTGAGTACTGTGAGTCCTTTGAGTCCTGTGAGTCCTGAGTCCTGAGTCCTGTGAGTCCTGTGAGTCCTGAGTCCTGAGTCCTGTGAGTCCTGTGAGTCCTGTGAGTCCTAAGTCCTGAGTCCTTTGAGTCCTGTGAGTCCTGTGAGTCTTGTGAGTCCTGAGTCCTGAGTCCTGAGTCCTGTGAGTCCTGTGAGTCCCTAGTCTTGTGAGTACTGTGAGTCCTGTGAGTCCTGTGAGTCCTGAGTCTTGTGAGTCCTGTGAGTCCTAAGTCTTGTGAGTCCTGTGAGTCCTGAGTCCTGAGTCCTGAGTTATGAGTCCTGTGAGTCCTGTGAGTCCTGAGTCCTGAGTCCTGTGAGTCCTGAGTCCTGAGCCCTGAGTCCTGTGAGTCCTGTGAGTCCTGTGAGTCCTGAGTCCTGAGTCCTGTGAGTCCTGTGAGTCCTGTGAGTCCTGTGAGTCCTGAGTCCTGAGTCCTGTGAGTCCTGTGAGTCCTGTGAGTCCTGAGTCCTGAGTCCTGTGAGTCTTCTGATTCCTGTAAGTCCTGGGTCTTGTGAGTCCTGTGAGTCCTGAGTCTTGTGAGTCCTGTGAGTCCTGTGAGTTCTGAGTCCTGAGTCCTGTGAGTCCTGAGTCCTGTGAGTCCTGTGAGTCCTGTGTGTCCTGAGTCCTGAGTCCTGAGTCCTGTGAGTCCTGAGTCCTGAGTCCTGTGAGTCCTGTGAGTCCTGAGTCCTGAGTCCTGTGAGTCCTGAGTTCTGAGTCCTGTGAGTCCTGTGAGTCCTGTGAGTCCTGAGTCCTGAGTCCTGTGAGTCCTGTGTGTCCTGTGAGTCCTGAGTCCTGTGAGTCCTGTGAGTCCTGTGAGTCCTGTGAGTCCTGAGTCCTGTAAGTCCTGTGAGTCCTGTGAGTCCTGTGAGGCCTGTGAGTCCTGAGTCCTGAGTTCTGTGAGTCCTGTGAGTCCTGTGAGTCCTGAGTCCTGAGTCCTGTGAGTCTTCTGATTCCTGTGAGTCCTGGGTCTTGTGAGTCCTGTGAGTCCTGAGTCCTGAGTCCTGAGAGTCCTGTGAGTCCTGTGAGTCCTGTGAGTCCTGAGTCCTGAGTCCTGTGAGTCCTGTGAGTCCTGTGAGTCCTGAGTCCTGAGTCCTGTAAGTCCTGTGAGTCCTGTGAGTCCTGAGTCCTGAGTACTGTGAGTCCTGAGTCCTGTGAGGCCTGTGAGTCCTGTGAGTCTTCTGAGTCCTGAGTCCTGTGAGTCCTGAGTCCTGAGCCCTGAGTCCTGTGAGTCCTGTGAGTCCTGTGAGTCCTGAGTCCTGAGTCCTGTGAGTCCTATGAGTCCTGTGAGTCCTGAGTCCTGAGTCCTGTGAGTCCTGTGAGTCCTGTGAGTCCTGAGTCCTGAGTCCTGAGTCCTGTGAGTCTTGTGATTCCTCTGAGTCCTGGGTCTTGTGAGTCCTGTGAGTCCTGAGTCTTGTGAGTCCTGTGAGTCCTGTGAGTTCTGAGTCCTGAGTCCTGTGAGTCCTGAGTCTTGTGAGTCCTGTGAGTCCTGTGAGTCCTGAGTCCTGAGTCCTGTGAGTCCTGAGTCCTGAGTCCTGTGAGTCCTGTGAGTCCTGTGAGTCCTGTGAGTCCTGAGTCCTGTGTCCTGTGAGTCCTGTGAGTCCTGAGTTCTGAGTCCTGTGAGTCCTGTGAGTCCTGAGTCCTGAGTCCTGTGAGTCCTGTGAGTCCTGTGAGTCCTGAGTCCTGTGAGTCCTGTGAGTCCTGTGAGTCCTGTGAGTCCTGAGTCCTGTAAGTCCTGTGAGTCCTGAGAGTCCTGTGAGTCCTGTTAGTCCTGAGTCCTGAGTCCTGTGAGTCCTGTGAGTCCTGAGTCCTGAGTCCTGTGATTCCTGTGAGTCCTGAGTCTTGTGAGTCCTGAGTCCTGAGTCCTGAGTCCTGTGAGTCCTGTGAGTCCTGTGAGTCCTGAGTCCTGAGTTCTGTGAGTCCTGTGAGTCCTGTGAGTTCTGAGTCCTGAGTCCTGTGAATCCTGTGAGTCCAGAGTCTTGCGAGTCCTGTGAGTCCTGAGTCTTGTGAGTCCTGTTAGTCCTGTGAGTCCTGAGTCTTGTGAGTCCTGTGAGTCCTGAGTCTTGTGAGTCCTGTGAGTCCTGTGAGTCCTGAGTCCTGAGTCTTGTGAGTCCTGTGAGTCCTGAGTCCTGAGTCCTGAGTTATGAGTCCTGTGAGTCCTGTGAGTCCTGAGTCCTGAGTCCTGTGAGTCCTGTGAGTCCTGTGAGTCCTGAGTCCTGAGTCCTGTGAGTCCTGTGAGTCCTGAGTCTTGTGAGTCCTGTGAGTCCTGAGTCTTGTAAGTCCTGTGAGTCCTGTGAGTCTTGAGTCTTGTGATTCCTGTAAGTTCTGAGTCTTGGGAGTCCTGTGAGTCCTGAGTCCTGTGAGTCCTGTGAGTCCTGTGAGTCCTGTGAGTCCTGTGAGTCCTGAGTCCTGTGAGTCCTGTGAGTCCTGAGTCCTGAGTCCTGTGAGTCCTGAGTCCTGAGTCCTGTGAGTCCTGAGTCCTGAGTCCTGTGAGTCCTGTGAGTCCTGAGTCCTGAGTCCTGTAAGTCCTGTGAGTCCTGTGAGTCCTGAGTCCTGAGTCCTGTGAGTCCTGTGAGTCCTGTGAGTCCTGTGAGTCCTGAGTCCTGAGTCCTTTGAGTCCTGTGAGTCCTGTGAGTCCTGTGAGTCCTGAGTCTTGTGAGTCCTGTGAGTCCTGTGAGTCCTGTGAGTCCTGAGTCCTGAGTCCTGTGAGTCCTGTGAGTCCTGACTCCTGAGTCCTGTGAGTCCAGAGTCCTGTGAGTCCTGTGAGTCCTGTGAGTCCTGAGTCCTGAGTACTGTGAGTCCTGTGAGTCCTGAGTCCTGAGTCCTGTGAGTCCTGTGAGTCCTGTGAGTCCTGTGAGTGCTGTGAGTCCTGTGAGTCCTGTGAGTCCTGAGTCTTGTGAGTCCTGTGAGTCCTGTGAGTCCTGTGAGTCCTGAGTCCTGAGTCTTGTGAGTCCTGTGAGTCCTGTGAGTCCTGTGAGTCCTGAGTCCTGAGTCCTGAATCCTGTGAGTCCTGTGAATCCTGTGAGTCCTGAGTCCTGTGAGTCCTGTGAGTACTGTGAGTCCTGTGAGTCCTGTGAGTCCTGAGTCCTGTAAGTCCTGTGAGTCCTGTGAGTCCTGTGAGTCCTGTGAGTACTGAGTCCTGAGTTCTGTGAGTCCTGTGAGTCCTGTGAGTCCTGAGTCCTGAGTCCTGAGTCCTATGAGTCTTGTGATTTCTGTGAGTCCTGTGAGTCCTGAGTCTTGTGAGTCCTGTGAGTCCTGTGAGTCCTGTGAGTCCTGAGCCCTGAGTCCTGTGAGTCCTGTGAGTCCTGACTCCTGAGTCCTGTGAGTCCTGTGAGTCCTGTGAGTCCTGTGAGTCCTGAGTCCTGAGTCCTGTGAGTCCTGTGAGTCCTGTGAGTGCTGAGTCCTTTGAGTCCTGTGAGTCCTGTGAGTCCTGTGAGTGCTGTGAGTCCTGAGTCTTGTGAGTCCTGTGAGTCCTGTGAGTCCTGAGTCCTGAGTCCTGTGAGTCCTGTGAGTCCTGACTCCTGAGTCCTGTGAGTCCTGAGTCCTGTGAGTTCTGTGAGTCCTGAGTCCTGAGTACTGTGAGTCCTGAGTCCTGTGAGTCCTGTGAGTCCTGAGTCCTGAGTACTGTGAGTCCTGTGAGTCCTGTGAGTCCTGTGAGTTCTGAGTCCTGAGTCCTGTGAGTCCTGTGAGTCCTGTGAGTCCTAAGTCTTGTGAATCCTGTGAGTCCTGTGAGTCCTGAGTCCTGTGAGTCTCCTCAAGATTTTAATATAGGGCTCACTCCAGTACCACTCCAGTACCGAGCTGCTTAAATAAATATTTAAAAAATTATCTTCTTAATTAAGGGCTCCTCCGCGAGTATGTTCACGTATATCGGATCTTAGTAGGCCCACTAGATGCGCAGACGCAAAAAACCCGCCCCTACTGACTTATATTTCGAGAGTTTGCTATAGGGCTCACTCCAGTGCCACTCCAGTACCGAGCTGCTTAAATAAATATTTAAAATATTATCTTCTTAATTAAGGGTTCCTCCGCGAGTATGTTCACGTATATCGGCTCTTAGTAGGCCCACTAGGTGCGCAGAGGCAAAAAACCCGCCACTGCTGGCTTATATTTCGAGATTTTGCTATAGGGCTCACTCCAGTACCACTCCAGTACCGAGCTGCCCAAATAAATATTTAAAAAATTATCTTCTTAATTAAGGGCTCCTCCGCGAGTATGTTCACGTAGATCGGCTCTTAGTAGGCCCACTAGGTGCGCAGACGCAAAAAACCAGCCCCTGCTGGCTTATATTTCGAGATTTTGCTATAGGGCTCACTCCAGTACCGAGCTGCCCAAATAAATATTTAAAAAATTATCTTCTTAATTAAGGGCTCCTCCGCGAGAATGTTCACGTATATCGGCTCTTAGTAGGCCCACTAGGTGCGCAGACGCAAAAAACCCGGCCCTTCTGGCTTATATTTCGAGATTTTGCTATAGGGCTCACTCCAGTACCGAGCTGCTCAAATAAATATTTAAGAAATTATCTTCTTAATTAAGGGCTCCTCCGCGAGTATGTTCACGTATATCGGCTCTTAGTAGGCCCACTAGGTGCGCAGACGCAAAAAACCCGCCCCTGCTGGCTTATATTTCGAGATTTTGCCATAGGGCTCACTCCAGTACCACTCCAGTACCGAGCTGCCCACATAAATATTTAAAAAATTATCTTCTCAATTAAGGGCTCCTCCGCAGGTATGTTCACGTATATCGGCTCTTAGTAGGCCCACTAGGTGCGCAGACGCAAAAAACCCGCCCCTGCTGGCATATATTTCGAGATTTTGCTATAGGGCTCACTCCAGTACCGAGCTACCCAAATAAATATTTAAAAAATTATCTTCTTAATTAAGGGCTCATTCGCGAGTATGTTCACGTATATCGGCTCTTAGTAGGCCCACTAGGTGCGCAGAGGCAAAAAACCCGCCCCTGCTGGCTTATATTTCGAGATTTTGCTATAGGGCTCACTCCAGTACCACTCCAGTACCGAGCTGCCCAAATAAATATTTAAAAAATTATCTTCTTAATTAAGGGCTCCTCCGTGAGTATGTTCACGTATATCGGTTCTTAGTAGGCCCACTAGGTGCGCAGACGCAAAAAACCCGCCCCTGCTGGCTTATATTTCGAGATTTTGCCAGTCTGAGTCCTTTGAGTCCTGTGAGTCCTGTGAGTCCTGTGAGTCCTGTGAGTCCTGAGTCCTGTGAGTCCTGTGAGTCCTGAGTCCTGAGTCCTGAGTCCTGTGATTCCTGCGAGTCCTGGGTCTTGTGAGTTCTGTGAGTCCTGAGTCCTGTGAGTCCTGTGAGTCCTGTGAGTCCTGAGTCTTGTGAGTCCTGTGAGTTCTGAGTCCTGAGTCCTGTGAGTCCTGAGTCTTGTAAGTCCTGTGAGTCCTGAGTCCTGAGTACTGTGAGTCCTGTGAGTCCTGTGAGTCCTGAGTCCTGACTCCTGTGAGTCCTGAGTCCTGTGAGGCCTGTGAGTCCTGTGAGTCTTCTGAGTCCTGACCCCTGAGTCCTGTGAGTCCTGTGAGTCCTGAGTCCTGTGAGTTCTGAGTCCTGAGTCCTGTGAGTCCTGAGTCTTGTGAGTCCTGTGAGTCCTGTGAGTCCTGAGTACTGAGTTCTGAGTCCTGTGAGTCCTGTGAGTCCTGAGTCCTGAGTCCTGTGAGTCCTGTGAGTCCTGTGAGTCCTGAGTCTTGTGAGTCCTGTGAGTTCTGAGTCCTGAGTCCTGTGAGTCCTGAGTCTTGTGAGTCCTGTGAGTCCTGTGAGTCCTGAGTTCTGAGTTCTGAGTCTTGTGAGTCCTGTGAGTCCTGAGTACTGAGTCCTGTGAGTCCTGTGAGTCCTTTGAGTCCTGACTCCTGAGTCCTGTGAGTCCTGAGTACTGTGAGTCCTGAGTCTTGTGAGTCCTGTGAGTCCTGAGTCTTGGGAGTCCTGTGAGTCCTGTGAGTCCTGAGTCCTGAGTCCTGTGAGTCCTGTGAGTCCTGTGAGTCCTGAGTCCTGAGTCCTGTAAGTCCTGTGAGTCCTGTGAGTCCTGGGTCTTGTGAGTCCTGTGAGTCCTGAGTCCTGTGAGTCCTGTGAGTCCTGTGAGTCCTGAGAGTCCTGAGTCTTGTGAGTCCTGTGAGTCCTGTGAGTCCTGAGTCCTGAGTCCTGTGAGTCCTGTGAGTCCTGTGAGTCCTGAGTCTTGTGAGTTCTAAGAGTCCTGAGTCTTGGGAGTCCTGTGAGTCCTGTGAGTCCTGAGTCCTGAGTCTTGTGAGTCCTGTGAGTCCTGTGAGTCCTGAGTCTTGGGAGTCCTGTGAGTCCTGTGAGTCCTGAGTCCTGTGTCCTGAGTTATGAGTCCTGTGAGTCCTGAGTCCTGAGTCCTGTGAGTCCTGTGAGTCCTGTGAGTCCTGAGTCCTGAGTCCTGTGAGTCCTGTGAGTCCTGAGTCTTGTGAGTCCTGTGAGTCCTGAGTCTTGTAAGTCCTGTGAGTCCTGTGAGTCCTGTGAGTCTTGAGTCTTGTGAGTCCTGTAAGTCCTGAGTCTTGGGAGTCCTGTGAGTCCTGTGAGTCCTGAGTCCTGTGAGTCCTGTGAGTCCTGTGAGTCCTGTGAGTCCTGAGTCCTGTGAGTCCTGTGAGTCCTGAGTCCTGAGTCCTGTGAGTCCTGAGTCCTGAGTCCTGTAAGTCCTGTGAGTCCTGTGAGTCCTGTGAGTCCTGAGTCCTGAGTCCTGTAAGTCCTGTGAGTCCTGTGAGTCCTGATTCCTGAGTCCTGTGAGTCCTGTGAGTCCTGTGAGTCCTGTGAGTCCTGTGAGACCTGAGTCCTGAGTCCTTTGAGTCCTGTGAGTCCTGTGAGTCCTGTGAGTCCTGTGAGTCCTGAGTCTTGTGAGTCCTGTGAGTCCTGTGAGTCCTGTGAGTCCTGTTAGTCCTGAGTCCTGAGTCCTGTGAGTCCTGTGAGTCCTGACTCCTGAGTCCTGTGAGTCCTGAGTCCTGTGAGTCCTGTGAGTCCTGAGTCCTGAGTACTGTGAGTCCTGTGAGTCCTAAGTCCTGAGTCCTGTGAGTCCTGTGAGTCCTGTGAGTCCTGAGTCCTGAGTCTTGTGAGTCCTGTGAGTCCTGTGAGTCCTGAGTCTTGTGAGTCCTGTGAGTCCTGAGTCCTGAGTCCTGAGTTATGAGTCCTGTGAGTCCTGTGAGTCCTGAGTCCTGAGTCCTGTGAGTCCTGTGAGTCCTGTGAGTCCTGAGTCCTGAGTCCTGTGAGTCCTGAGTCTTGTGAGTCCTGTGAGTCCTGAGTCTTGTAAGTCCTGTGAGTCCTGTGAGTCCTGTGAGTCTTGAGTCTTGTGAGTCCTGTAAGTCCTGAGTCTTGGGAGTCCTGTGAGTCCTGTGAGTCCTGAGTCCTGTGAGTCCTGTGAGTCCTGACTCCTGAGTCCTGTGAGTCCTGAGTCCTGTGAGTCCTGTGAGTCCTGAGTCCTGAGTACTGTGAGTCCTGAGTCCTGTGAGTCCTGTGAGTCCTGAGTCCTGAGTACTGTGAGTCCTGTGAGTCCTGTGAGTCCTGAGTCCTGAGTCCTGTGAGTCCTGTGAGTCCTGTGAGTCCTGAGTCTTGTGAGTCCTGTGAGTTCTGTGAGTCCTGAGTCCTGAGTCCTGTGAGTCTCCTCGAGATTTTAATATAGGGCTCACTCCAGTACCACTCCAGTACCGAGCTGCTTAAATAAATATTTAAAAAATTATCTTCTTAATTAAGGGCTCCTCCGCGAGTATGTTCACGTATATCGGATCTTAGTAGGCCCACTAGGTTCGCAGACGCAAAAAACCCGCCCCTACTGACTTATATTTCGAGAGTTTGCTATAGGGCTCACTCCAGTGCCACTCCAGTACCGAGCTGCTTAAATAAATATTTAAAATATTATCTTCTTAATTAAGGGTTCCTCCGCGAGTATGTTCACTTATATCGGCTCTTAGTAGGCCCACTAGGTGCGCAGAGGCAAAAAACCCGCCACTGCTGGCTTATATTTCGAGATTTTGCTATAGGGCTCACTCCAGTACCACTCCAGTACCGAGCTGCCCAAATAAATATTTAAAAAATTATCTTCTTAATTAAGGGCTCCTCCGCGAGTATGTTCACGTAGATCGGCTCTTAGTAGGCCCACTAGGTGCGCAGACGCAAAAAACCAGCCCCTGCTGGCTTATATTTCGAGATTTTGCTATAGGGCTCACTCCTGTACCGAGCTGCCCAAATAAATATTTAAAAAATTATCTTCTTAATTAAGGGCTCCTCCGCGAGAATGTTCACGTATATCGGCTCTTAGTAGGCCCACTCGGTGCGCAGACGCAAAAAACCCGCCCCTGCTGGCTTATATTTCGAGATTTTGCTAGAGGGCTCACTCCAGTACCGAGCTGCTCAAATAAATATTTAAAAAATTATCTTCTTAATTAAGGGCTCCTCCGCGAGTATGTTCACGTATATCGGCTCTTAGTAGGCCCACTAGGTGCGCAGACGCAAAAAACCCGCCCCTGCTGGCTTATATTTCGAGATTTTGCCATAGGGCTCACTCCAGTACCGAGCTGCCCACATAAATATTTAAAAAATTATCTTCTCAATTAAGGGCTCCTCCGCAGGTATGTTCACGTATATCGGCTCTTAGTAGGCCCACTAGGTGCGCAGACGCAAAAAACCCGCCCCTGCTGGCTTATATTTCGAGATTTTGCTATAGGGCTCACTCCAGTACCGAGCTACCCAAATAAATATTTAAAAAATTATCTTCTTAATTAAGGGCTCCTTCGCGAGTATGTTCACGTATATCGGCTCTTAGTAGGCCCACTAGGTGCGCAGAGGCAAAAAACCCGCCCCTGCTGGCTTATATTTCGAGATTTTGCTATAGGGCTCACTCCAGTACCACTCCAGTACCGAGCTGCCCAAATAAATATTTAAAAAATTATCTTCTTAATTAAGGGCTCCTCCGCGAGTATGTTCACGTATATCGGCTCTTAGTAGGCCCACTAGGTGCGCAGACGCAAAAAACCCGCCCCTGCTGGCTTATATTTCGAGATTTTGTCATAGGGCTCACTCCAGTACCACTCCAGTACCGAGCTGCCCAAATAAATATTTAAAAAATTATCTTCTTAATTAAGTGCTCCTCCGCGAGTATGTTCACGTATATCGGCTCTTAGTAGGCCCACTAGGTGCGCAGATACAAAAAACCCGCCCCTGTTGGCTTATATTTCGAGATTTTGCTATAGGGCTCACTCCAGTACCATTCCAGTACCGAGCTGCCCAAATAAATATTCAAAAAATTATCTTCTTAATTAAGGGCTCCTCCGCGAGTATGTTCACGTATATCGGCTCTTAGTAGGCCCACTAGGTGCGCAGACGCAAAAAACCCGCCCCTGCTGGCTTATATTTCGAGATTTTGCCAGTCTGAGTCCTTTGAGTCCTGTGAGTCCTGTGAGTCCTGAGTCCTGTGAGTCCTGTGAGTCCTGAGTCCTGAGTCCTGAGTCCTGTAATTCCTGTGAGTCCTGGGTCTTGTGAGTTCTGTGAGTCCTGAGTCCTGAGTCCTGTGAGTCCTGTGAGTCCTGTGAGTCCTGAGTCTTGTGAGTCCTGTGAGTTCTGAGTCCTGAGTCCTGTGAGTCCTTAGTCTTGTAAGTCCTGTGAGTCCTGTGAGTCCTGAGTCCTGAGTTCTGAGTCCTGTGAGTCCTGTGAGTCCTGTGAGTCCTGAGTCCTGAGTCCTGAGTCCTGTGAGTCCTGTGAGTCCTGTGATTCCTGACTCCTGAGTCCAGTGAGTTCTGTGAGTCCTGAGTCTTGTGAGTCCTGTGAGTCCTGTGAGTCCTGTGATTCCTGTGAGTCCTGAGTCCTGAGTCCTGTAAGTCCTGTGAGTCCTGTGAGTCCTGAGTCCTGAGTCCTGTGAGCCCTGTGAGTCCTGTGAGTCCTGAGTCCTGTGAGTCCTGTGAGTCCTGTGAGTCCTGAGTCCCGTGAGGCCTGTGAGTCCTGTGAGTCTTGTGAGTTCTGAGCCATGAGTCCTGTGAGTCCTGTGAGTCGTGAGACCTGTGAGTCCTGTGAGTCCTGTGAGTCCTGAGTCCTGTGAGTCCTGTGAGTCCTGTGAGTCCTGAGTCTTGTGAGTCCTGTGAGTCCTGAGCCCTGAGTCCTGAGTTATGAGTCCTGTGAGTCCTGTGAGTCCTGTGACTCCTGAGTCCTGAGTGCTGTGAGTCCTGTGAGTCCTGTGAGTCCTGAGTCGTGAGTCCTGAGTCCTGTGAGTCCTGTGAGTCCTGTGATTCCTGTGATTCCTGAGTCTTGTGAGTCCTGTGAGTCCTGAGTCCTGAGTCCTGTGAGTCCTGTGAGTCCTGTGAGTATTGTGAGTCCTGAGTCCTGTGAGTCCTGTATGTCCTGTGAGTCCTGAGTCCTGAGTCCTGTGAGTCCTGTGAGTCCTTAGTCTTGTGAGTCCTGAGTCTTGTGAGTCCTGAGTCTTGTGAGTCCTGTGAGTCCTGTGAGTCCTGAGTCTTGTGAGTCCTGTGACTCCTTGAGTCCTGAGTCCTGAGTCCTGAGTTATGAGTCCTGTGAGTCCTGCGAGTCCTGAGTCCTGTGAGTCCTCTGAGTCCTGTGAGTCCTGTGAGTCCTGAGTCCTGAGTCCTGTGAGTCCTGTGAGTCCTGTGAGTCCTGAGTCCTGAGTCCTGTGAGTCCTGAGTCTTGTGAGTCCTGTGAGTCCTGAGTCCTGTGAGACCTGTGAATCCTGTGAGTCCTGAGTCCTGAGTCCTGTGAGTCCTGTGAGTCCTGTGAGTCCTGAGTCCTTCTTAATTAAGGGCTCCTCCGCGAGTATGTTCACGTAGATCGGCTCTTAGTAGGCCCACTAGGTGCGCAGACGCAAAAAACCAGCCCCTGCTGGCTTATATTTCGAGATTTTGTTATAGGGCTCACTCCTGTACCGAGCTGCCCAAATAAATATTTAAAAAATTATCTTCTTAATTAAGGGCTCCTCCGCGAGAATGTTCACGTATATCGGCTCTTAGTAGGCCCACTCGGTGCGCAGACGCAAAAAACCCGCCCCTGCTGGCTTATATTTCGAGATTTTGCTAGAGGGCTCACTCCAGTACCGAGCTGCTCAAATAAATATTTAAAAAATTATCTTCTTAATTAAGGGCTCCTCCGCGAGTATGTTCACGTATATCGGCTCTTAGTAGGCCCACTAGGTGCGCAGACGCAAAAAACCCGCCCCTGCTGGCTTATATTTCGAGATTTTGCCATAGGGCTCACTCCAGTACCGAGCTGCCCACATAAATATTTAAAAAATTATCTTCTCAATTAAGGGCTCCTCCGCAGGTATGTTCACGTATATCGGCTCTTAGTAGGCCCACTAGGTGCGCAGACGCAAAAAACCCGCCCCTGCTGGCTTATATTTCGAGATTTTGCTATAGGGCTCACTCCAGTACCGAGCTACCCAAATAAATATTTAAAAAATTATCTTCTTAATTAAGGGCTCCTTCGCGAGTATGTTCACGTATATCGGCTCTTAGTAGGCCCACTAGGTGCGCAGAGGCAAAAAACCCGCCCCTGCTGGCTTATATTTCGAGATTTTGCTATAGGGCTCACTCCAGTACCACTCCAGTACCGAGCTGCCCAAATAAATATTTAAAAAATTATCTTCTTAATTAAGGGCTCCTCCGCGAGTATGTTCACGTATATCGGCTCTTAGTAGGCCCACTAGGTGCGCAGACGCAAAAAACCCGCCCCTGCTGGCTTATATTTCGAGATTTTGTCATAGGGCTCACTCCAGTACCACTCCAGTACCGAGCTGCCCAAATAAATATTTAAAAAATTATCTTCTTAATTAAGTGCTCCTCCGCGAGTATGTTCACGTATATCGGCTCTTAGTAGGCCCACTAGGTGCGCAGATACAAAAAACCCGCCCCTGTTGGCTTATATTTCGAGATTTTGCTATAGGGCTCACTCCAGTACCATTCCAGTACCGAGCTGCCCAAATAAATATTCAAAAAATTATCTTCTTAATTAAGGGCTCCTCCGCGAGTATGTTCACGTATATCGGCTCTTAGTAGGCCCACTAGGTGCGCAGACGCAAAAAACCCGCCCCTGCTGGCTTATATTTCGAGATTTTGCCAGTCTGAGTCCTTTGAGTCCTGTGAGTCCTGTGAGTCCTGAGTCCTGTGAGTCCTGTGAGTCCTGAGTCCTGAGTCCTGAGTCCTGTAATTCCTGTGAGTCCTGGGTCTTGTGAGTTCTGTGAGTCCTGAGTCCTGAGTCCTGTGAGTCCTTAGTCTTGTAAGTCCTGTGAGTCCTGTGAGTCCTGAGTCCTGAGTTCTGAGTCCTGTAAGTCCTGTGAGTCCTGTGAGTCCTGAGTCCTGAGTCCTGAGTCCTGTGAGTCCTGTGAGTCCTGTGATTCCTGACTCCTGAGTCCAGTGAGTTCTGTGAGTCCTGAGTCTTGTGAGTCCTGTGAGTCCTGTGAGTCCTGTGATTCCTGTGAGTCCTGAGTCCTGAGTCCTGTAAGTCCTGTGAGTCCTGTGAGTCCTGAGTCCTGAGTCCTGTGAGCCCTGTGAGTCCTGTGAGTCCTGAGTCCTGTGAGTCCTGTGAGTCCTGTGAGTCCTGAGTCCCGTGAGGCCTGTGAGTCCTGTGAGTCTTGTGAGTTCTGAGCCATGAGTCCTGTGAGTCCTGTGAGTCGTGAGACCTGTGAGTCCTGTGAGTCCTGTGAGTCCTGAGTCCTGTGAGTCCTGTGAGTCCTGTGAGTCCTGAGTCTTGTGAGTCCTGTGAGTCCTGAGCCCTGAGTCCTGAGTTATGAGTCCTGTGAGTCCTGTGAGTCCTGTGACTCCTGAGTCCTGAGTCCTGTGAGTCCTGTGAGTCCTGTGAGTCCTGAGTCGTGAGTCCTGAGTCCTGTGAGTCCTGTGAGTCCTGTGATTCCTGTGATTCCTGAGTCTTGTGAGTCCTGTGAGTCCTGAGTCCTGAGTCCTGTGAGTCCTGTGAGTCCTGTGAGTATTGTGAGTCCTGAGTCCTGAGTCCTGTGAGTCCTGTATGTCCTGTGAGTCCTGAGTCCTGAGTCCTGTGAGTCCTGTGAGTCCTTAGTCTTGTGAGTCCTGAGTCTTGTGAGTCCTGAGTCTTGTGAGTCCTGTGAGTCCTGAGTCTTGTGAGTCCTGTGACTCCTTGAGTCCTGAGTCCTGAGTCCTGAGTTATGAGTCCTGTGAGTCCTGCGAGTCCTGAGTCCTGTGAGTCCTCTGAGTCCTGTGAGTCCTGTGAGTCCTGAGTCCTGAGTCCTGTGAGTCCTGTGAGTCCTGTGAGTCCTGAGTCCTGAGTCCTGTGAGTCCTGAGTCTTGTGAGTCCTGTGAGTCCTGAGTCCTGTGAGACCTGTGAATCCTGTGAGTCCTGAGTCCTGAGTCCTGTGAGTCCTGTGAGTCCTGTGAGTCCTGAGTCCTGAGTCCTGTGAGTCCTGTGAGTACTGTGATTCCTGTGAGTCCTGAGTCTTGTGAGTCCTGTGAGTCCTGAGTCCTGAGTCCTGTGAGTCCTGTGAGTCCTGTGAGTCCTGTGAGTCCTGAGTCCTGAGTCCTGTGAGTCCTGTATGTCCTGTGAGTCCTGAGTCCTGAGTCCTGTGAGTCCTGTGAGTCCTGAGTCTTGTGAGTCCTGTGAGTCCTGAGTCTTGTGAGTCCTGAGTCTTGTGAGTCCTGTGAGTCCTGTGTGTCCTGTGAGTCCTGAGTCTTGTGAGTCCTGTGAGTCCTGTGAGTCCTGAGTCTTGTGAGTCCTGTGAGTCCTGTGAGTCCTGAGTCCTGAGTCCTGTGAGTCCTGTGAGTCCTGAGTCTTGTGAGTCCTGTGAGTCCTGTGAGTCCTAAGTCTTGTGAGTCCTGTGAGTCCTGAGTCCTGTAAGTCCTGTGAGTCCTGTGAGTGCTAAGTCCTGAGTCCTGTGAGTCCTGACTCCTGAGTTCTGTGAGTCCTGTGAGTCCTGAGTCCTGTGAGTCCTGAGTCTTGTGAGTCCTGTGAGTCCTGTGATTCCTGAGTCTTGTGAGTCCTGTGAGTCCTGTGAGTCCTGAGTCCTGTGAGTCCTGTGAGTCCTGTGAGTCCTGAGTCTTGTGAGTCCTGTGAGTCCTGTGAGTCCTGAGTCCTGTGAGTCCTGTGAGTCCTGTGAGTCCTGAGTCTTGTGAGTCCTGTGAGTCCTGAGTCTTGTGAGTCCTGTGAGTCCTGTGAGTCCTGAGTCCTGTGAGTCCTGTGAGTCCTGAGTCTTGTGAGTCCTGTGAGTCCTGTGAGTCCTGAGTCCTGAGTCCTGTGAGTCCTGTGAGTCCTGAGTCTTGTGGGTCCTGTGAGTCCTGTGAGTCCTGAGTCTTGTGAGTCCTGTGAGTCCTGAGTCCTGAGTCCTGTGAGTCCTGTGAGTCCTGTGAGTCCTGTGAGTCCTGAGTCTTGTGAGTCCTGTGAGTCCTGTGAGTCTTGAGTCTTGTGAGTCCTGTGAGTCCTGAGTCCTGTGAGTCCTGTGAGTCCTGTGAGTCCTGAGTCTTGTGAGTCCTGTGAGTCCTGTGAGTCCTGAGTCCTGAGTCCTGTGAGTCCTGAGTCTTGTGAGTCCTGTGAGTCCTGAGTCCTGTGAGTCCTGTGAGTGCTGTGAGTCCTGAGTCTTGTGAGTCCTGTGAGTCCTGTGAGTCCTGAGTCCTGAGTCCTGTGAGTCCTGTGAGTCCTGTGAGTCCTGAGTCTTGTGAGTCCTGTGAGTCCTGAGTCTTGTGAGTCCTGTGAGTCCTGTGAGTCCTGAGTCTTGTGAGTCCTGTGAGTCCTGAGTCTTGTGAGTCCTGTGAGTCCTGTGAGTCCTGAGTCTTGTGAGTCCTGTGAGTCCTGTGAGTCCTGAGTCCTGTGAGACCTGTGAGTCCTGAGTCTTGTGAGTCCTGTGAGTCCTGAGTCCTGTGAGTCCTGTGAGTCCTGAGTCCTGTGAGTCCTGTGAGTCCTGTGAGTCCTGAGTCCTGTGAGTCCTTTGAGTCCTGTGAGTCCTGAGTCTTGTGAGTCCTGTGAGTCCTGTGAGTCCTGAGTCCTGAGTCCTGTGAGTCCTGAGAGTCCTGTGAGTCCTGAGTCTTGTGAGTCCTGTGAGTCCTGTGAGTCCTGAGTCCTCTGAGTCCTGTGAGTCCTGAGTCTTGTGAGTCCTGTGAGTCCTGTGAGTCCTGAGTCCTGAGTCCTGTGAGTCCTGTGAGTCCTGTGAGTCCTGAGTCTTGTGAGTCCTGTGAGTCCTGTGAGTCCTGAGTCTTGTGAGTCCTGTGAGTCCTGAGTCCTGTGAGTCCTGTGAGTCCTGTGAGTCCTGAGTCTTGTGAGTCCTGTGAGTCCTGTGAGTCCTGAGTCCTGAGTCCTGTGAGTCCTGTGAGTCCTGAGTCTTGTGAGTCCTGTGAGTCCTGTGAGTCCTGAGTCTTGTGAGTCCTGTGAGTCCTGAGTCCTGAGTCCTGTGAGTCCTGTGAGTCCTGTGAGTCCTGTGAGTCCTGAGTCTTGTGAGTCCTGTGAGTCCTGTGAGTCCTGAGTCTTGTGAGTCCTGTGAGTCCTGTGAGTCCTGAGTCCTGTGAGTCCTGTGAGTCCTGTGAGTCCTGTGTCTTGTGAGTCCTGTGAGTCCTGTGAGTCCTGAGTCCTGAGTCCTGTGAGTCCTGTGAGTCCTGAGTCTTGTGAGTCCTGTGAGTCCTGAGTCCTGTGAGTCCTGTGAGTCCTGTGAGTCCTGTGTCTTGTGAGTCCTGTGAGTCCTGTGAGTCCTGAGTCCTGAGTCCTGTGAGTCCTGAGAGTCCTGTGAGTCCTGAGTCTTGTGAGTCCTGTGAGTCCTGAGTCTTGTGAGTCCTGTGAGTCCTGTGAGTCCTGAGTCCTGTGAGTCCTGTGAGTCCTGTGAGTCCTGAGTCTTGTGAGTCCTGTGAGTCCTGTGAGTCCTGAGTCCTGAGTCCTGTGAGTCCTGTGAGTCCTGAGTCTTGTGAGTCCTGTGAGTCCTGTGAGTCCTGAGTCTTGTGAGTCCTGTGAGTCCTGTGAGTCCTGATGCCTGTGAGTCCTGTGAGTCCTGAGTCTTGTGAGTCCTGTGAGTCCTGTGAGTCCTGAGTCCTGAGTCCTGTGAGTCCTGAGTCCTGTGAGTCCTGTGAGTCCTGTGAGTCCTGAGTCCTGTGAGTCCTGTGAGTCCTGTGAGTCCTGAGTCTTGTGAGTCCTGTGAGTCCTGTGAGTCCTGAGTCCTGAGTCCTGTGAGTCCTGAGTCTTGTGAGTCCTGTGAGTCCTGTGAGTCCTGTGAGTCCTGTGAGTCCTGTGAGTCCTGAGTCTTGTGAGTCCTGTGAGTCCTGAGTCTTGGGAGTCCTGTGAGTCCTGTGAGTCCTGTGAGTCCTGTGAGTCCTGAGTCCTGTGAGTCCTGTGAGTCCTGTGAGTCCTGAGTCCTGAGTCCTGTGAATCCTGTGAGTCCTGTGAGTCCTGAGTCCTGAGTCCTTTGAGTCCTGTGAGTCCTGTGAGTCCTGTGAGTCCTGTGAGTCCTGTGAGTCCTGAGTCCTGAGTCCTGAGTCCTGTGAGTCCTGCGAGTCCTGAGTCCTGAGTCCTGAGTCCTGTGAGTCCTGTGAGTCCTGTGAGTCCTGAGTCCTGTGAGTCCTGTGAGTCCTGAGTCCTGAGTCCTGTGATTCCTGTGAGTCCTGAGTCTTGTGAGTCCTGTGAGTCCTGAGTCCTGTGAGTCCTGTGAGTCCTGTGAGTCCTGTGAGTCCTGTGAGTCCTGTGAGTCCTGAGTCCTGAGTCCTGAGTCCTGTGAGTCCTGCGAGTCCTGTGAGTCCTGAGTCCTGAGTCCTGAGTCCTGTGAGTCCTGTGAGTCCTGTGAGTCCTGAGTCCTGTGAGTCCTGTGAGTCCTCTGAGTCCTGAGTCTTGTGAGTCCTGTGAGTCCTGTGAGTCCTGAGTCCTGAGTCCTGTGAGTCCTGTGAGTCCTGTGAGTCCTGAGTCTTGTGAGTCCTGTGAGTCCTGTGAGTCCTGAATCTTGTGAGTCCTGTGAGTCCTGTGAGTCCTGAGTCCTGAGTCCTGTGAGTCCTGTGAGTCCTGTGAGTCCTGAGTCTTGTGAGTCCTGTGAGTCCTGTGAGTCCTGACTCCTGAGTCCTGTGAGTGCTGTGAGTCCTGTGAGTCCTGAGTCCTAAGTCCTGTGAGTCCTGTGAGTCCTGTGAGTCCTGAGTCCTGTGAGTCCTGTGAGTCCTGTGAGTCCTGAGTCCTGAGTCCTGTGAGTCCTGTGAGTCCTGAGTCTTGTGAGTCCTGTGAGTCCTGAGTCTTGTGAGTCCTGTGAGTCCTGTGAGTCCTGAGTCTTGTGAGTCCTGTGAGTCCTGAGTCCTGTGAGTCCTGTGAGTGCTGTGAGTCCTGAGTCTTGTGAGTCATGTGAGTCCTGTGAGTCCTGAGTCCTGAGTCCTGTGAGTCCTGTGAGTCCTGAGTCCTGTGAGTCCTGAGTCTTGTGAGTCCTGTGAGTCCTGTGAGTCCTGACTCCTGAGTCCTGTGAGTGCTGTGAGTCCTGTGAGTCCTGAGTCCTAAGTCCTGTGAGTCCTGTGAGTCCTGTGAGTCCTGAGTCCTGTGAGTCCTGTGAGTCCTGTGAGTCCTGAGTCCTGAGTCCTGTGAGTCCTGTGAGTCCTGAGTCTTGTGAGTCCTGTGAGTCCTGTGAGTCCTGAGTCTTGTGAGTCCTGTGAGTCCTGTGAGTCCTGTGAGTCCTGAGTCTTGTGAGTCCTGTGAGTCCTGAGTCCTGTGAGTCCTGTGAGTGCTGTGAGTCCTGAGTCTTGTGAGACCTGTGAGTCCTGTGAGTCCTGTAAGTCCTGAGTCTTGTGAGTCCTGTGAGTCCTGAGTTCTGAGTCCTGTGAGTCCTGTGAGTCCTGTGAGTCCTGTGAGTCCTGAGTCCTGAGTCCTGTGAGTCCTGTGAGTCCTGTGAGTCCTGAGTCCTGAGTCCTGTGAGTCCTGAGCCCTGAGTCCTGTGAGTCCTGTGAGTCCTGAGTCCTGTGAGTCCTGTGAGTCCTGTGAGTCCTGTGAGTCCTGAGTCCTGAGTCCTGTGAGTCCTGAGTCCTGTGAGTCCTGTGAGTCCTGTGAGTCCTGAGTCCTGAGTCCTGAGTCCTGAGTCCTGTGAGTCCTGTGATTCCTGTGAGTCCTGAGTCTTGTGAGTCCTGTGAGTCCTGAGTCCTGAGTCCTGTGAGTCCTGTGAGTCCTGTGAGTCCTGTGAGTCCTGAGTCCTGAGTCCTGTGAGTCCTGTGAGTCCTGTGAGTCCTGTGAGTCCTGTGAGTCCTGTGAGTCCTGAGTCCTGAGTCCTGAGTTCTGTGAGTCCTGTGAGTCCTGTGATTCCTGTGAGTCCTGAGTCTTGTGAGTCCTGTGAGTCCTGAGTCCTGAGTCCTGTGAGTCCTGTGAGTCCTGTGAATTCTGAGTCCTGAGTCTTGTGAGTCCTGTGAGTCCTGTGAGTCCTGAGTCCTGTGAGTCCTGTGAGTCCTGTGAGTCCTGAGTCTTGTGAGTCCTGTGAGTCCTGTGAGTCCTGAGTCTTGTGAGTCCTGTGAGTCCTGTGAGTCCTGAGTCTTGTGAGTCCTGTGAGTCCTGTGAGTCCTGTGAGTCCTGTGAGTCCTGAGTCTTGTGAGTCCTGTGAGTCCTGAGTCCTGAGTCCTGTGAGTCCTGAGTCTTGTGAGTCCTGTGAGTCCTGTGAGTCCTGAGTCTTGTGAGTCCTGTGAGTCCTGTGAGTCCTGAGTCTTGTGAGTCCTGTGAGTCCTGTGAGTCCTGAGTCTTGTGAGTCCTGTGAGTCCTGTGAGTCCTGAGTCTTTTGAGTCCTGTGAGTCCTGTGAGTCCTGAATCTTGTGAGTCCTGTGAGTCCTGTGAGTCCTGAGTCTTGTGAGTCCTGAGTCTTGTGAGTCCTGTGAGTCCTGTGAGTCCTGAGTCCTGTGAGTCCTGTGAGTCCTGTGAGTCCTGAGTCTTGTGAGTCCTGTGAGTCCTGTGAGTCCTGAGTCCTGTGAGTCCTGAGTCTTGTGAGTCCTGTGAGTCCTGTGAGTCCTGAGTCTTGTGAGTCCTGTGAGTCCTGTGAGTCCTGAGTCTTGTGAGTCCTGTGAGTCCTGAGTCTTGGGAGTCCTGTGAGTCCTGTGAGTCCTGTGAGTCCTGTGAGTCCTGAGTCCTGTGAGTCCTGTGAGTCCTGTGAGTCCTGAGTCCTGAGTCCTGTGAATCCTGTGAGTCCTGTGAGTCCTGTGAGTCCTGAGTCTTGTGAGTCCTGTGAGTCCTGTGAGTCCTGAGTCTTGTGAGTCCTGTGAGTCCTGTGAGTCCTGAGTCCTGTGAGTCCTGTGAGTCCTGTGAGTCCTGAGTCTTGTGAGTCCTGTGAGTCCTGAGTCCTGTGAGTCCTGAGTCTTGTGAGTCCTGTGAGTCCTGTGAGTCCTGAGTCTTGTGAGTCCTGTGAGTCCTGAGTCTTGTGAGTCCTGTGAGTCCTGAGTCTTGGGAGTCCTGTGAGTCCTGTGAGTCCTGAGTCCTGTGAGTCCTGAGTCTTGTGAGTCCTGTGAGTCCTGAGTCTTGTGAGTCCTGTGAGTCCTGTGAGTCCTGTGAGTCCTGAGTCTTGTGAGTCCTGAGTCTTGGGAGTCCTGTGAGTCCTGTGAGTCCTGTGAGTCCTGTGAGTCCTGAGTCCTGTGAGTCCTGTGAGTCCTGTGAGTCCTGTGAGTCCTGAATCTTGTGAGTCCTGTGAGTCCTGTGAGTCCTGAGTCTTGTGAGTCCTGAGTCTTGTGAGTCCTGTGAGTCCTGTGAGTCCTGAGTCCTGAGTCCTGTGAGTCCTGTGAGTCCTGAGTCTTGTGAGTCCTGTGAGTCCTGAGTCTTGTGAGCCCTGTGAGTCCTGTGAGTCCTGTGAGTCCTGAGTCTTGTGAGTCCTGTGAGTCCTGTGAGTCCTGAGTCCTGAGTCCTGTGAGTCCTGTGAGTCCTGAGTCTTGTGAGTCCTGTGAGTCCTGTGAGTCCTGTGAGTCCTGAGTCTTGTGAGTCCTGTGAGTCCTGTGAGTCCTGAGTCCTGAGTCCTGTGAGTCCTGAGTCTTGTGAGTCCTGTGAGTCCTGTGAGTCCTGAGTCTTGTGAGTCCTGTGAGTCCTGTGAGTCCTGAGTCTTGTGAGTCCTGTGAGTCGTGAGTCTTGGGAGTCCTGTGAGTCCTGTGAGTCCTGTGAGTCCTGTGAGTCCTGAGTCCTGTGAGTCCTGTGAGTCCTGAGTGCTGAGAGTCCTGTGAGTCCTGTGAGTCCTGAGTCTTGTGAGTCCTGTGAGTCCTGTGAGTCCTGAGTCTTGTGAGTCCTGTGAGTCCTGACTCCTGAGTCCTGTGAGTCCTGTGAGTCCTGTGAGTCCTGAGTCCTAAGTCCTGTGAGTCCTGTGAGTCCTGTGAGTCCTGAGTCCTGTGAGTCCTGTGAGTCCTGTGAGTCCTGAGTCCTGAGTCCTGTGAGTCTTGTGAGTCCTGAGTCTTGTGAGTCCTGTGAGTCCTGTGAGTCCTGAGTCTTGTGAGTCCTGTGAGTCCTGTGAGTCCTGAGTCTTGTGAGTCCTGTGAGTCCTGAGTCCTGTGAGTCCTGTGAGTGCTGTGAGTCCTGAGTCTTGTGAGTCCTGTGAGTCCTGAGTCTTGGGAGTCCTGACTCCTGAGTCCTGTGAGTCCTGAGTCCTGTGAGTCCTGTGAGTCCTGAGTCCTGTGAGTCCTGTGAGTCCTGAGTCCTGAGTCCTGTGAGTCCTGAGTCCTGAGTCCTGTGAGTCCTGTGAGTCCTGTAAGTCCTGTGAGTCCTGTGAGTCCTGAGTCCTGAGTCTTGTGAGTCCTGTGAGTCCTGAGTCCTTTGAGTCCTGTGAGTCCTGTGACTCCTGTGAGTCCTGTGAGTCCTGAGTCCTGAGTCCTGTGAGTCCTGTGAGTCCTGACTCCTGAGTCCTGTGAGTCCTGAGTCCTGTGAGTCCTGTGAGTCCTGAGTCCTGTGAGTCTTGTGAGTCCTGAGTCCTGAGTCCTGAGTCCTGTGAGTCCTGTGAGTCCTGTGAGTCCTGAGACCTGAGTCCTGTAAGTCCTGTGAGTCCTGTGTCTTGTGAGTCCTGTGAGTCCTGTGAGTCCTGAGTCTTGTGAGTTCTGAGGGTCCTGTGAGTTCTGTGAGTCCTGAGTCCTGAGTCCTGTGAGTCCTGAGTCTTGTGAGTTCTGTGAGTCCTGAGTCTTGTGAGTCCTGTGAGTCCTGTGAGTACTGTGAGTCCTGTGAGTCCTGTGAGTCCTGACTCCTGAGTCCTGTGAGTCCTGTGATTCCTGAGTCCTGAGTCCTGTGAGTCCTGTGAGTCCTGAGTCCTGAGTCCTGTGAGTCCTGTGAGTCCTGACTCCTGAGTCCTGTGATTCTTGAGTCCTGTGAGTCCTGAGTCCTGTGAGGCCTGTGAGTCCTGTGAGTCTTGTGAGTCCTGAGCCCTGAGTCCTTTGAGTCCTGTGAGTCCTGTGAGTCCTGTGAGTCCTGTGAGTCCTGAGTCCTGAGTCCTGTGAGTCCTGTGAGTCCTGACTCCTGAGTCCTGTGAGTCCTGTGAGTCCTGAGTCCTGTGAGTCCTGAGTCCTGTGAGTCCTGAGTCCTGAGTCCTGAGTCCTGTGAGTCCTGAGTCTTGGGAGTCCTGACTCCTGAGTCCTGACTCCTGAGTCCTGTGAGTCCTGAGTCCTGTGAGTCCTGTGAGTCCTGTGAGTCCTGAGTCTTGTGAGTCCTGAGTCTTGTGAGTCCTGTGAGTCCTGAGTCCTGTGAGTCCTGTGAGTCCTGTAAGTCCTGTGAGTCCTGTGAGTCCTGAGTCCTGAGTCTTGTGAGTCCTGTGAGTCCTGAGTCCTTTGAGTCCTGTGAGTCCTGTGACTCCTGTGAGTCCTGTAAGTCCTGTGAGTCCTGTGTCTTGTGAGTCCTGTGAGTCCTGTGAGTCCTGAGTCTTGTGAGTTCTGAGGGTCCTGTGAGTTCTGTGAGTCCTGAGTCCTGAGTCCTGTGAGTCCTGAGTCTTGTGAGTTCTGTGAGTCCTGAGTCTTGTGAGTCCTGTGAGTCCTGTGAGTCCTGTGAGTCCTGTGAGTCCTGTGAGTCCTGACTCCTGAGTCCTGTGAGTCCTGTGATTCCTGAGTCCTGAGTCCTGTGAGTCCTGTGAGTCCTGAGTCCTGAGTCCTGTGAGTCCTGTGAGTCCTGACTCCTGAGTCCTGTGATTCTTGAGTCCTGTGAGTCCTGAGTCCTGTGAGGCCTGTGAGTCCTGTGAGTCTTGTGAGTCCTGAGCCCTGAGTCCTTTGAGTCCTGTGAGTCCTGTGAGTCCTGTGAGTCCTGAGTCCTGAGTCCTGTGAGTCCTGTGAGTCCTGACTCCTGAGTCCTGTGAGTCCTGTGAGTCCTGAGTCCTGTGAGTCCTGAGTCCTGTGAGTCCTGAGTCCTGAGTCCTGAGTCCTGTGAGTCCTGAGTCTTGGGAGTCCTGACTCCTGAGTCCTGTGAGTCCTGAGTCCTGTGAGTCCTGTGAGTCCTGTGAGTCCTGAGTCTTGTGAGTCCTGTGAGTCCTGAGTCTTGTGAGTCCTGTGAGTCCTGTGAGTCCTGAGTCTTGTGAGTCCTGTGAGTCCTGTGAGTCCTGAGTCTTGTGAGTCCTGTGAGTCCTGAGTCTTGGGAGTCCTGTGAGTCCTGTGAGTCCTGTGAGTCCTGTGAGTCCTGTGAGTCCTGAGTCCTGAGTCCTGAGTCCTGTGAGTCCTGAGTCTTGTGAGTCCTGTGAGTCCTGAGTCTTGTGAGTCCTGTGAGTCCTGTGAGTCCTGAGTCTTGTGAGTCCTGTGAGTCCTGAGTCTTGGGAGTCCTGTGAGTCCTGTGAGTCCTGTGATTCCTGAGTCCTGTGAGTCCTGTGAGTCCTGTGAGTCCTGAGTCCTGAGTCCTGTGAATCCTGTGAGTCCTGTGAGTCCTGAGTCCTGAGTCCTTTGAGTCCTGTGAGTCCTGTGAGTCCTGTGAGTCCTGAGTCTTGTGAGTCCTGTGAGTCCTGTGAGTCCTGAGTCTTGTGAGTCCTGTGAGTCCTGTGAGTCCTGAGTCCTGTGAGTCCTGTGAGTCCTGAGTCTTGTGAGTCCTGTGAGTCCTGTGAGTCCTGAGTCCTGAGTCCTGTGAGTCCTGAGTCTTGTGAGTCCTGTGAGTCCTGTGAGTCCTGAGTCTTGTGAGTCCTGTGAGTCCTGAGTCTTGTGAGTCCTGTGAGTCCTGAGTCTTGGGAGTCCTGTGAGTCCTGTGAGTCCTGTGAGTCCTGTGAGTCCTGTGAGTCCTGAGTCCTGAGTCCTGTGAGTCCTGTGAGTCCTGTGAGTCCTGAGTCTTGTGAGTCCTGTGAGTCCTGTGAGTCCTGAGTCCTGAGTCCTTGTGAGTCCTGTGAGTCCTGTGAGTCCTGTGAGTCCTGAGTCCTGAGTCCTGTGAGTCCTGTGAGTCCTGTGAGTCCTGAGTCTTGTGAGTCCTGTGAGTCCTGTGAGTCCTGAGTCTTGTGAGTCCTGTGAGTCCTGATGCCTGTGAGTCCTGTGAGTCCTGAGTCTTGTGAGTCCTGTGAGTCCTGTGAGTCCTGTGAGTCCTGTGAGTCCTGAGTCCTGAGTCCTGTGAGTCCTGTGAGTCCTGAGTCCTGTGAGTCCTGTGAGTCCTGTGAGTCCTGAGTCCTGTGAGTCCTGTGAGTCCTGTGAGTCCTGAGTCTTGTGAGTCCTGTGAGTCCTGTGAGTCCTGAGTCCTGAGTCCTGTGAGTCCTGTGAGTCCTGAGTCTTGTGAGTCCTGTGAGTCCTGTGAGTCCTGAGTCCTGTGAGTCCTGTGAGTCCTGTGAGTCCTGAGTCCTGTGAGTCCTGTGAGTCCTGTGAGTCCTGTGTGTCCTGTGAGTCCTGAGTCTTGTGAGTCCTGTGAGTCCTGTGAGTCCTGTGAGTCCTAAGTCCTGAGTCCTGTGAGTCCTGAGTACTGTGAGTCCTGTGAGTCCTGAGTCCTGAGTCCTGTGAGTCCTGAGTCCTGTGAGTCCTGTGAGTCCTGAGTCTTGTGAGTCCTGTGAGTCCTGTGAGTCCTGTGTCCTAAGTCCTGAGTTATGAGTCCTGTGAGTCCTGAGTCCTGTGAGTCCTGAGTTCTGAGTCCTGTGAGTCCTGTGAGTCCTGTGGGTCCTGTGAGTCCTGAGTCCTGTGAGTCCTGTGAGTCCTGTGAGTCCTGTGAGTCCTGAGTCTTGTGAGTCCTGTGAGTCCTGTGAATCCTGTGAGTCCTAAGTCCTGAGTCCTGTGAGTCCTGTGAGTCCTGACTCCTGAGTCCTGTGAGTCCTGTGAGTCCTGAGTCCTGTGAGTCCTGAGTACTGTGAGTCCTGTGAGTCCTGAGTCCTGAGTCCTGTGAGTCCTGAGTCCTGTGAGTCCTGTGAGTTCTGTGAGTCCTGAGTCTTGTGAGTCCTGTGAGTCCTGTGAGTCCTGAGTCCTAAGTCCTGAGTTATGAGTCCTGTGAGTCCTGAGTCCTGAGTTCTGTGAGTCCTGTGAGTCCTGTGAGTCCTGCGAGTCCTGTGAGTCCTGAGTCCTGAGTCCTGTGAGTCCTGTGAGTCCTGTGAGTCCTGAGTCCTGAGTCCTTTGAGTCCTGTGAGTCCTGTGAGTCCTGTGAGTCCTGTTAGTCCTGTGAGTCCTGAGTCCTGAGTCCTGTGAGTCCTGTGAGTCCTGATTCCTGAGTCCTGTGAGTCCTGTGAGTCCTGAGTCCTGAGTCCTGTGAGTCCTGTGAGTCCTGAGTCCTGAGTCCTGTGAGTCCTGAGTCCTGAGTCCTGTGAGTCCTGTAAGTCCTGTGAGTCCTGTGAGTCCTGAGTCCTGAGTCTTGTGAGTCCTGTGAGTCCTGAGTCCTTTGAGTCCTGTGAGTCCTGTGAGTCCTGTGAGTCCTGTGAGTCCTGAGTCCTGAGTCCTGTGAGTCCTGTGAGTCCTGTGAGTCCTAAGTCCTGAGTCCTTTGAGTCCTGTGAGTCCTGTGAGTCCTGTGAGTCCTGTGAGTCCTGTGAGTCCTGTGAATCCTGTGAGTCCTGAGTCCTGAGTCCTGTGAGTCTTGTGATTCCTGTGAGTCCTGGGTCTTGCGAGTCCTGTGAGTCCTGAGTCCTGTGAGTCCTGAGTCCTGTGAGTCCAGAGTCCTGTGAGTCCTGTGAGTCCTGTGAGTCCTAAGTCCTGAGTCCTGTGAGTCCTGTGAGTCCTGAGTCCTAAGTCCTGAGTTATGAGTCCTGTGAGTCTTGTGAGTCCTGAGACCTGAGTCCTGTGAGTCCTGTAAGTCCTGTGAGTCCTGTGAGTCCTGAGTCCTGAGTCTTGTGAGTCCTGTGAGTCCTGTGAGTCCTGTAAGTCCTGTGAGTCCTGTGAGTCCTGAGTCCTGAGTCTTGTGAGTCCTGTGAGTCCTGTGAGTCCTGAGTCCTTTGAGTCCTGTGAGTCCTGTGAGTCCTGTGAGTCCTGTGAGTCCTGTGAGTCCTGAGTCCTGAGTCCTGTGAGTCCTGTGAGTCCTGTGAGTCCTGAGTCCTGTGAGTCCTGTGAGTCCTAAGTCCTGAGTCCTTTGAGTCCTGTGAGTCCTGTGAGTCCTGTGAGTCCTGAGTTCTGTGAGTCCTGTGAGTCCTGTGAGTCCTGTGAGTCCTGAGTCCTGTGAGTCCTGAGTCTTGTGAGCCCTGTGAGTCCTGTGAGTCCTGAGTCCTGTGAGTCCTGTGAGTCCTGTGAGTCCTGTGAGTCCTGAGTCCTGAGTCCTGTGAGTCCTGTGAGTCCTGTGAGTCCTGAGTCTTGTGAGTCCTGTGAGTCCTGAGTCTTGTGAGTCCTGTGAGTCCTGTGAGTCCTGATTCTTGTGAGTCCTGTGAGTCCTGTGAGTCCTGAGCCTTGTGAGTCCTGTGAGTCCTGTGAGTCCTGAGTCTTGCGAGTCCTGTGAGTCCTGTGAGTCCTGAGTCCTGTGAGTCCTGTGAGTCCTGTGAGTCCTGAGTCTTGTGAGTCCTGTGAGTCCTGAGTCCTGTGAGTCCTGTGAGTCCTGAGTCCTGTGAGTCCTGTGAGTCCTGAGTCCTGTGAGTCCTTTGAGTCCTGTGAGTCCTGAGTCTTGTGAGTCCTGTGAGTCCTGTGAGTCCTGAGTCCTGAGTCCTGTGAGTCCTGAGAGTCCTGTGAGTCCTGAGTCTTGTGAGTCCTGTGAGTCCTGTGAGTCCTGAGTCCTGTGAGTCCTGTGAGTCCTGAGTCTTGTGAGTCCTGAGTCTTGTGAGTCCTGTGTGTCCTGTGAGTCCTGAGTCTTGTGAGTCCTGTGAGTCCTGAGTCTTGTGAGTCCTGTGAGTCCTGTGAGTCCTGTGAGTCCTGAGTCCTGAGTCCTGTGAGTCCTGAGTCTTGTGAGTCCTGTGAGTCCTGTGAGTCCTGAGTCTTGTGAGTCCTGTGAGTGCTAAGTCCTGAGTCCTGTGAGTCCTGACTCCTGAGTTCTGTGAGTCCTGTGAGTCCTGAGTCCTGTGAGTCCTGTGAGTCCTGAGTCTTGTGAGTCCTGTGAGTCCTGTGATTCCTGAGTCTTGTGAGTCCTGTGAGTCCTGTGAGTCCTGAGTCCTGTGAGTCCTGTGAGTCCTGTGAGTCCTGAGTCTTGTGAGTCCTGTGAGTCCTGAGTTCTGTGAGTCCTGTGAGTCCTGTGAGTCCTGTGAGTCCTGAGTCCTGTGAGTCCTGAGTCTTGTGAGTCCTGTGAGTCCTGTGAGTCCTGAGTCCTGTGAGTCCTGTGAGTCCTGTGAGTCCTGTGAGTCCTGAGTCCTGAGTCCTGTGAGTCCTGTGAGTCCTGTGAGTCCTGAGTCTTGTGAGTCCTGTGAGTCCTGAGTCTTGTGAGTCCTGTGAGTCCTGTGAGTCCTGATTCTTGTGAGTCCTGTGAGTCCTGAGCCTTGTGAGTCCTGTGAGTCCTGTGAGTCCTGAGTCTTGCGAGTCCTGTGAGTCCTGTGAGTCCTGAGTCCTGTGAGTCCTGTGAGTCCTGTGAGTCCTGAGTCTTGTGAGTCCTGTGAGTCCTGAGTCCTGTGAGTCCTGTGAGTCCTGAGTCCTGTGAGTCCTGTGAGTCCTGAGTCCTGTGAGTCCTTTGAGTCCTGTGAGTCCTGAGTCTTGTGAGTCCTGTGAGTCCTGTGAGTCCTGAGTCCTGAGTCCTGTGAGTCCTGAGAGTCCTGTGAGTCCTGAGTCTTGTGAGTCCTGTGAGTCCTGTGAGTCCTGAGTCCTGTGAGTCCTGTGAGTCCTGAGTCTTGTGAGTCCTGAGTCTTGTGAGTCCTGTGTGTCCTGTGAGTCCTGAGTCTTGTGAGTCCTGTGAGTCCTGAGTCTTGTGAGTCCTGTGAGTCCTGTGAGTCCTGTGAGTCCTGAGTCCTGAGTCCTGTGAGTCCTGAGTCTTGTGAGTCCTGTGAGTCCTGTGAGTCCTGAGTCTTGTGAGTCCTGTGAGTCCTGAGTCCTGTAAGTCCTGTGAGTCCTGTGAGTGCTAAGTCCTGAGTCCTGTGAGTCCTGACTCCTGAGTTCTGTGAGTCCTGTGAGTCCTGAGTCCTGTGAGTCCTGTGAGTCCTGAGTCTTGTGAGTCCTGTGAGTCCTGTGATTCCTGAGTCTTGTGAGTCCTGTGAGTCCTGTGAGTCCTGAGTCCTGTGAGTCCTGTGAGTCCTGTGAGTCCTGAGTCTTGTGAGTCCTGTGAGTCCTGTGAGTCCTGAGTCCTGTGAGTCCTGTGAGTCCTGTGAGTCCTGAGTCTTGTGAGTCCTGTGAGTCCTGAGTCTTGTGAGTCCTGTGAGTCCTGTGAGTCCTGAGTCCTGTGAGTCCTGTGAGTCCTGTGAGTCCTGAGTCTTGTGAGTCCTGTGAGTCCTGTGAGTCCTGAGTCCTGTGAGTCCTGTGAGTCCTGTGAGTCCTGAGTCTTGTGAGTCCTGTGAGTCCTGAGTCTTGTGAGTCCTGTGAGTCCTGAGTCCTGAGTCCTGTGAGTCCTGTGAGTCCTGAGTCTTGTGGGTCCTGTGAGTCCTGTGAGTCCTGAGTCTTGTGAGTCCTGTGAGTCCTGAGTCCTGAGTCCTGTGAGTCCTGTGAGTCCTGTGAGTCCTGAGTCTTGTGAGTCCTGTGAGTCCTGTGAGTCCTGAGTCTTGTGAGTCCTGTGAGTCCTGAGTCCTGTGAGTCCTGTGAGTCCTGTGAGCCCTGAGTCTTGTGAGTCCTGTGAGTCCTGTGAGTCCTGAGTCCTGAGTCCTGTGAGTCCTGAGTCTTGTGAGTCCTGTGAGTCCTGAGTCCTGTGAGTCCTGTGAGTCCTGAGTCTTGTGAGTCCTGTGAGTCCTGTGAGTCCTGAGTCCTGAGTCCTGTGAGTCCTGTGAGTCCTGAGTCTTGTGAGTCCTGTGAGTCCTGAGTCTTGTGAGCCCTGTGAGTCCTGTGAGTCCTGTGAGTCCTGAGTCTTGTGAGTCCTGTGAGTCCTGTGAGTCCTGAGTCCTGAGTCCTGTGAGTCCTGTGAGTCCTGAGTCTTGTGAGTCCTGTGAGTCCTGTGAGTCCTGAGTCTTGTGAGTCCTGTGAGTCCTGTGAGTCCTGAGTCCTGAGTCCTGTGAGTCCTGAGTCTTGTGAGTCCTGTGAGTCCTGTGAGTCCTGAGTCTTGTGAGTCCTGTGAGTCCTGTGAGTCCTGTGAGTCCTGAGTCCTGTGAGTCCTGTGAGTCCTGAGTGCTGAGAGTCCTGTGAGTCCTGTGAGTCCTGAGTCTTGTGAGTCCTGTGAGTCCTGTGAGTCCTGAGTGCTGAGAGTCCTGTGAGTCCTGTGAGTCCTGAGTCTTGTGAGTCCTGTGAGTCCTGTGAGTCCTGAGTCTTGTGAGTCCTGTGAGTCCTGACTCCTGAGTCCTGTGAGTCCTGTGAGTCCTGTGAGTCCTGAGTCCTAAGTCCTGTGAGTCCTGTGAGTCCTGTGAGTCCTGTGAGTCCTGTGAGTCCTGAGTCCTGAGTCCTGTGAGTCTTGTGAGTCCTGAGTCTTGTGAGTCCTGTGAGTCCTGTGAGTCCTGAGTCTTGTGAGTCCTGTGAGTCCTGTGAGTCCTGAGTCTTGTGAGTCCTGTGAGTCCTGAGTCCTGTGAGTCCTGTGAGTGCTGTGAGTCCTGAGTCTTGTGAGTCCTGTGAGTCCTGAGTCTTGGGAGTCCTGACTCCTGAGTCCTGTGAGTCCTGAGTCCTGTGAGTCCTGTGAGTCCTGAGTCCTGAGTCCTGTGAGTCCTGTGAGTCCTGAGTCCTGAGTCCTGTGAGTCCTGAGTCCTGAGTCCTGTGAGTCCTGTGAGTCCTGTAAGTCCTGTGAGTCTTGTGAGTCCTGAGTCCTGAGTCTTGTGAGTCCTGTGAGTCCTGAGTCCTTTGAGTCCTGTGAGTCCTGTGACTCCTGTGAGTCCTGTGAGTCCTGAGTCCTGAGTCCTGTGAGTCCTGTGAGTCCTGACTCCTGAGTCCTGTGAGTCCTGAGTCCTGTGAGTCCTGTGAGTCCTGAGTCCTGTGAGTCTTGTGAGTCCTGAGTCCTGAGTCCTGAGTCCTGTGAGTCCTGTGAGTCCTGTGAGTCCTGAGACCTGAGTCCTGTAAGTCCTGTGAGTCCTGTGTCTTGTGAGTCCTGTGAGTCCTGTGAGTCCTGAGTCTTGTGAGTTCTGAGGGTCCTGTGAGTTCTGTGAGTCCTGAGTCCTGTGAGTCCTGAGTCTTGTGAGTTCTGTGAGTCCTGAGTCTTGTGAGTCCTGTGAGTCCTGTGAGTCCTGAGTCTTGTGAGTCCTGTGAGTCCTGTGAGTCCTGAGTCCTGTGAGTCCTGTGAGTCCTGTGAGTCCTGAGTCTTGTGAGTCCTGTGAGTCCTGAGTCTTGTGAGTCCTGTGAGTCCTGTGAGTCCTGAGTCCTGTGAGTCCTGTGAGTCCTGTGAGTCCTGAGTCTTGTGAGTCCTGTGAGTCCTGTGAGTCCTGAGTCCTGAGTCCTGTGAGTCCTGTGAGTCCTGAGTCTTGTGGGTCCTGTGAGTCCTGTGAGTCCTGAGTCTTGTGAGTCCTGTGAGTCCTGAGTCCTGTGAGTCCTGTGAGTCCAGAGTCTTGTGAGTCCTGTGAGTCCTGTGAGTCCTGAGTCTTGTGAGTCCTGTGAGTCCTGAGTCCTGTGAGTCCTGTGAGTCCTGTGAGTCCTGAGTCTTGTGAGTCCTGTGAGTCCTGTGAGTCCTGAGTCCTGAGTCCTGTGAGTCCTGATTCTTGTGAGTCCTGTGAGTCCTGTGAGTCCTGAGTCCTGTGAGTCCTGTGAGTCCTGAGTCTTGTGAGTCCTGTGAGTCCTGTGAGTCCTGAGTCCTGAGTCCTGTGAGTCCTGTGAGTCCTGAGTCTTGTGAGTCCTGTGAGTCCTGAGTCTTGTGAGCCCTGTGAGTCCTGTGAGTCCTGTGAGTCCTGAGTCTTGTGAGTCCTGTGAGTCCTGTGAGTCCTGAGTCCTGAGTCCTGTGAGTCCTGTGAGTCCTGAGTCTTGTGAGTCCTGTGAGTCCTGTGAGTCCTGTGAGTCCAGAGTCTTGTGAGTCCTGTGAGTCCTGTGAGTCCTGAGTCCTGAGTCCTGTGAGTCCTGAGTCTTGTGAGTCCTGTGAGTCCTGTGAGTCCTGAGTCTTGTGAGTCCTGTGAGTCCTGTGAGTCCTGAGTCTTGTGAGTCCTGTGAGTCCTGAGTCTTGGGAGTCCTGTGAGTCCTGTGAGTCCTGTGAGTCCTGTGAGTCCTGAGTCCTGTGAGTCCTGTGAGTCCTGAGTGCTGAGAGTCCTGTGAGTCCTGTGAGTCCTGAGTCTTGTGAGTCCTGTGAGTCCTGTGAGTCCTGAGTCTTGTGAGTCCTGTGAGTCCTGACTCCTGAGTCCTGTGAGTCCTGTGAGTCCTGTGAGTCCTGAGTCCTAAGTCCTGTGAGTCCTGTGAGTCCTGTGAGTCCTGAGTCCTGTGAGTCCTGTGAGTCCTGTGAGTCCTGAGTCCTGAGTCCTGTGAGTCTTGTGAGTCCTGAGTCTTGTGAGTCCTGTGAGTCCTGTGAGTCCTGAGTCTTGTGAGTCCTGTGAGTCCTGTGAGTCCTGAGTCTTGTGAGTCCTGTGAGTCCTGAGTCCTGTGAGTCCTGTGAGTGCTGTGAGTCCTGAGTCTTGTGAGTCCTGTGAGTCCTGAGTCTTGGGAGTCCTGACTCCTGAGTCCTGTGAGTCCTGAGTCCTGTGAGTCCTGTGAGTCCTGAGTCCTGAGTCCTGTGAGTCCTGTGAGTCCTGAGTCCTGAGTCCTGTGAGTCCTGAGTCCTGAGTCCTGTGAGTCCTGTGAGTCCTGTAAGTCCTGTGAGTCCTGTGAGTCCTGTGAGTCCTGAGTCCTGAGTCCTGTGAATCCTGTGAGTCCTGTGAGTCCTGAGTCCTGAGTCCTTTGAGTCCTGTGAGTCCTGTGAGTCCTGTGAGTCCTGAGTCTTGTGAGTCCTGTGAGTCCTGTGAGTCCTGAGTCTTGTGAGTCCTGTGAGTCCTGTGAGTCCTGAGTCCTGTGAGTCCTGTGAGTCCTGAGTCTTGTGAGTCCTGTGAGTCCTGTGAGTCCTGAGTCCTGAGTCCTGTGAGTCCTGAGTCTTGTGAGTCCTGTGAGTCCTGTGAGTCCTGAGTCTTGTGAGTCCTGTGAGTCCTGTGAGTCCTGAGTCTTGTGAGTCCTGTGAGTCCTGAGTCTTGGGAGTCCTGTGAGTCCTGTGAGTCCTGTGAGTCCTGTGAGTCCTGTGAGTCCTGTGAGTCCTGAGTCCTGAGTCCTGTGAGTCCTGTGAGTCCTGTGAGTCCTGAGTCTTGTGAGTCCTGTGAGTCCTGTGAGTCCTGAGTCCTGAGTCCTTGTGAGTCCTGTGAGTCCTGTGAGTCCTGTGAGTCCTGAGTCCTGAGTCCTGTGAGTCCTGTGAGTCCTGTGAGTCCTGAGTCTTGTGAGTCCTGTGAGTCCTGTGAGTCCTGAGTCTTGTGAGTCCTGTGAGTCCTGATGCCTGTGAGTCCTGTGAGTCCTGAGTCTTGTGAGTCCTGTGAGTCCTGTGAGTCCTGTGAGTCCTGTGAGTCCTGAGTCCTGAGTCCTGTGAGTCCTGTGAGTCCTGAGTCCTGTGAGTCCTGTGAGTCCTGTGAGTCCTGAGTCTTGTGAGTCCTGAGTCTTGGGAGTCCTGTGAGTCCTGTGAGTCCTGTGAGTCCTGAGTCCTGTGAGTCCTGTGAGTCCTGTGAGTCCTGAGTCCTGAGTCCTGTGAATCCTGTGAGTCCTGTGAGTCCTGAGTCCTGAGTCCTTTGAGTCCTGTGAGTCCTGAGTCCTGAGTCCTGAGTCCTGTGAGTCCTGCGAGTCCTGTGAGTCCTGAGTCCTGAGTCCTGAGTCCTGTGAGTCCTGTGAGTCCTGGGTCCTGTGAGTCCTGTGAGTCCTGTGAGTCCTGAGTCCTGAGTCCTGTGATTCCTGTGAGTCCTGAGTCTTGTGAGTCCTGTGAGTCCTGAGTCCTGTGAGTCCTGTGAGTCCTGTGAGTCCTGTGAGTCCTGTGAGTCCTGTGAGTCCTGTGAGTCCTGAGTCCTGAGTCCTGAGTCCTGTGAGTCCTGCGAGTCCTGTGAGTCCTGAGTCCTGAGTCCTGAGTCCTGTGAGTCTTGTGAGTCCTGTGAGTCCTGAGTCCTGTGAGTCCTGTGAGTCCTGTGAGTGCTGAGTCTTGTGAGTCCTGTGAGTCCTGTGAGTCCTGAGTCCTGAGTCCTGTGAGTCCTGTGAGTCCTGTGAGTCCTGAGTCTTGTGAGTCCTGTGAGTCCTGAATCTTGTGAGTCCTGTGAGTCCTGAGTCCTGAGTCCTGTGAGTCCTGTGAGTCCTGTGAGTCCTGTGAGTCCTGTGAGTCCTGAGTCTTGTGAGTCCTGTGAGTCCTGTGAGTCCTGACTCCTGAGTCCTGTGAGTCCTGTGAGTCCTGTGAGTCCTGTGAGTCCTGAGTCCTAAGTCCTGTGAGTCCTGTGAGTCCTGTGAGTCCTGAGTCCTGTGAGTCCTGTGAGTCCTGTGAGTCCTGAGTCCTGAGTCCTGTGAGTCTTGTGAGTCCTGAGTCTTGTGAGTCCTGTGAGTCCTGTGAGTCCTGAGTCTTGTGAGTCCTGTGAGTCCTGTGAGTCCTGAGTCTTGTGAGTCCTGTGAGTCCTGAGTCCTGTGAGTCCTGTGAGTGCTGTGAGTCCTGAGTCTTGTGAGTCCTGTGAGTCCTGAGTCTTGGGAGTCCTGACTCCTGAGTCCTGTGAGTCCTGAGTCCTGTGAGTCCTGTGAGTCCTGAGTCCTGAGTCCTGTGAGTCCTGTGAGTCCTGAGTCCTGAGTCCTGTGAGTCCTGAGTCCTGAGTCCTGTGAGTCCTGTGAGTCCTGTAAGTCCTGTGAGTCCTGTGAGTCCTGAGTCCTGAGTCTTGTGAGTCCTGTGAGTCCTGAGTCCTTTGAGTCCTGTGAGTCCTGTGACTCCTGTGAGTCCTGTGAGTCCTGAGTCCTGAGTCCTGTGAGTCCTGTGAGTCCTGACTCCTGAGTCCTGTGAGTCCTGAGTCCTGTGAGTCCTGTGAGTCCTGAGTCCTGTGAGTCTTGTGAGTCCTGAGTCCTGAGTCCTGAGTCCTGTGAGTCCTGTGAGTCCTGTGAGTCCTGAGACCTGAGTCCTGTAAGTCCTGTGAGTCCTGTGTCTTGTGAGTCCTGTGAGTCCTGTGAGTCCTGAGTCTTGTGAGTTCTGAGGGTCCTGTGAGTTCTGTGAGTCCTGAGTCCTGAGTCCTGTGAGTCCTGAGTCTTGTGAGTTCTGTGAGTCCTGAGTCTTGTGAGTCCTGTGAGTCCTGTGAGTCCTGTGAGTCCTGTGAGTCCTGACTCCTGAGTCCTGTGATTCTTGAGTCCTGTGAGTCCTGAGTCCTGTGAGGCCTGTGAGTCCTGTGAGTCTTGTGAGTCCTGAGCCCTGAGTCCTTTGAGTCCTGTGAGTCCTGTGAGTCCTGTGAGTCCTGTGAGTCCTGAGTCCTGAGTCCTGTGAGTCCTGTGAGTCCTGAGTCCTGAGTCCTGTGAGTCCTGTGAGTCCTGACTCCTGAGTCCTGTGATTCTTGAGTCCTGTGAGTCCTGAGTCCTGTGAGGCCTGTGAGTCCTGTGAGTCTTGTGAGTCCTGAGCCCTGAGTCCTTTGAGTCCTGTGAGTCCTGTGAGTCCTGTGAGTCCTGTGAGTCCTGAGTCCTGAGTCCTGTGAGTCCTGTGAGTCCTGACTCCTGAGTCCTGTGAGTCCTGAGTCCTGTGAGTCCTGAGTCCTGTGAGTCCTGAGTCCTGAGTCCTGAGTCCTGTGAGTCCTGAGTCTTGGGAGTCCTGACTCCTGAGTCCTGTGAGTCCTGAGTCCTGTGAGTCCTGTGAGTCCTGTGAGTCCTGAGTCTTGTGAGTCCTGTGAGTCCTGAGTCTTGTGAGTCCTGTGAGTCCTGTGAGTCCTGAGTCTTGTGAGTCCTGTGAGTCCTGTGAGTCCTGAGTCTTGTGAGTCCTGTGAGTCCTGAGTCTTGGGAGTCCTGTGAGTCCTGTGAGTCCTGTGAGTCCTGTGAGTCCTGTGAGTCCTGAGTCCTGAGTCCTGAGTCCTGTGAGTCCTGAGTCTTGTGAGTCCTGTGAGTCCTGAGTCTTGTGAGTCCTGTGAGTCCTGTGAGTCCTGAGTCTTGTGAGTCCTGTGAGTCCTGAGTCTTGGGAGTCCTGTGAGTCCTGTGAGTCCTGTGATTCCTGAGTCCTGTGAGTCCTGTGAGTCCTGTGAGTCCTGAGTCCTGAGTCCTGTGAATCCTGTGAGTCCTGTGAGTCCTGAGTCCTGAGTCCTTTGAGTCCTGTGAGTCCTGTGAGTCCTGTGAGTCCTGAGTCTTGTGAGTCCTGTGAGTCCTGTGAGTCCTGAGTCTTGTGAGTCCTGTGAGTCCTGTGAGTCCTGAGTCCTGTGAGTCCTGTGAGTCCTGAGTCTTGTGAGTCCTGTGAGTCCTGTGAGTCCTGAGTCCTGAGTCCTGTGAGTCCTGAGTCTTGTGAGTCCTGTGAGTCCTGTGAGTCCTGAGTCTTGTGAGTCCTGTGAGTCCTGTGAGTCCTGAGTCTTGTGAGTCCTGTGAGTCCTGAGTCTTGGGAGTCCTGTGAGTCCTGTGAGTCCTGTGAGTCCTGTGAGTCCTGTGAGTCCTGTGAGTCCTGAGTCCTGAGTCCTGTGAGTCCTGTGAGTCCTGTGAGTCCTGAGTCTTGTGAGTCCTGTGAGTCCTGTGAGTCCTGAGTCCTGAGTCCTTGTGAGTCCTGTGAGTCCTGTGAGTCCTGTGAGTCCTGAGTCCTGAGTCCTGTGAGTCCTGTGAGTCCTGTGAGTCCTGAGTCTTGTGAGTCCTGTGAGTCCTGTGAGTCCTGAGTCTTGTGAGTCCTGTGAGTCCTGATGCCTGTGAGTCCTGTGAGTCCTGAGTCTTGTGAGTCCTGTGAGTCCTGTGAGTCCTGTGAGTCCTGTGAGTCCTGAGTCCTGAGTCCTGTGAGTCCTGTGAGTCCTGAGTCCTGTGAGTCCTGTGAGTCCTGTGAGTCCTGAGTCCTGTGAGTCCTGTGAGTCCTGTGAGTCCTGAGTCTTGTGAGTCCTGTGAGTCCTGTGAGTCCTGAGTCCTGAGTCCTGTGAGTCCTGTGAGTCCTGAGTCTTGTGAGTCCTGTGAGTCCTGTGAGTCCTGAGTCCTGTGAGTCCTGTGAGTCCTGTGAGTCCTGAGTCTTGTGAGTCCTGAGTCTTGGGAGTCCTGTGAGTCCTGTGAGTCCTGTGAGTCCTGAGTCCTTTGAGTCCTGTGAGTCCTGTGAGTCCTGAGTCCTGAGTCCTGTGAATCCTGTGAGTCCTGTGAGTCCTGAGTCCTGAGTCCTTTGAGTCCTGTGAGTCCTGAGTCCTGAGTCCTGAGTCCTGTGAGTCCTGCGAGTCCTGTGAGTCCTGAGTCCTGAGTCCTGAGTCCTGTGAGTCCTGTGAGTCCTGGGTCCTGTGAGTCCTGTGAGTCCTGTGAGTCCTGAGTCCTGAGTCCTGTGATTCCTGTGAGTCCTGAGTCTTGTGAGTCCTGTGAGTCCTGAGTCCTGTGAGTCCTGTGAGTCCTGTGAGTCCTGTGAGTCCTGTGAGTCCTGTGAGTCCTGTGAGTCCTGAGTCCTGAGTCCTGAGTCCTGTGAGTCCTGCGAGTCCTGTGAGTCCTGAGTCCTGAGTCCTGAGTCCTGTGAGTCTTGTGAGTCCTGTGAGTCCTGAGTCCTGTGAGTCCTGTGAGTCCTGTGAGTGCTGAGTCTTGTGAGTCCTGTGAGTCCTGTGAGTCCTGAGTCCTGAGTCCTGTGAGTCCTGTGAGTCCTGTGAGTCCTGAGTCTTGTGAGTCCTGTGAGTCCTGAATCTTGTGAGTCCTGTGAGTCCTGAGTCCTGAGTCCTGTGAGTCCTGTGAGTCCTGTGAGTCCTGTGAGTCCTGTGAGTCCTGAGTCTTGTGAGTCCTGTGAGTCCTGTGAGTCCTGACTCCTGAGTCCTGTGAGTCCTGTGAGTCCTGTGAGTCCTGTGAGTCCTGTGAGTCCTGAGTCCTAAGTCCTGTGAGTCCTGTGAGTCCTGTGAGTCCTGAGTCCTGTGAGTCCTGTGAGTCCTGTGAGTCCTGAGTCCTGAGTCCTGTGAGTCTTGTGAGTCCTGAGTCTTGTGAGTCCTGTGAGTCCTGTGAGTCCTGAGTCTTGTGAGTCCTGTGAGTCCTGTGAGTCCTGAGTCTTGTGAGTCCTGTGAGTCCTGAGTCCTGTGAGTCCTGTGAGTGCTGTGAGTCCTGAGTCTTGTGAGTCCTGTGAGTCCTGAGTCTTGGGAGTCCTGACTCCTGAGTCCTGTGAGTCCTGAGTCCTGTGAGTCCTGTGAGTCCTGAGTCCTGAGTCCTGTGAGTCCTGTGAGTCCTGAGTCCTGAGTCCTGTGAGTCCTGAGTCCTGAGTCCTGTGAGTCCTGTGAGTCCTGTAAGTCCTGTGAGTCCTGTGAGTCCTGAGTCCTGAGTCTTGTGAGTCCTGTGAGTCCTGAGTCCTTTGAGTCCTGTGAGTCCTGTGACTCCTGTGAGTCCTGTGAGTCCTGAGTCCTGAGTCCTGTGAGTCCTGTGAGTCCTGACTCCTGAGTCCTGTGAGTCCTGAGTCCTGTGAGTCCTGTGAGTCCTGAGTCCTGAGTCCTGTGAGTCTTGTGAGTCCTGAGTCCTGAGTCCTGAGTCCTGTAAGTCCTGTGAGTCCTGTGAGTCCTGAGACCTGAGTCCTGTAAGTCCTGTGAGTCCTGTGTCTTGTGAGTCCTGTGAGTCCTGAGTCTTGTGAGTTCTGAGGGTCCTGTGAGTTCTGTGAGTCCTGAGTCCTGAGTCCTGTGAGTCCTGAGTCTTGTGAGTTCTGTGAGTCCTGAGTCTTGTGAGTCCTGTGAGTCCTGTGAGTCCTGTGAGTCCTGTGAGTCCTGTGAGTCCTATGAGTCCTGTGAGTCCTGACTCCTGAGTCCTGTGAGTCCTGTGATTCCTGAGTCCTGAGTCCTGTGAGTCCTGTGAGTCCTGAGTCCTGAGTCCTGTGAGTCCTGTGAGTCCTGACTCCTGAGTCCTGTGATTCTTGAGTCCTGTGAGTCCTGAGTCCTGTGAGGCCTGTGAGTCCTGTGAGTCTTGTGAGTCCTGAGCCCTGAGTCCTTTGAGTCCTGTGAGTCCTGTGAGTCCTGTGAGTCCTGTGAGTCCTGAGTCCTGAGTCCTGTGAGTCCTGTGAGTCCTGACTCCTGAGTCCTGTGACTCCTGTGAGTCCTGAGTCCTGTGAGTCCTGAGTCCTGAGTCCTGATTCCTGTGAGTCCTGAGTCTTGGGAGTCCTGACTCCTGAGTCCTGTGAGTCCTGAGTCCTGTGAGTCCTGTGAGTCCTGAGTCTTGTGAGTCCTGTGAGTCCTGAGTCTTGTGAGTCCTGTGAGTCCTGTGAGTCCTGAGTCTTGTGAGTCCTGTGAGTCCTGAGTCTTGTGAGTCCTGTGAGTCCTGAGTCTTGGGAGTCCTGTGAGTCCTGTGAGTCCTGTGAGTCCTGTGAGTCCTGTGAGTCCTGAGTCCTGAGTCCTGAGTCCTGTGAGTCCTGAGTCTTGTGAGTCCTGAGTCTTGTGAGTCCTGTGAGTCCTGTGAGTCCTGAGTCTTGTGAGTCCTGTGAGTCCTGAGTCTTGGGAGTCCTGTGAGTCCTGTGAGTCCTGTGAGTCCTGAGTCCTGTGAGTCCTGTGAGTCCTGAGTCCTGAGTCCTGTGAATCCTGTGAGTCCTGTGAGTCCTGAGTCCTGAGTCCTTTGAGTCCTGTGAGTCCTGTGAGTCCTGTGAGTCCTGAGTCTTGTGAGTCCTGTGAGTCCTGTGAGTCCTGTGAGTCCTGAGTCCTGTGAGTCCTGTGAGTCCTGTGAGTCCTGAGTCCTGAGTCCTTTGAGTCCTGTGAGTCCTGTGAGTCCTGTGAGTCCTGAGTCTTGTGAGTCCTGTGAGTCCTGTGAGTCCTGTGAGTCCTGTGAGTCCTGAGTCCTGTGAGTCCTGTGAGTCCTGTAAGTCCTGAGTCCTGAGTCCTGTGAATCCTGTGAGTCCTGTGAGTCCTGAGTCCTGAGTCCTTTGAGTCCTGTGAGTCCTGTGAGTCCTGTGAGTCCTGAGTCTTGTGAGTCCTGTGAGTCCTGTGAGTCCTGAGTCTTGTGAGTCCTGTGAATCCTGTGAGTCCTGAGTCCTGAGTCCTGTGAGTCCTGTGAGTCCTGTGAGTCCTGAGTCTTGTGAGTCCTGTGAGTCCTGTGAGTCCTGAGTCCTGAGACCTGTGAGTCCTGAGTCTTGTGAGTCCTGTGAGTCCTGAGTCTTGTGAGTCCTGTGAGTCCTGTGAGTCCTGAGTCTTGTGAGTCCTGTGAGTCCTGAGTCTTGGGAGTCCTGTGAGTCCTGTGAGTCCTGTGAGTCCTGTGAGTCCTGTGAGTCCTGAGTCCTGTGAGTCCTGTGAGTCCTGTGAGTCCTGAGTCCTGAGTCCTGTGAATCCTGTGAGTCCTGTGAGTCCTGAGTCCTGAGTCCTTTGAGTCCTGTGAGTCCTGTGAGTCCTGTGAGTCCTGAGTCTTGTGAGTCCTGTGAGTCCTGTGAGTCCTGAGTCTTGTGAGTCCTGTGAGTCCTGTGAGTCCTGAGTCCTGTGAGTCCTGTGAGTCCTGTGAGTCCTGAGTCTTGTGAGTCCTGTGAGTCCTGTGAGTCCTGAGTCCTGAGTCCTGTGAGTCCTGTGAGTCATGAGTCTTGTGAGTCCTGTGAGTCCTGTGAGTCCTGAGTCCTGAGAGTCCTGTGAGTCCTGTGAGTCCTGAGTCTTGTGAGTCCTGTGAGTCCTGTGAGTCCTGAGTCCTGAGTCCTGTGAGTCCTGAGAGTCCTGTGAGTCCTGAGTCTTGTGAGTCCTGTGAGTCCTGTGAGTCCTGAGTCTTGTGAGTCCTGTGAGTCCTGTGAGTCCTGAGTCCTGTGAGTCCTGTGAGTCCTGTGAGTCCTGAGTCTTGTGAGTCCTGTGAGTCCTGTGAGTCCTGAGTCCTGAGTCCTGTGAGTCCTGTGAGTCCTGTGAGTCCTGAGTCTTGTGAGTCCTGTGAGTCCTGTGAGTCCTGAGTCTTGTGAGTCCTGTGAGTCCTGTGAGTCCTGATGCCTGTGAGTCCTGTTAGTCCTGTGAGTCCTGAGTCTTGTGAGTCCTGTGAGTCCTGTGAGTCCTGAGTCCTGAGTCCTGAGTCCTGTGAGTCCTGTGAGTCCTGAGTCCTGTGAGTCCTGTGAGTCCTGTGAGTCCTGAGTCCTGTGAGTCCTGTGAGTCCTGTGAGTCCTGAGTCTTGTGAGTCCTGTGAGTCCTGAGTCCTGTGAGTCCTGTGAGTCCTGTGAGTCCTGTGAGTCCTGTGAGTCCTGTGAGTCCTGTGAGTCCTGAGTCCTGAGTCCTGAGTCCTGTGAGTCCTGTGAGTCCTGAGTCTTGTGAGTCCTGTGAGTCCTGAGTCTTGGGAGTCCTGTGAGTCCTGTGAGTCCTGAGTCCTGTGAGTCCTGTGAGTCCTGTGAGTCCTGAGTCCTGAGTCCTGTGAATCCTGTGAGTCCTGTGAGACCTGAGTCCTGAGTCCTTTGAGTCCTGTGAGTCCTGTGAGTCCTGTGAGTCCTGTGAGTCCTGTGAGTCCTGTGAGTCCTGAGTCCTGAGTCCTGAGTCCTGTGAGTCCTGTGAGTCCTGTGAGTCCTGAGTCCTGTGAGTCCTGTGAGTCCTGTGAGTCCTGAGTCCTGAGTCCTGTGAATCCTGTGAGTCCTGTGAGACCTGAGTCCTGAGTCCTTTGAGTCCTGTGAGTCCTGTGAGTCCTGTGAGTCCTGTGAGTCCTGTGAGTCCTGAGTCCTGAGTCCTGAGTCCTGTGAGTCCTGTGAGTCCTGTGAGTCCTGAGTCCTGTGAGTCATGTGAGTCCTGTGAGTCCTGAGTCTTGTGAGTCCTGTGAGTCCTGTGAGTCCTGAGTCCTGAGTCCTGTGAGTCCTGTGAGTCCTGTGAGTCCTGAGTCTTGTGAGTCCTGTGAGTCCTGAATCTTGTGAGTCCTGTGAGTCCTGTGAGTCCTGAGTCCTGAGTCCTGTGAGTCCTGTGAGTCCTGTGAGTCCTGAGTCTTGTGAGTCCTGTGAGTCCTGTGAGTCCTGACTCCTGAGTCCTGTGAGTCCTGTGAGTCCTGTGAGTCCTGAGTCCTAAGTCCTGTGAGTCCTGTGAGTCCTGTGAGTCCTGAGTCCTGTGAGTCCTGTGAGTCCTGTGAGTCCTGAGTCCTGAGTCCTGTGAGTCCTGTGAGTCCTGAGTCTTGTGAGTCCTGTGAGTCCTGAGTCTTGTGAGTCCTGTGAGTCCTGTGAGTCCTGTGAGTCCTGAGTCTTGTGAGTCCTGTGAGTCCTGAGTCCTGTGAGTGCTGTGAGTCCTGAGTCTTGTGAGTCCTGTGAGTCCTGAGTCTTGGGAGTCCTGACTCCTGAGTCCTGTGAGTCCTGAGTCCTGTAAGTCCTGTGAGTCCTGAGTCCTGAGTCCTGAGTCCTGTGAGTCCTGAGTCCTGAGTCCTGTGAGTCCTGAGTCCTGAGTCCTGTGACTCCTGTGAGTCCTGTGAGTCCTGTAAGTCCTGTGAGTCCTGTGAGTCCTGAGTCCTGAGTCTTGTGAGTCCTGTGAGTCCTGTGAGTCCTGAGTCCTTTGAGTCCTGTGAGTCCTGTGACTCCTGTCAGTCCTGTGAGTCCTGTGAGTCCTGACTCCTGAGTCCTGTGAGTCCTGAGTCCTGTGAGTCCTGTGAGTCCTGAGTCCTGAGTCCTGTGAGTCTTGTGAGTCCTGAGTCCTGAGTCCTGAGTCCTGTGAGTCCTGTGAGTCCTGTGAGTCCTGAGACCTGAGTCCTGTAAGTCCTGTGAGTCCTGAGTCTTGTGAGTCCTGTGAGTCCTGAGTCTTGTGAGTTCTGAGGGTCCTGTGAGTTCTGTGAGTCCTGAGTCCTGAGTCCTGTGAGTCCTGAGTCTTGTGAGTTCTGTGAGTCCTGTGAGTCCTGAGTCTTGTGAGTCCTGTGAGTCCTGTGAGTCCTGTGAGTCCTGTGAGTCCTGTGAGTCCTGAGTCCTGAGTCCTGTGAGTCCTGTGAGTCCTGAGTCCTGAGTCCTGTGAGTCCTGACTCCTGAGTCCTGTGATTCTTGAGTCCTGTGAGTCCTGAGTCCTGTGAGGCCTGTGAGTCCTGTGAGTCTTGTGAGTCCTGAGCCCTGAGTCCTGTGAGTCCTGTGAGTCCTGACTCCTGAGTCCTGTGAGTCCTGTGAGTCCTGAGTCCTGTGAGTCCTGAGTCCTGTGAGTCCTGAGTCCTGAGTCCTGAGTCCTGTGAGTCCTGAGTCCTGAGTCCTGAGTCCTTTGAGTCCTGTGAGTCCTGTGAGTCCTGTGAGTCCTGAGTCCTGAGTCCTGTGAGTCCTGTGAGTCCTGTGAGTCCTGTGATTCCTGAGTCCTGTGAGTCCTGTGAGTCCTGTGAGTCCTGTGAGTCCTGAGTCTTGTGAGTCCTGTGAGTCCTGTGATTCCTGTGAGTCCTGAGTCTTGTGAGTCCTGTGAGTCCTGAGTCCTGAGTCCTGTGAGTCCTGCGAGTCCTGTGAGTCCTGAGTCCTGAGTCCTGAGTCCTGTGAGTCCTGTGAGTCCTGAGTCCTGTGAGTCCTGTGAGTCCTGTGAGTCCTGAGTCTTGTGAGTCCTGTGAGTCCTGTGAGTCCTGTGAGTCCTGAGTCCTGAGTCCTGTGAGTCCTGTGAGTCCTGTGAGTCCTGTGAGTCCTGAGTCCTTTGAGTCCTGTGAGTCCTGTGAGTCCTGAGTCCTAAGTCCTGAGTTATGAGTCCTGTGAGTCTTGTGAGTACTGAGACCTGAGTCCTGTGAAACCTGTAAGTCCTGTGAGTCCTGTGAGTCCTGAGTCCTGAGTCTTGTGAGTCCTGTGAGTCCTGTGAGTCCTGTAAGTCCTGTGAGTCCTGTGAGTCCTGAGTCCTGAGTCTTGTGAGTCCTGTGAGTCCTGTGAGTCCTGAGTCCTTTGAGTCCTGTGAGTCCTGTGACTCCTGTGAGTCCTGTGAGTCCTGAGTCCTGAGTCCTGTGAGTCCTGTGAGTCCTGACTCCTGAGTCCTGTGAGTCCTGAGTCCTGTGAGTCCTGTGAGTCCTGAGTCCTGAGTCCTGTGAGTCTTGTGAGTCCTGAGTCCTGAGTCCTGAGTCCTGGGAGTCCTGTGAGTCCTGTGAGTCCTGAGACCTGAGTCCTGTAAGTCCTGTGAGTCCTGAGTCTTGTGAGTCCTGTGAGTCCTGTGAGTCCTGAGTCTTGTGAGTTCTGAGGGTCCTTTGAGTTCTGTGAGTCCTGAGTCCTGAGTCCTGTGAGTCCTGAGTCTTGTGAGTTCTGTGAGTCCTGAGTCTTGTGAGTCCTGTGAGTCCTGTGAGTCCTGTGAGTCCTGACTCCTGAGTCCTGTAAGTCCTGTGATTCCTGAGTCCTGAGTCCTGTGAGTCCTGTGAGTCCTGAGTCCTGAGTCCTGTGAGTCCTGACTCCTGTGTCCTGTGATTCTTGAGTCCTGTGAGTCCTGAGTCCTGTGAGGCCTGTGAGTCCTGTGAGTCTTGTGAGTCCTGAGCCCTGAGTCCTTTGAGTCCTGTGAGTCCTGTGAGTCCTGTGAGTCCTGTGAGTCCTGTGAGTCCTGTGAGTCCTGAGTCCTGAGTCCTGTGACTCCTGTGAGTCCTGACTCCTGAGTCCTGTGAGTCCTGTGAGTCCTGAGTCCTGTGAGTCCTGAGTCCTGTGAGTCCTGAGTCCTGTGAGTCCTGAGTCCTGAGTCCTGAGTCCTGTGAGTCCTGAGTCCTGAGTCCTTTGAGTCCTGTGAGTCCTGTGAGTCCTGTGAGTCCTGAGTCCTGAGTCCTGTGAGTCCTGTGAGTCCTGTGAGTCCTGTGAGTCCTGAGTCCTGTGAGTCCTGTGAGTCCTGTGAGTCCTGTGAGTCCTGTGAGTCCTAAGTCCTGAGTCCTGTGAGTCCTGTGAGTCCTGACTCCTGAGTCCTGTGAGTCCTGTGAGTCCTGAGTCCTGTGAGTCCTGAGTACTGTGAGTCCTGTGAGTCCTGAGTCCTGAGTCCTGTGAGTCCTGAGTCCTGTGAGTCCAGAGTCCTGTGAGTCCTTTGAGTCCTGTGAGTCCTAAGTCCTGAGTCCTGTGAGTCCTGTGAGTCCTGAGTCCTAAGTCCTGAGTTATGAGTCCTGTGAGTCTTGTTAGTACTGAGACCTGAGTCCTGTGAAACCTGTAAGTCCTGTGAGTCCTGTGAGTCCTGAGTCCTGAGTCTTGTGAGTCCTGTGAGTTCTGTGAGTCCTGTGAGTCCTGTGAGTCCTGTGAGTCCTGAGTCCTGAGTCCTGTGAGTCCTGTGAGTCCTGTGAGTCCTGTGAGTCCTGAGTCCTGTGAGTCCTGTGAGTCCTGTGAGTCCTGTGAGTCCTGTGAGTCCTAAGTCCTGAGTCCTGTGAGTCCTGACTCCTGAGTCCTGAGTCCTAACTCAGTCACAGGACTCACAGGACTCACAGGACTCACAGGACTCACAGGACTCACAGGACTCACAGGACTCACAAGACTCAGGACTCACAGGACTCACAGGACTCACAAGACTCAGGACTCACAGGACTCACAGGACTCAGGACTCAGGACTCACAGGACTCACAGGACTCACAGGACTCAGGACTCAGGACTCACAGGACTCGCAGGACTCACAGGACTCACAGGACTCAAAGGACTCAGGACTCAGGACTCACAGGACTCAGGACTCAGAACTCACAGGACTCAGGACTCACAGGACTCATAACTCAGGACTTAGGACTCAGGACTCACAGGACTCACAGGACTCACAAGACTCAGGACTCACAGGACTCACAGGACTCACAGGACTCAGGACTCACAGGACTCAGGACTCAGGACTCACAGGACTCACAGTACTCAGGACTCACAGGACTCAGGACTCACAGGTCTCACAGGACTCAGGAGTCAGGACTCACAGGACTCACAGGACTCAGGACTTAGGACTCACAGGACTCACAGGACTCAAAGGACTCACAAGACTCAGGACTCACAGGACTCACAGGACTCACAGGACTCACAGGACTCAGGACTCACAGGACTCACAGGACTCACAGGACTCACAGGACTCAGGACTCACAGGACTCACAGGACTCACAGGACTCACAGGACTCAAAGGACTCAGGACTCAGGACTCAGGACTCACAGGACTCAGGACTCAGGACTCACAGGACTCACAGGACTCAGGAGTCAGGACTCACAGGACTCACAGGACTCAGGACTCAGGGCTCACAGGACTCAAAGGACTCAGGGCTCAGGACTCACAGGCCTCACAGGACTCAGGACTCACAGGACTCACAGGACTCACAGGAATCACAGGACTCACAGAACTCAGGAGTCAGGACTCACAGGACTCAGGACTTGGCACTCACAGGACTCACAGGACTTACAGGACTCAGGACTCACAGGACTCACAGGACTCACAAGACTCAGGACTCACAGGACTCAGGAGTCAGGACTCACAGGACTCACAGGACTCACAGGACTCACAGGACTCAGGACTCAGGACTCACAGGACTCACAGGACTCACAGGACTCACAGGACTCACAGGACTCAGGACTCACAGGACTCACAGGACTCAGGACTCACAGGACTCACAGGACTCACAGGACTCAGGACTTAGGACTCACAGGACTCACAGGACTCACAGGACTCACAGGACTCAGGACTTAGGACTCACAGGACTCACAGGACTCACAGGACTCACAAGACTCAGGACTCACAGGACTCACAGGACTCACAGGACTCACAGGACTCACAGGACTCAGGACTCACAGGACTCACAGGACTCACAGGACTCACAGGACTCAGGACTCAGGACTCACAGGACTCACAGGACTCACAGGACTCACAGGACTCAAAGGACTCAGGACTCAGGACTCAGGACTCACAGGACTCAGGACTCAGGACTCACAGGACTCAGGACTCACAGGACTCAGGACTCACAGGACTCACAGGACTCAGGAGTCAGGACTCACAGGACTCAGGACTCAGGACTCACAGGACTCACAGGACTCACAGGACTCACAGGACTCACAGGACTCACAGGACTCACAGGACTCAAAGGACTCAGGGCTCAGGACTCACAAGACTCACAGGACTCACAGGCCCCAGAGGACTCAGGACTCACAGGACTCACAGGACTCACAAGACTCAGGACTCACAGGAATCACAGGACTCACAGGACTCACAGGACTCACAAGACTCAGGACTCACAGGACTCACAGGACTCAGGACTCACAGGACTCACAGGACTCACAGGACTCAGGACTCACAGGACTCACAGGACTCACAAGACTCAGGACTCACAGGACTCACAGGACTCACAAGACTGAGGACTCACAGGACTCAGGACTCAGGACTCACAGGACTCACAGGACTCACAAGACTCAGGACTCACAGGACTCACAGGACTCAGGACTCAGAAATCACAGGACTCACAGAACTCACAAGACTCAGGACTCACAGGACTCACAGGACTCACAAGACTCAGGACTCACAGGACTCACAGGACTCAGGACTCAGGACTCACAGGACTCACAGGACTCACAGGACTCACAGGACTCACAGGACTCAGGAGTCAGGACTCACAGGACTCACAGGACTCAGGACTTAGGACTCACAGGACTCACAGGACTCACAGGACTCACAAGACTCAGGACTCACAGGACTCACAGGACTCACAGGACTCAGGACTCAGGACTCACAGGACTCACAGGACTCACAGGACTCACAGCACTCAAAGGACTCAGGACTCAGGACTCAGGACTCACAGGACTCAGGACTCAGGACTCACAGGACTCAGGACTCACAGGACTCAGGACTCACAGGACTCACAGGACTCAGGAGTCAGGACTCACAGGACTCAGGACTCAGGACTTACAGGACTCACAGGACTCACAGGACTCACAGGACTCACAGGACTCACAGGACTCACAGGACTCACAGGACTCAAAGGACTCAGGGCTCAGGACTCACAGGCCTCACAGGACTCAGGACTCACAGGACTCACAGGACTCACAAGACTCAGGACTCACAGGACTCACAGGACTCACAGGACTCACAAGACTCAGGACTCACAGGACTCACAGGACTCAGGACTCACAGGACTCACAGGACTCACAGGACTCAGGACTCACAGGACTCACAGGACTCACAAGACTCAGGACTCACAGGACTCACAGGACTCACAAGACTCAGGACTCACAGGACACACAGGACTCAGGACTCAGGACTCACAGGACTCACAGGACTCACAAGACTCAGGACTCACAGGACTCAGAGGACTCACAGGACTCAGGACTCACAGGAATCACAAGACTCAGGACTCACAGGAATCACAGGAGTCACAGGACTCAGGACTCAGGACTCACAGGACTCACAGGACTCACAAGACTCACAAGACTCAGGACTCAGGACTCACAGGACTCAGGACTCACAGGACTCAGGACTCAGGACTCACAGGACTCACAGGACTCACAGGACTCACAGGATTCACAGCACTGAGGACTCAGGACTCACAGGACTCAGGACTCAGGACTCACAAGACTCAGGACTCACAGGACTCACAGGACTCACAGGACTCACAGGACTCACAGGACTCACAGGACTCACAAGACTCAGGACTCACAGGACTCACAAGACTCAGGACTCACAGGACTCACAGGACTCACAGGACTCACAGGACTCACAGGACTCACAGGACTCACAGGACTCACAAGACTCAGGACTCACAGGACTCACAGGACTCACAAGACTCAGGACTCACAGGACTCACAGGACTCAGGACTCAGGACTCACAGGACTCACAGGACTCACAGGACTCAGGACTCAGGACTCACAGGACTCGCAGGACTCACAGGACTCACAGGACTCACAGGACTCAGGACTCAGGACTCACAGGACTCAGGACTCAGAACTCACAGGACTCAGGACTCACAGGACTCATAACTCAGGACTTAGGACTCAGGACTCACAGGACTCACAGGACTCACAAGACTCAGGACTCACAGGACTCACAGGACTCACAGGACTCAGGACTCACAGGACTCAGGACTCAGGACTCACAGGACTCACAGTACTCAGGACTCACAGGACTCAGGACTCACAGGTCTCACAGGACTCAGGAGTCAGGACTCACAGGACTCAGGACTTAGGACTCACAGGACTCACAGGACTCAAAGGACTCACAAGACTCAGGACTCACAGGACTCAAAGGACTCACAGGACTCACAGGACTCACAGGACTCACAGGACTCACAAGACTCAGGACTCACAGGACTCACAGGACTCACAAGACTCAGGACTCACAGGACTCACAGGACTCAGGACTCAGGACTCACAGGACTCACAGGACTCACAGGACTCAGGACTCAGGACTCACAGGACTCGCAGGACTCACAGGACTCACAGGACTCACAGGACTCAGGACTCAGGACTCACAGGACTCAGGACTCAGAACTCACAGGACTCAGGACTCACAGGACTCATAACTCAGGACTTAGGACTCAGGACTCACAGGACTCACAGGACTCACAAGACTCAGGACTCACAGGACTCACAGGACTCACAGGACTCAGGACTCACAGGACTCAGGACTCAGGACTCACAGAACTCACAGTACTCAGGACTCACAGGACTCAGGACTCACAGGTCTCACAGGACTCAGGAGTCAGGACTCACAGGACTCACAGGACTCAGGACTTAGGACTCACAGGACTCACAGGACTCAAAGGACTCACAAGACTCAGGACTCACAGGACTCACAGGACTCACAGGACTCACAGGACTCAGGACTCACAGGACTCACAGGACTCACAGGACTCACAGGACTCAGGACTCACAGGACTCACAGGACTCATAGGACTCACTGGACTCAAAGGACTCAGGACTCAGGACTCAGGACTCACAGGACTCAGGACTCAGGACTCACAGGACTCACAGGACTCAGGAGTCAGGACTCACAGGACTCACAGAACTCAGGACTCAGGGCTCACAGGACTCAAAGGACTCAGGACTCAGGACTCACAGGACTCACAGGACTCACAGGACTCACAGGACTCAAAGGACTCAGGACTCAGGACTCAGGACTCACAGGACTCAGGACTCAGGACTCACAGGACTCACAGGACTCACAAGACTCAGGACTCACAGGACTCACAGGACTCAGGAGTCAGGACTCACAGGACTCAGGACTCAGGACTCACAGGACTCACAGGACTCACAGGACTCACAGGACTCACAGGACTCACAGGACTCACAGGACTCAAAGGACTCAGGGCTCAGGACTCACAAGACTCACAGGACTCACAGGCCCCACAGGACTCAGGACTCACAGGACTCACAGGACTCACAAGACTCAGGACTCACAGGAATCACAGGACTCACAGGACTCACAGGACTCACAAGACTCAGGACTCACAGGACTCACAGGACTCAGGACTCACAGGACTCACAGGACTCACAGGACTCAGGACTCACAGGACTCACAGGACTCACAAGACTCAGGACTCACAGGACTCACAGGACTCACAAGACTGAGGACTCACAGGACTCACAGGACTCAGGACTCAGGACTCACAGGACTCACAGGACTCACAAGACTCAGGACTCACAGGACTCACAGGACTCAGGACTCAGAAATCACAGGACTCACAGAACTCACAAGACTCAGGACTCACAGGACTCACAGGACTCACAAGACTCAGGACTCACAGGACTCACAGGACTCAGGACTCAGGACTCACAGGACTCACAGGACTCACAGGACTCACAGGACTCACAGGACTCAGGAGTCAGGACTCACAGGACTCACAGGACTCAGGACTTAGGACTCACAGGACTCACAGGACTCACAGGACTCACAAGACTCAGGACTCACAGGACTCACAGGACTCACAGGACTCAGGACTCAGGACTCACAGGATTCACAGCACTGAGGACTCAGGACTCACAGGACTCAGGACTCAGGACTCACAGGACTCACAGGACTCAGGACTCACAGGACTCACAGGACTCACAGGACTCACAGGACTCAAAGGACTCAGGACTCAGGACTCAGGACTCACAGGACTCAGGACTCAGGACTCACAGGACTCACAGGACTCAGGAGTCAGGACTCACAGGACTCACAGGACTCAGGACTCAGGACTCACAGGACTCACAGGACTCACAGGACTCACAGGACTCACAGGACTCCGAAGACTCAGGACTCACAGGACTCACAGGACTCACAGAACTCACAAGACTCAGGACTCACAGGACTCACAGGACTCACAAGACTCAGGACTCACAGGACTCACAGGACTCAGGACTCAGGACTCACAGGACTCACAGGACTCACAAGACTCAGGACTCACAGGACTCACAGGACTCACAGGACTTAGGACTCAGAAATCACAGGACTCACAAGACTCAGGACTCACAGGACTCACAAGACTCAGGACTCACAGGACTCACAGGACTCACAGGACTCACAGGACTCACAGGACTCACAGGACTCACAAGACTCAGGACTCACAGGACTCACAAGACTCAGGACTCACAGGACTCACAGGACTCACAGGACTCACAGGACTCACAGGACTCACAGGACTCACAGGACTCACAAGACTCAGGACTCACAGGACTCACAGGACTCACAAGACTCAGGACTCACAGGACTCACAGGACTCAGGACTCAGGACTCACAGGACTCACAGGACTCACAGGACTCAGGACTCAGGACTCACAGGACTCGCAGGACTCACAGGACTCACAGGACTCACAGGACTCAGGACTCAGGACTCACAGGACTCAGGACTCAGAACTCACAGGACTCAGGACTCACAGGACTCATAACTCAGGACTTAGGACTCAGGACTCACAGGACTCACAGGACTCACAAGACTCAGGACTCACAGGACTCACAGGACTCACAGGACTCAGGACTCACAGGACTCAGGACTCAGGACTCACAGGACTCACAGTACTCAGGACTCACAGGACTCAGGACTCACAGGTCTCACAGGACTCAGGAGTCAGGACTCACAGGACTCAGGACTTAGGACTCACAGGACTCACAGGACTCAAAGGACTCACAAGACTCAGGACTCACAGGACTCACAGGACTCACAGGACTCACAGGACTCAGGACTCACAGGACTCACAGGACTCACAGGACTCACAGGACTCACAGGACTCAGGACTCACAGGACTCACAGGACTCACAGGACTCACAGGACTCAAAGGACTCAGGACTCAGGACTCAGGACTCACAGGACTCAGGACTCAGGACTCACAGGACTCACAGGACTCAGGAGTCAGGACTCACAGGACTCACAGGACTCAGGACTCAGGGCTCACAGGACTCAAAGGACTCAGGGCTCAGGACTCACAGGCCTCACAGGACTCAGGACTCACAGGACTCACAGGACTCACAGGACTCACAGGACTCACAGAACTCAGGAGTCAGGACTCACAGGACTCAGGACTTGGCACTCACAGGACTCACAGGACTCACAGGACTCAGGACTCACAGGACTCACAGGACTCACAAGACTCAGGACTCACAGGACTCAGGAGTCAGGACTCACAGGACTCACAGGACTCACAGGACTCACAGGACTCAGGACTCAGGACTCACAGGACTCACAGGACTCACAGGACTCACAGGACTCACAGGACTCACAGGACTCAGGACTCACAGGACTCACAGGACTCAGGACTCACAGGACTCACAGGACTCACAGGACTCAGGACTTAGGACTCACAGGACTCACAGGACTCACAGGACTCACAAGACTCAGGACTCACAGGACTCACAGGACTCACAGGACTCACAGGACTCACAGGACTCAGGACTCACAGGACTCACAGGACTCACAGGACTCACAGGACTCAGGACTCAGGACTCACAGGACTCACAGGACTCACAGGACTCACAGGACTCAAAGGACTCAGGACTCAGGACTCAGGACTCACAGGACTCAGGACTCAGGACTCACAGGACTCAGGACTCACAGGACTCAGGACTCACAGGACTCACAGGACTCAGGAGTCAGGACTCACAGGACTCAGGACTCAGGACTCACAGGACTCACAGGACTCACAGGACTCACAGGACTCACAGGACTCACAGGACTCACAGGACTCACAGGACTCAGGACTCACAAGACTCACAGGACTCACAGGCCCCACAGGACTCAGGACTCACAGGACTCACAGGACTCACAAGACTCAGGACTCACAGGAATCACAGGACTCACAGGACTCACAGGACTCACAAGACTCAGGACTCACAGGACTCACAGGACTCACAGGACTCAGGACTCACAGGACTCACAGGACTCACAAGACTCAGGACTCACAGGACTCACAGGACTCACAAGACTCAGGACTCACAGGACACACAGGACTCACAGGACTCAGGACTCACAGGACTCACAGGACTCACAGGACTCACAAGACTCAGGACTCACAGGACTCACAGGACTCAGGACTCACAGGACTCACAGGACTCACAGGACTCAGGACTCACAGGACTCACAGGACTCACAAGACTCAGGACTCACAGGACTCACAGGACTCACAAGACTCAGGACTCACAGGACACACAGGACTCAGGACTCAGGACTCACAGGACTCACAGGACTCACAAGACTCAGGACTCACAGGACTCAGAGGACTCACAGGACTCAGGACTCACAGGAATCACAAGACTCAGGACTCACAGGAATCACAGGACTCACAGGACTCAGGACTCAGGACTCACAGGACTCACAGGACTCACAAGACTCACAAGACTCAGGACTCAGGACTCACAGGACTCAGGACTCACAGGACTCAGGACTCAGGACTCACAGGACTCACAGGACTCACAGGATTCACAGCACTGAGGACTCAGGACTCACAGGACTCAGGACTCAGGACTCACAGGACTCACAGGACTCAGGACTCACAGGACTCACAGGACTCACAGGACTCACAGGACTCAAAGGACTCAGGACTCAGGACTCAGGACTCACAGGACTCAGGACTCAGGACTCACAGGACTCACAGGACTCAGGAGTCAGGACTCACAGGACTCACAGGACTCAGGACTCAGGACTCACAGGACTCACAGGACTCACAGGACTCACAGGACTCCGAAGACTCAGGACTCACAGGACTCACAGGACTCACAGAACTCACAAGACTCAGGACTCACAGGACTCACAGGACTCACAAGACTCAGGACTCACAGGACTCACAGGACTCAGGACTCAGGACTCACAGGACTCACAGGACTCACAAGACTCAGGACTCACAGGACTCACAGGACTCACAGGACTTAGGACTCAGAAATCACAGGACTCACAAGACTCAGGACTCACAGGACTCACAAGACTCAGGACTCACAGGACTCACAGGACTCACAGGACTCACAGGACTCACAGGACTCACAGGACTCACAAGACTCAGGACTCACAGGACTCACAAGACTCAGGACTCACAGGACTCACAGGACTCACAGGACTCACAGGACTCACAGGACTCACAGGACTCACAGGACTCACAAGACTCAGGACTCACAGGACTCACAGGACTCACAAGACTCAGGACTCACAGGACTCACAGGACTCAGGACTCAGGACTCACAGGACTCACAGGACTCACAGGACTCAGGACTCAGGACTCACAGGACTCGCAGGACTCACAGGACTCACAGGACTCACAGGACTCAGGACTCAGGACTCACAGGACTCAGGACTCAGAACTCACAGGACTCAGGACTCACAGGACTCATAACTCAGGACTTAGGACTCAGGACTCACAGGACTCACAGGACTCACAAGACTCAGGACTCACAGGACTCACAGGACTCACAGGACTCAGGACTCACAGGACTCAGGACTCAGGACTCACAGGACTCACAGTACTCAGGACTCACAGGACTCAGGACTCACAGGTCTCACAGGACTCAGGAGTCAGGACTCACAGGACTCAGGACTTAGGACTCACAGGACTCACAGGACTCAAAGGACTCACAAGACTCAGGACTCACAGGACTCACAGGACTCACAGGACTCACAGGACTCAGGACTCACAGGACTCACAGGACTCACAGGACTCACAGGACTCACAGGACTCAGGACTCACAGGACTCACAGGACTCACAGGACTCACAGGACTCAAAGGACTCAGGACTCAGGACTCAGGACTCACAGGACTCAGGACTCAGGACTCACAGGACTCACAGGACTCAGGAGTCAGGACTCACAGGACTCACAGGACTCAGGACTCAGGGCTCACAGGACTCAAAGGACTCAGGGCTCAGGACTCACAGGCCTCACAGGACTCAGGACTCACAGGACTCACAGGACTCACAGGACTCACAGGACTCACAGAACTCAGGAGTCAGGACTCACAGGACTCAGGACTTGGCACTCACAGGACTCACAGGACTCACAGGACTCAGGACTCACAGGACTCACAGGACTCACAAGACTCAGGACTCACAGGACTCAGGAGTCAGGACTCACAGGACTCACAGGACTCACAGGACTCACAGGACTCAGGACTCAGGACTCACAGGACTCACAGGACTCACAGGACTCACAGGACTCACAGGACTCACAGGACTCAGGACTCACAGGACTCACAGGACTCAGGACTCACAGGACTCACAGGACTCACAGGACTCAGGACTTAGGACTCACAGGACTCACAGGACTCACAGGACTCACAAGACTCAGGACTCACAGGACTCACAGGACTCACAGGACTCACAGGACTCACAGGACTCAGGACTCACAGGACTCACAGGACTCACAGGACTCACAGGACTCAGGACTCAGGACTCACAGGACTCACAGGACTCACAGGACTCACAGGACTCAAAGGACTCAGGACTCAGGACTCAGGACTCACAGGACTCAGGACTCAGGACTCACAGGACTCAGGACTCACAGGACTCAGGACTCACAGGACTCACAGGACTCAGGAGTCAGGACTCACAGGACTCAGGACTCAGGACTCACAGGACTCACAGGACACACAGGACTCACAGGACTCACAGGACTCACAGGACTCACAGGACTCAAAGGACTCAGGGCTCAGGACTCACAAGACTCACAGGACTCACAGGCCCCACAGGACTCAGGACTCACAGGACTCACAGGACTCACAAGACTCAGGACTCACAGGAATCACAGGACTCACAGGACTCACAGGACTCACAAGACTCAGGACTCACAGGACTCACAGGACTCAGGACTCACAGGACTCACAGGACTCACAGGACTCAGGACTCACAGGACTCACAGGACTCACAAGACTCAGGACTCACAGGACTCACAGGACTCACAAGACTGAGGACTCACAGGACTCACAGGACTCAGGACTCAGGACTCACAGGACTCACAAGACTCAGGACTCACAGGACTCACAGGACTCAGGACTCAGAAATCACAGGACTCACAGAACTCACAAGACTCAGGACTCACAGGACTCACAGGACTCACAAGACTCAGGACTCACAGGACTCACAGGACTCAGGACTCAGGACTCACAGGACTCACAGGACTCACAGGACTCACAGGACTCACAGGACTCAGGAGTCAGGACTCACAGGACTCACAGGACTCAGGACTTAGGACTCACAGGACTCACAGGACTCACAAGACTCAGGACTCACAGGACTCACAGGACTCACAGGACTCAGGACTTAGGACTCACAGGACTCACAGGACTCACAGGACTCACAGGACTCAAAGGACTCAGGACTCAGGACTCAGGACTCACAGGACTCAGGACTCAGGACTCACAGGACTCAGGACTCACAGGACTCAGGACTCACAGGACTCACAGGACTCAGGAGTCAGGACTCACAGGACTCAGGACTCAGGACTCACAGGACTCACAGGACTCACAGGACTCACAGGACTCAAAGGACTCAGGACTCAGGACTCAGGACTCACAGGACTCAGGACTCAGGACTCACAGGACTCAGGACTCACAGGACTCAGGACTCACAGGACTCACAGGACTCAGGAGTCAGGACTCACAGGACTCAGGACTCAGGACTCACAGGACTCACAGGACTCACAGGACTCACAGGACTCACAGGACTCAAAGGACTCAGGGCTCAGGACTCACAGGCCTCACAGGACTCAGGACTCACAGGACTCACAGGACTCACAAGACTCAGGACTCACAGGACTCACAGGACTCACAGGACTCACAAGACTCAGGACTCACAGGACTCACAGGACTCAGGACTCACAGGACTCACAGGACTCACAGGACTCAGGACTCACAGGACTCACAGGACTCACAAGACTCAGGACTCACAGGACTCACAGGACTCACAAGACTCAGGACTCACAGGACACACAGGACTCAGGACTCAGGACTCACAGGACTCACAGGACTCACAAGACTCAGGACTCACAGGACTCAGAGGACTCACAGGACTCAGGACTCAGAAATCACAGGACTCACAGAATTACAAGACTCAGGACTCACAGGACTCACAAGACTCAGGACTCACAGGACTCACAGGACTCACAGGACTCACAGGACTCACAGGACTCACAGGACTCAGGACTCAGGACTCACAGGACTCACAGGACTCACAGGACTCACAGGACTCAGGACTCAGGAGTCAGGACTCACAGGACTCAGGTCTCAGGACTCACAAGACTCACAGGACTCATAACTCAGGACTTAGGACTCAGGACTCAGGACTCACAGGACTCACAGGACTCAGGACTCAGGACTCACAGGACTCACAGGACTCAGGACTCACAGGACTCAGGAGTCAGGACTCACAGGACTCACAGGACTCAGGACTCAGGACTCACAGGACTCACAGGGCTCACAGGACTCACAGGACTCACAGGACTCACAGGACTCAAAGGACTCAGGACTCAGGACTCACAGGACTCACAGGACTCACAGGACTCAGGACTCAGGACTCACAGGACTCGCAGGACTCACAGGACTCACAGGACTCACAGGACTCAGGACTCAGGACTCACAGGACTCAGGACTCACAGGACTCAGGACTCAGGACTCACAGGACTCAGGACTCACAGGACTCAGGACTCACAGGACTCACAGGACTCAGGAGTCAGGACTCACAGGACTCAGGACTCAGGACTCACAGGACTCACAGGACTCACAGGACTCACAGGACTCACAGGACTCACAGGACTCAAAGGACTCAGGGCTCAGGACTCACAAGACTCACAGGACTCACAGGCCTCACAGGACTCAGGACTCACAGGACTCACAGGACTCACAAGACTCAGGACTCACAGGACTCACAGGACTCACAAGACTCAGGACTCACAGGACTCACAGGACTCAGGACTCACAGGACTCACAGGACTCACAGGACTCAGGACTCACAGGACTCACAGGACTCACAAGACTCAGGACTCACAGGACTCACAGGACTCACAAGACTCAGGACTCACAGGACTCACAGGACTCAGGACTCAGAAATCACAGGACTCACAGAACTCACAAGACTCAGGACTCACAGGACTCAAAGGACTCACAAGACTCAGGACTCACAGGACTCACAGGACTCAGGACTCAGGACTCACAGGACTCACAGGACTCACAGGACTCACAGGACTCACAGGACTCACAGGACTCAGGACTCAGGAGTCAGGACTCACAGGACTCAGGTCTCAGGACTCACAAGACTCACAGGACTCATAACTCAGGACTTAGGACTCAGGACTTAGGACTCACAGGACTCACAGGACTCAGGACTTAGGACTCACAGGACTCACAGGACTCACAGGACTCAGGACTCACAGGACTTACAGGACTCACAGGACTCACAGGACTCACAAGACTCAGGACTCAGGACTCACAGGACTCACAGGACTTACAGGACTCACAGGACTCAGGTCTCAGGACTCACAAGACTCACAGGACTCATAACTCAGGACTTAGGACTCAGGACTCACAGGACTCACAGGACTCAAAGGACTCAGGGCTCAGGACTCACAAGACTCACAGGACTCACAGGCCTCACAGGACTCAAGACTCACAGGACTCACAGGACTCACAAGACTCAGGACTCACAGGACTCACAGGACTCACAGGACTCACAGGACTCACAAGACTCAGGACTCACAGGACTAACAGGACTCACAGGACTCAGGACTCACAGGACTCACGGGACTCACAGGACTCAGGACTCACAGGACTCACAGGACTCACAAGACTCAGGACTCACAGGACTCACAGGACTCACAAGACTCAGGACTCACAGGACTCACAGGACTCAGGACTCAGGACTCACAGGACTCACAAGACTCAGGACTCACAAGACTCAGGACTCACAGGACTCACAGGACTCAGGACTCAGAAATCACAGGACTCACAGGACTCAGGACTCAGGACTCACAGGACTCGCAGGACTCACAGGACTCACAGGACTCACAGGACTCACAAGACTCAGGACTCACAGGACTCACAGGACTCACAGGACTCAGGACTCAGAAATCACAGGACTCACAGAACTCACAAGACTCACAGGACTCAAAGGACTCAGGACTCAGGACTCAGGACTCACAGGACTCAGGACTCAGGACTCACAGGACTCAGGACTCACAGGACTCAGGACTCACAGAACTCACAGGACTCAGGAGTCAGGACTCACAGGACTCAGGACTCAGGACTCACAGGACTCACAGGACTCACAGGACTCACAGGACTCACAAGACTCAGGACTCACAAGACTCAGGACTCACAGGACTCACAAGACTCAGGACTCACAGGACTCACAGGACTCACAGGACTCAGGACTCAGGACTCACAGGACTCACAGGACTCACAGGACTCACAGGACTCAAAGGACTCAGGACTCAGGACTCAGGACTCACAGGACTCAGGACTCAGGACTCACAGGACTCAGGACTCACAGGACTCAGGACTCACAGGACTCACAGGACTCAGGAGTCAGGACTCACAGGACTCAGGACTCAGGACTCACAGGACTCACAGGACTCACAGGACTCACAGGACTCACAGGACTCAAAGGACTCAGGGCTCAGGACTCACAGGCCTCACAGGACTCAGGACTCACAGGACTCACAGGACTCACAAGACTCAGGACTCACAGGACTCACAGGACTCACAGGACTCACAAGACTCAGGACTCACAGGACTCACAGGACTCAGGACTCACAGGACTCACAGGACTCACAGGACTCAGGACTCACAGGACTCACAGGACTCACAAGACTCAGGACTCACAGGACTCACAGGACTCACAAGACTCAGGACTCACAGGACACACAGGACTCAGGACTCAGGACTCACAGGACTCACAGGACTCACAAGACTCAGGACTCACAGGACTCAGAGGACTCACAGGACTCAGGACTCAGAAATCACAGGACTCACAGAATTACAAGACTCAGGACTCACAGGACTCACAAGACTCAGGACTCACAGGACTCACAGGACTCACAGGACTCACAGGACTCACAGGACTCACAGGACTCAGGACTCAGGACTCACAGGACTCACAGGACTCACAGGACTCACAGGACTCAGGACTCAGGAGTCAGGACTCACAGGACTCAGGTCTCAGGACTCACAAGACTCACAGGACTCATAACTCAGGACTTAGGACTCAGGACTCAGGACTCACAGGACTCACAGGACTCAGGACTCAGGACTCACAGGACTCACAGGACTCAGGACTCACAGGACTCAGGAGTCAGGACTCACAGGACTCACAGGACTCAGGACTCAGGACTCACAGGACTCACAGGACTCACAGGACTCACAGGACTCACAGGACTCACAGGACTCAAAGGACTCAGGACTCAGGACTCACAGGACTCACAGGACTCACAGGACTCACAGGACTCAGGACTCAGGACTCACAGGACTCGCAGGACTCACAGGACTCACAGGACTCACAGGACTCAGGACTCAGGACTCACAGGACTCAGGACTCACAGGACTCATAACTCAGGACTTAGGACTCAGGACTCACAGGACTCACAGGACTCACAAGACTCAGGACTCACAGGACTCACAGGACTCAGGACTCACAGGACTCAGGACTCAGGACTCACAGGACTCACAGTACTCAGGACTCACAGGACTCAGGACTCACAGGACTCACAGGACTCAGGACTCACAGGACTCACAGGACTCAGGAGTCAGGACTCACAGGACTCACAGGACTCAGGACTTAGGACTCACAGGACTCACAGGACTCACAAGACTCAGGACTCACAGGACTCACAGGACTCACAGGACTCACAGGACTCACAGGACTCAGGACTCACAGGACTCACAGGACTCACAGGACTCACAGGACTCAGGACTCAGGACTCACAGGACTCACAGGACTCACAGGACTCAAAGGACTCAGGACTCAGGACTCAGGACTCACAGGACTCAGGACTCAGGACTCACAGGACTCAGGACTCACAGGACTCAGGACTCACAGAACTCACAGGACTCAGGAGTCAGGACTCACAGGACTCAGGACTCAGGACTCACAGGACTCACAGGACTCACAGGACTCACAGGACTCACAGGACTCACAGGACTCAAAGGACTCAGGGCTCAGGACTCACAAGACTCACAGGACTCACAGGCCCCACAGGACTCAGGACTCACAGGACTCACAGGACTCACAAGACTCAGGACTCACAGGACTCACAGGACTCACAGGACTCACAGGACTCACAAGACTCAGGACTCACAGGACTCACAGGACTCAGGACTCACAGGACTCACAGGACTCAGGACTCACAGGACTCACAGGACTCACAAGACTCAGGACTCACAGGACTCACAAGACTGAGGACTCACAGGACTCACAGGACTCAGGACTCAGGACTCACAGGACTCACAGGACTCACAAGACTCAGGACTCACAGGACTCACAGGACTCACAGGACTCAGGACTCAGAAATCACAGGACTCACAGAACTCACAAGACTCAGGACTCACAGGACTCACAGGACTCACAAGACTCAGGACTCACAGGACTCACAGGACTCAGGACTCAGGACTCACAGGACTCACAGGACTCACAGGACTCACAGGACTCACAGGACTCACAGGACTCAGGACTCAGGAGTCAGGACTCACAGGACTCAGGTCTCAGGACTCACAAGACTCACAGGACTCATAACTCAGGACTTAGGACTCAGGACTTAGGACTCACAGGACTCACAGGACTCAGGACTTAGGACTCACAGGACTCACAGGACTCACAGGACTCAGGACTCACAGGACTCACAAGACTCAGGACTCACAGGACTCACAGGACTCACAGGACTCACAAGACTCAGGACTCACAGGACTCACAGGACTCACAGGACTCACAAGACTCAGGACTCACAGGACTCACAGGACTCACAGGACTCAGGACTCAGAAATCACAGGACTCACAGGACTCAGGACTCAGGACTCACAGGACTCGCAGGACTCACATGACTCACAGAACTCACAGGACTCAGGACTCAGGACTCACAGGACTCAGGACTCACAGGACTCATAACTCAGGACTTAGGACTCAGGACTCACAGGACTCACAGGACTCACAAGACTCAGGACTCACAGGACTCACAGGACTCACAAGACTCAGGACTCACAGGACTCACAGGACTCAGGACTCAGGACTCACAGGACTCACAGGACTCACAAGACTCAGGACTCACAGGACTCACAGGACTCAGGACTCAGAAATCACAGGACTCACAGGACTCAGGACTCAGGACTCACAGGACTCGCAGGACTCACAGGACTCACAGGACTCACAGGACTCAGGACTCAGGACTCACAGGACTCAGGACTCACAGGACTCATAACTCAGGACTTAGGACTCAGGACTCACAGGACTCACAGGACTCACAAGACTCAGGACTCACAGGACTCACAGGACTCACAGGACTCAGGACTCACAGGACTCAGGACTCAGGACTCACAGTACTCAGGACTCACAGGACTCAGGACTCACAGGACTCACAGGACTCAGGACTCACAGGACTCACAGGACTCAGGAGTCAGGACTCACAGGACTCAGGACTTAGGACTCACAGGACTCACAGGACTCACAGGACTCACAGGACTCACAAGACTCAGGACTCACAGGGCTCACAGGACTCACAGGACTCACAGGACTCAGGACTCACAGGACTCACAGGACTCACAGGACTCACAGGACTCAGGACTCAGGACTCACAGGACTCACAGGACTCACAGGACTCACAGGACTCAAAGGACTCAGGACTCAGGACTCAGGACTCAGGACTCAGGACTCAGGACTCACAGGACTCAGGACTCAGGACTCACAGGACTCAGGACTCACAGGACTCAGGACTCACAGGACTCACAGGACTCAGGAGTCAGGACTCACAGGACTCAGGACTCAGGACTCACAGGACTCACAGGACTCACAGGACTCACAGGATTCACAGGACTCACAGGACTCAAAGGACTCAGGGCTCAGGACTCACAAGACTCACAGGACTCACAGGCCTCACAGGACTCAGGACTCACAGGACTCACAGGACTCACAAGACTCAGGACTCACAGGACTCACAGGACTCACAAGACTCAGGACTCACAGGACTCACAGGACTCACAGGACTCAGGACTCACAGGACTCACAGGACTCACAGGACTCAGGACTCACAGGACTCACAGGACTCACAAGACTCAGGACTCACAGGACTCACAAGACTCAGGACTCACAGGACTCACAGGACTCAGGACTCAGGACTCACAGGACTCACAGGACTCACAAGACTCAGGACTCACAGGACTCACAGGACTCACAGGACTCACAGGACTCAGGACTCAGAAATCACAGGACTCACAGAACTCACAAGACTCAGGACTCACAGGACTCAAAGGACTCACAAGACTCAGGACTCACAGGACTCACAGGACTCAGGACTCAGGACTCACAGGACTCACAGGACTCACAGGACTCACAGGACTCACAGGACTCACAGGACTCAGGACTCAGGAGTCAGGACTCACAGGACTCAGGTCTCAGGACTCACAAGACTCACAGGACTCATAACTCAGGACTTAGGACTCAGGACTTAGGACTCACAGGACTCACAGGACTCAGGACTTAGGACTCACAGGACTCACAGGACTCACAGGACTCAGGACTCACAGGACTTACAGGACTCACAGGACTCACAGGACTCACAAGACTCAGGACTCAGGACTCACAGGACTCACAGGACTTACAGGACTCACAGGACTCAGGTCTCAGGACTCACAAGACTCACAGGACTCATAACTCAGGACTTAGGACTCAGGACTCACAGGACTCACAGGACTCAAAGGACTCAGGGCTCAGGACTCACAAGACTCACAGGACTCACAGGCCTCACAGGACTCAAGACTCACAGGACTCACAGGACTCACAAGACTCAGGACTCACAGGACTCACAGGACTCACAGGACTCACAGGACTCACAAGACTCAGGACTCACAGGACTAACAGGACTCACAGGACTCAGGACTCACAGGACTCACGGGACTCACAGGACTCAGGACTCACAGGACTCACAGGACTCACAAGACTCAGGACTCACAGGACTCACAGGACTCACAAGACTCAGGACTCACAGGACTCACAGGACTCAGGACTCAGGACTCACAGGACTCACAAGACTCAGGACTCACAAGACTCAGGACTCACAGGACTCACAGGACTCAGGACTCAGAAATCACAGGACTCACAGGACTCAGGACTCAGGACTCACAGGACTCGCAGGACTCACAGGACTCACAGGACTCACAGGACTCAGGACTCAGGACTCACAGGACTCAGGACTCACAGGACTCATAACTCAGGACTTAAGACTCAGGACTCACAGGACTCACAGGACTCACAAGACTCAGGACTCACAGGACTCAGGACTCACAGGACTCAGGACTCAGGACTCACAGGACTCACAGTACTCAGGACTCACAGGACTCAGGACTCACAGGACTCACAGGACTCAGGACTCACAGGACTCACAGGACTCAGGAGTCAGGACTCACAGGACTCACAGGACTCAGGACTTAGGACTCACAGGACTCACAGGACTCACAAGACTCAGGACTCACAGGACTCACAGGACTCACAGGACTCACAGGACTCACAGGACTCAGGACTCACAGGACTCACAGGACTCACAGGACTCACAGGACTCAGGACTCAGGACTCACAGGACTCACAGGACTCACAGGACTCAAAGGACTCAGGACTCAGGACTCAGGACTCACAGGACTCAGGTCTCAGGACTCACAGGACTCAGGACTCACAGGACTCAGGACTCACAGGACTCACAGGACTCAGGAGTCAGGACTCACAGGACTCAGGACTCAGGACTCACAGGACTCACAGGACTCACAGGACTCACAGGACTCACAGGACTCACAGGACTCACAGGACTCAAAGGACTCAGGGCTCAGTACTCACAAGACTCACAGGACTCACAGACCTCACAGGACTCAAAGGACTCAGGACTCACAGGACTCACAGGACTCACAGGACTCACAGGACTCACAGGACTCACAGGACTCAGAACTCAGGTTCAGTTCAAGCAGTCACGCAGTGCGGTCGCATTTTTAATAGCGCTCGGACCAAATTATATTAACCGACTTGTTTACACACGTGTGCTTTTCCGAAACTTTCTGTGTCTCCGTATCGTTGTTGCTGTTACACAATGGAGTATTGCTGCGCTAACAACAACTGCACCATCACCACCCTGCTTCCGGCTTCTGAATGGGTCACCTGCGGCGGACTTTGCGCGAACTCATTTCACGCGGCCTGCACCGGTATAAACAAACGCGCGCAAACCTACCTTAATGAGTATCGGAACTCGTTTGTTTATTACTGCGCGGAATGCCGGAAAATTTCCCTCGCTGATGTGTTGCTTGCAATAAAATGCAACAACGACTCCATCAGCACTATTCTGAGTCAGCACACCTCAA